>CANNZV010000105.1:0-479239 GCA_947561585.1 Caprella mutica
ATCTATCAACAATGAGGGATCTATCTGCAGCAAAGGATCTATCTACAGCAAAGGATCTATCTTCAGCAAAGGATCTTTATACAGCATAGGATCTATGTACAGTAATGGATCTATCTTCTGCATAGGATACATCTACTGCAAAGAATCTATCTACAGCAAAGAATCTATCTTCAGCAAAGAATTTATCTAAAGCAAAGGATCTATCTACAGCCAAGGATCAATCTACAGTAAAGGATCTATCTTAAGCGAAGGATCTATCTACATCTAAATATCTCTCTAATGCCAATAATCTATCTACAACAAAGGATCCATTTACAACAGCAGAACTTTATACCCTAATGGATCTCTCTACAGCAAATGATCTATCTACAGCAAAGTGATCTATCTTCAGATAGAGATCTATCAACAGCAAAGAATCTGTCTACACCAAAGGATTTTTTACAGCGCAGGATCTATCAACAGCAGAGGATCAATCTATAGAAAAAGATATATATACTACAAAAGTTCTATCTACAGCAAAAAATCTATCTACAGCAAAGGATTCATCTACAGGAAAAAATCTATCTACAGCAAAGGATCTATTTACTGTAAAGGAGCTATCTACAGCAAAACATCTATCAACAATAAGGGATCTATCTACAGCAAATGATCTATCTACAGCAAAGTGTTCTATCTACAGTAAGGGATCTATGTACAGCAAAGAATCTATCTACACCAAAGGATCTTTCTACAGCTAAAGACCTGTCAACAGCAAAGGATCTATCTACAGCAAAGGATTAATTTACAGCAGAAGATCTTTCTACAGCAGAGGATATTTCAACAGCAAAGGATCTATCTACAGCAAAGGATCTATTTACAGTATGGGATCTATTTACAGCAACGGTTTTATCTACAATAAAAGTTCTATCTACAGAAAAGGATCTATCTACAGAAAAGGATCTATCTACAGTAAAGGATCTATCTAAAGCAAAATATCTATCTAAAGCAAAATATCTATCTACAACAAACGATTTATCTACAGCAAAGGATCTATCTACATTTAAGGTTCCATCTACAGCAAAGGATCTATCTACAGTAACGGATCTATCTACAGCAAAGGACCTATCTACAGTAAAGGATCTATCTACATCGTATGATCAATCCACAGCAAGGGATCTATCTGCAGCAAAGGATCTATTTACAGTAAAGGAGCTATCTACAGCAAAAGATCTAACTACAATAAGGGATCTATCTGCAGCTAAGGATTTATTTACAGCAAAGGATCTATCTTCAGCAAAGGATCTTTATACAGCATAGGATCTTTGTACAGTAAAGGATCTATCTACTGCATAAGATACATCTACTGCAAAGAATCTATCTAGAGAAAAGAATCTATTTTCAGCAAAGAATCTATCTACAGAAACGGATCTATCTACAACGAAGGATCTATCTACAGCAAAGGATCAATCGACAGCAAATGATCTATCTTCAGCAAAGGTTCTTTCTACAGCATAAGATCTATCTACAGCAAAGGATCTATCCACAGCAAAAGATCTGTCAACAGCAAAGGATCTATCTACAACAAAGAATCTATTTACAGTATGGGATCTATCAACAGCAAAGATTTTATCTACAGTAAAGGATCTATCTACAGAAAAGGATCTATCTACAGAAAAGGATCTATCTACAACGAAGGATCTATCTACAACAAAGGATCTATCTACAGTAAAAGATCTAACTACAATAAGGGATCTATCTGCAGCTAAGGATTTATTTACAACAAAGGATCTATCTTCAGCAAAGGATCTTTATACAGCATAGGATCTATGTACAGTAAAGGATCTATCTACTGCATAGGATACATCTACTGCAAAGAATCTATCTAGAGAAAAGAATCTATTTTCAGCAAAGAATCTATCTACAGAAACGGATCTATCTACAACGAAGGATCTATCTACAGCAAAGGATCAATCTACAGAAAATGATCTATCTTCAGCAAAGGTTCTTTCTACAACATAAGATCTATCTACAGCAAAGGATCTATCTACAATAAGTGATCTATCTACATCAAAGGATCTATCTACAGAAAAGGATCTATCTACAACAAAGGATCTATCTACAGCAAATGATCTATCTACGGCAAGGGATCTATCTACGGCACAGGATTTATTTATTTATTTAAAGCAAAGGATCTATCTACAGAAAAGGATCTATCTACAGCGAAGGATCTATCTACAACAAAGGATCTATCTACAGCAAAGGATCTATCTACGGCAAGGGATATATCTACGGCAAAGGATTTATTTATTTATTTACATCAAAAGATCTTAGAACTATCTACAGCTAAGGATCTATCTACAGTAAAAGATCTATCTACTACAAAGGATCTATCTACAGCAAAGGATCTATCTACAACAAAGAATCTATATACAGCTAAGAATCTATCTACAGCACAGGATCTATCTACAGTGAAGGATCTATCTACTGTAAAGGATCTGTCTACAGCAAAAGATCTATCTACAACAAAGAATCTATCTACAGCAAAGAATCTATATTCAGCAGATAATCTATCTACAGCAAATGATCTATCTACAGCAAAGGATCAATCTACAGACAATGATCTATCTAATGTAACGGGACTATATACAGCAAAGGATCCATCAACAGTTAAGGATCTATCAACAGCAAAGGATCAATCTATAATAAATGATCTATTTACAACAAAAGTTCTATCTACAGCAAAGGATCTATCTACAGCAAAGGATCTATCTACAGGAAAGGATCTATCTACAGCAAAGGATCTATTTACAGTAAAGGAGCTATCTACAGCAAATGATCTATCAACAATGAGGGATCTATCTGCAGCAAAGGATCTACCTACAGCAAAGGAGCTATCTACAGCAAAAAATCTATCAACAATGAGGGATCTATCTGCAGTAAAGGATCTATCTACAGCAAAGGATCTATCTTCAGAAAAGTATCTTTATACAGCATATGATCTATGTACAGTAATGGATCTATCTTCAGCAAAGGATCTTTATACAGCAAAAGATCTATCAACAATGAGGGATCTATCTGCAGCAAAGGATCTATCTACAGCAAAGGATCTATCTTCAGAAAAGGATCTTTATACAGCATAGGATCTATGTACAGTAATGGATCTATCTTCAGCAAAGAATCTATCTACAGCAAAGGATCTATCTACAGCAAAAGATCTATCTACAGAAAAGGATCTATCTACAGGAAAGGATCTATCTACAGCAAAGAATCTATTTACAGTAAAGGAGCTATTTACAGCAAAAGATCTATCAACAATGAGGGATCTATCTGCAGCAAAGGATCTATCTACAGCAAAGGATCTATCTTCAGCAAAGGATCTTCATACAGCAAAATATCTATCAACAATGAGGGATCTATCTGCAGCAAAGGATCTATCTACAGAAAAGGATCTATCTTCAGAAAAGGATCTTTATACAGCATAGGATCTATGTACAGTGAAGGATCTATCTTCTGCATAGGATACATCTACTGCAAAGAATCTATCTACAGCAAAGAATCTATCTACAGCAAAGGATCTATCTACAGCAAAGGATCTATCTACAGTCAAGGATTTATCTACTGCAAAGGATCTCTCTACAGCAAAGGATCAATCTAAAGTTAAGGATCTATCTCAATCAAAGGATCTATCTACAGCAAAATATCTATCTAAAGCCAAGATCTATTTTCAACAAAGGATCTATTTACAACAGAAGAACTTTATACCCTAATGGATCTATCTACAGCAAAGGATCTATCTACAGCAAAGTGATCTATCTTCAGTAAGAGATCTATCTACAGCAAAGAATCTGTCTACACCAAAGGATTTTTTACAGCACAGGATCTATCAACAGCAGAGGATCAATCTTTAGCAAAAGATATATGTACAACAAAAGTTCTATCTACAGCAAAAAATCTATCTACAGCAAAGGATTTATCTACAGGAAAGGATCTATCTACAGAAAAGGATCTATTTACAGTGAAGGAGCTATCTAGAGCAAAAGATCAATCAACAATAAGGGATCTATCTACAGCAAATGATCTATCTACAGCAAAGTGTTCTATCTACAGTAAGGGATCTATCTACAGCATAGAATCTATCTACACCAAAGGATCTTTCTACAGCGAAAGATCTGTCAACAGCAAAGGATCTATCTACAGCAAAGTATCTATTTACAGTAAAGGAGCTATCTACAGCAAATGATCTATCAACAATGAGGGATCTATCTGCAGCAAAGGATCTACCTACAGCAAAGGAGCTATCTACAGCAAAAAATCTATCAACAATGAGGGATCTATCTGCAGCAAAGGATCTATCTACAGCAAAGGATCTATCTTCAGAAAAGGATCTTTATACAGCATAGGATCTATGTACAGTAATGGATCTATCTTCAGCAAAGGATCTTTATACAGCAAAAGATCTATCAACAATGAGGGATCTATCTGCAGCAAAGGATCTATCTACAGCAAAGGATCTATCTTCAGAAAAGGATCTTTATACAGCATAGGATCTATGTACAGTAATGGATCTATCTTCAGCAAAGAATCTATCTACAGCAAAGGATCTATCTACAGCAAAGGATCTATCTACAGAAAAGAATCTATCTACAGGAAAAGATCTATCTACAGCAAAGGATCTATTTACAGTAAAGGAGCTATTTACAGCAAAAGATCTATCAACAATGAGGGATCTATCTGCAGCAAAGGATCTATCTACAGCAAAGGATCTATCTTCAGCAAAGGATCTTTATACAGCAAAAGATCTATCAACAATGAGGGATCTATCTGCAGCAAAGAATCTATCTACAGAAAAGGATCTATCTTCAGAAAAGGATCTTTATACAGCATAGGATCTATATACAGTAATGGATCTATCTTCTGCATAGGATACATATACTGCAAAGAATCTATCTACAGCAAAGAATCTATCTTCAGCAAAGAATCTATCTACAGCAAAGGATCTATCTACAGCAAAGGATCTATCCACAGAAAAGGATCTATCTACAGCAAAAGATCTATCTACAGTCAAGGATTTATCTACTGCAAAGGATCTCTCTACAGCAAAAGATCAATCTAAAGTTAAGGATCTATCTTGAGCAAAGGATCTATCCACAGCAAAATATCTATCTAAAGCCAATGATCTATCTACAACAAAGGATCTATTTACAACAGCAGAACTTTATACCCTAATGGATCTATCTACAGCAAAGGATCTATCTACAGCAAAGTGATCTATCTTCAGTAAGAGATCTAACTACAGCAAAAAATCTGTCTACACCAAAAGATTTTTTACAGCACAGGATCTATCAACAGCAGAGGATCAATCTTTAGCAAAAGATATATTTACAACAAAAGTTCTATCTACAGCAAAAAATCTATCTACAGCAAAGGATTTATCTACAGGAAAGGATTTATCTACAGCAAAGGATCTATTTACAGTAAAGGAGCTATCTAGAGCAAAAGATCTATCAACAATAAGGGATCTATCTACAGCAAATGATCTTTCTACAGCAAAGTGTTCTATCTACAGTAAGGGATCTATCTACAGCATAGAATCTATCTAAACCAAAGGATCTTTCTACAGCGAAAGATTTGTCAACAGCAAAGGATCTATCTACAGCAAAGTATCTATTTACAGCAGAAGATCTTTCTACAGCAGAGGATCTTTCTACAGCAAAGGATCTATCTACAGCAAAGTATCTATTTTCAGTATGGGATCGATCTACAGCAACGGTTTTATCTACAATAAAAGATCTATCTACAGAAAAGGATCTATCTACAGCGAAGAATCTATCTACAGAAAAAGATCTATCTACAGCAAAGGATCTATATACGGCAAGGGATCTATCTACGGCAAAGGATTTATTTATTTATTTACATCAAAGGATCTTAGATCTATCTACAGCACAGGATCTATCTATAGTGAAGGATCTATCTACTGCAAAGGATCTGTCTACAGCAAAGGATCTATCTACAACAAAGAATCTATCTACAGCAAAGAATCTATGTTCAGCAGATAATCTATCTACAGCAAATGATCTATCTACAGCAAAGGATCAATCTACAGACATTGATCTATCTAAAGTAACGGGACTATATACAGCAAAGGATCCATCAACAGTTAAGGATCTATCAACAGCAAAGGATCAATCTATAATAAATGATCTATTTACAACAAAAGTTCTATCTACAGCAAAGGATCTATCTACATCAAAGGATCTATCTACAGGAAAGGATCTATCTACAGCGAAGGATCTATTTACAGTAAAGGAGCTATCTACAGCAAATGATCTATCAACAATGAGGGATCTATCTGCAGCAAAGGATCTATCTACAGCAAAGGATCTATCTTCAGAAAAGGATCTTTATACAACATAGGATCTATGTACAGTAATGGATCTATCTTCAGCGAAGAATCTATCTACAGCAAAGAATCTATCTACAGCAAAGGATCTATCTACAGAAAAGGATCTATCTACAGGAAAGGATCTATCTACAGCAAAAGATCTATTTACAGTAAAGGAGCTATCTACAGCAAAAGATCTATCAACAATGAGGGATCTATCTGCAGCAAAGGATCTATCAACAGCAGAGGATCAATCTTTAGCAAAAGATATATTTACAACAAAAGTTCTATCTACAGCAAAAAATCTATCTACAGCAAAGTATTTATCTACAGGAAAGGATCTATCTACAGCAAAGGATCTATTTACAGTATAGGAGCTATCTAGAGCGAAAGATCTATCAACAATAAGGGATCTATCTACAGCAAATGATCTATCTACAGCAAAGGGTTCTATCTACAGTAAGGTATCTATCTACAGCATAGAATCTATCTACACCAAAGGATCTTTCTACAGCGAAAGATCTGTCAACAGCAAAGGATCTATCTACAGCAAAGTATCTATTTACAGCAGAATATCTTTCTACAGCAGAGGATCTTTCTACAGCAAAGGATCTATCTACAGCAAAGAATCTATTTACAGTATGGGATCTATCAACAGCAAAGATTTTATCTACAGTTAAGGATCTATCTACAGAAAAGGATCTATCTACTGAAAAGGATCTATCTACAGCGAAGGATCTATCTACAACAAAGGATCTATCTACATCAAATGATCTATCTACGGCAAGGGATCTATCTACGACACAGGATTTATATATTTATTTAAAGCAAAGGATCTATCTACAGAGAAGGATCTATCTACAGAAAAGGATCTATCTACAGCGAAGGATCTATCTACAACAAAGGATCTATCTACAGCAAATGATCTAACTACTACAAAGGATCTATCTACAGCAAATATTCTATCTACAACAAAGAATCTATGTACAGCAAAAAATCTATGTACAGTAGAGAATCTATCTACAGCATAGGATCTATCTACAGCAAAGGATCTATCTACTGCAAAAGATTTATCTACAGCAAAGGATCTATCTACAGAACAGGATCTATCTACAGCAAAGTATCTATCTACAGCAAACGATTTATCTTCAGCAAAGGATCTATTTACAGCAAATGTTCTATCTACAACAAAGAATCTATGTACAGCAAAGAATCTATCTACAGTAAAGAATCTATCTACAGCATAGGATCTATCCACAGTAAAGGATCTATCTACTGAAAAGGATCTATCTACAGCAAAAGATCTATCTACAGCAAAAGACCTATCTACAGTGAAGGATCTATCTACATCATATGATCAATCCACAGCAAGGGATCTATCTACAGCAAAGGATCTATTTACAGTAAAGGAGCTATCTACAGCAAAAGATCTATCAACAATGAGGGATCTATCTGCAGCTAAGGATCTATCTACAGCAAAGGATCTATCTTCAGCAAAGGATCTTTATACAGCATAGGATCTATCTACAGTAGGGGATCGATCTACAGCAAATGATCTATCTACAGCAAAGTGTTCTATCTACAGTAAGGGATCTATCTACTGCAAAAAATCTATCTACACCAAAGGATCTTTCTACAGCGAAAGATCTGTCAACAGCAAAGGATCTATCTACAGCAAAGGATCTATTTACAGCAGAAGATCTTTCTACAGCAGAGGATCTTTCTACAGCAAAGGATCTATCAACAGCAAAGGATCTATTTACAGTATGGGATCTATTTACAGCAACGATTTTATCTACAGTAAAAGTTCTATCTACAAAAAAGGATCTATCTACAGAAAAGGATCTATCTACAGTAAAGGATCTATCTAAAGCAAATTATCTATCTACAAGAAACGATTTATCTACAGCAAAGGATCTATCTACATATAAGGATCCATCTACAGCAAAGGATCTATCTACAGTAAAGGATCTATCTACAGCAAAGGACCTATCTACAGTAAAGGATCTATCTACATCGTATGATCAATCCACAGCAAGGGATCTATCTGCAGTAAAGGATCTATTCACAGTAAAGGAGCTATCTACAGCAAAAGATCTAACTACAATAAGGGATCTATCTGCAGCAAAGGATTTATTTACAGCAAAGAATCGATCTTCAGCAAAGTATCTTTATACAGCATAGGACCTATGTACAGTAAAGGATCTATCTACTGCATGTGATACATCTACTGCAAAGAATCTATCTAGAGAAAAGAATCTATTTTCAGCAAAGAATCTATCTACAGGAACGGATCTATCTACAACGAAGGATCTATCTACAGCAAAGGATCAATCTACAGCAAATGATCTATTTTCAGCAAAGGTTCTTTCTACAGCATAAGATCTATCTACAGCAAAGGATCTATCTACAGCGAAAGATCTGTCAACAGCAAAGGATCTATCTACAGCAAAGAATCTCTTTACAGTATGGGATCTATCAACAGCAAAGATTTTATCTACAGTAAAGGATCTATCTACAGAAAAGGATCTATCTACAGAAAAGGATCTATCTACAGCGAAGGATCTATCTACAACAAAGGATCTATCTACAGCAAATGATCTAACTACTACAAAGGATCTATCTACAGCAAATGTTCTATCTACAACAAAGAATCTATGTACAGCAAAGAATCTATGTACAGTAAAGAATCTATCTACAGCATAGGATCTATCTACAGCAAAGGATCTATCTACTGCAAAGGATCTATCTACAGCAAATGATCTTTATACAGCATAGGATCTATGTACAGTAAAGGATCTATCTACTGCATAGGATACATCTACTGCAAAGAATCTATCTAGAGAAAAGAATCTATTTTCAGCAAAGAATCTATCTACAGAAACGGATCTATCTACAACGAAGGATCTATCTACAGGAAAGGATCTATCTACAGCAAAGGATCTATTTACAGTAAAGGAGCTATCTACAGCAAATGATCTATCAACAATGAGGGATCTATCTGCAGCAAAGGATCTACCTACAGCAAAGGAGCTATCTACAGCAAAAAATCTATCAACAATGAGGGATCTATCTGCAGCAAAGGATCTATCTACAGCAAAGGATCTATCTTCAGAAAAGGATCTTTATACAGCATAGGATCTATGTACAGTAATGGATCTATCTTCAGCAAAGGATCTTTATACAGCAAAAGATCTATCAACAATGAGGGATCTATCTGCAGCAAAGGATCTATCTACAGCAAAGGATCTATCTTCAGAAAAGGATCTTTATACAGCATAGGATCTATGTACAGTAATGGATCTATCTTCAGCAAAGAATCTATCTACAGCAAAGGATCTATCTACAGCAAAAGATCTATCTACAGAAAAGGATCTATCTACAGGAAAGGATCTATCTACAGCAAAGGATCTATTTACAGTAAAGGAGCTATTTACAGCAAAAGATTTATCAACAATGAGGGATCTATCTGCAGCAAAGGATCTATCTACAGCAAAGGATCTATCTTCAGCAAAGGATCTTCATACAGCAAAATATCTATCAACAATGAGGGATCTATCTGCAGCAAAGGATCTATCTACAGAAAAGGATCTATCTTCAGAAAAGGATCTTTATACAGCATAGGATCTATGTACAGTGATGGATCTATCTTCTGCATAGGATACATCTACTGCAAAGAATCTATCTACAGCAAAGAATCTATCTACAGCAAAGGATCTATCTACAGCAAAGGATCTATCTACAGTCAAGGATTTATCTACTGCAAAGGATCTCTCTACAGCAAAGGATCAATCTAAAGTTAAGGATCTATCTCAATCAAAGGATCTATCTACAGCAAAATATCTATCTAAAGCCAATGATCTATTTTCAACAAAGGATCTATTTACAACAGCAGAACTTTATACCCTAATGGATCTATCTACAGCAAAGGATCTATCTACAGCAAAGTGATCTATCTTCAGTAAAAGATCTATCTACAGCAAAGAATCTGTCTACACCAAAGGATTTTTTACAGCACAGGATCTATCAACAGCAGAGGATCAATCTTTAGCAAAAGATATATTTACAACAAAAGTTCTATCTACAGCAATAAATCTATCTACAGCAAAGGATTTATCTACAGGAAAGGATCTATCTACAGCAAAGGATCTATTTAAAGTAAAGGAGCTATCTAGAGCAAAAGATCTATCAACAATAAGGGATCTATCTACAGCAAATGATCTATCTACAGCAAAGTGTTCTATCTACAGTAAGGGATCTATCTACAGCATAGAATCTATCTACACCAAAGGATCTTTCTACAGCGAAAGATCTGTCAACAGCAAAGGATCTATCTACAGCAAAGTATCTATTTACAGCAGAAGATCTTTCTACAGCAGAGGATCTTTCTACAGCAAAGGATCTATCTACAGCAAAGGATCTATTTACAGTAAAGGAGCTATCTACAGCAAATGATCTATCAACAATGAGGGATCTATCTGCAGCAAAGGATCTACCTACAGCAAAGGAGCTATCTACAGCAAAAAATCTATCAACAATGAGGGATCTATCTGCAGCAAAGGATCTATCTACAGCAAAGGATCTATCTTCAGAAAAGGATCTTTATACAGCATAGGATCTATGTACAGTAATGGATCTATCTTCAGCAAAGGATCTTTATACAGCAAAAGATCTATCAACAATGAGGGATCTATCTGCAGCAAAGGATCTATCTACAGCAAAGGATCTATCTTCAGAAAAGGATCTTTATACAGCATAGGATCTATGTACAGTAATGGATTTATCTTCAGCAAAGAATCTATCTACAGCAAAGGATCTATCTACAGCAAAGGATCTATCTACAGAAAAGGATCTATCTACAGGAAAAAATCTATCTACAGCAAAGGATCTATTTACAGTAAAGGAGCTATTTACAGCAAAAGATCTATCAACAATGAGGGATCTATCTGCAGCAAAGGATCTATCTACAGCAAAGGATCTATCTTCAGCAAAGGATCTTTATACAGCAAAAGATCTATCAACAATGAGGGATCTTTCTACAGCGAAAGATCTGTCAACAGCAAAGGATCTATCTACAGCAAAGTATCTATTTACAGCAGAAGATCTTTCTACAGCAGAGGATCTTTCTACAGCAAAGGATCTATCTACAGCAAAGGATCTATTTACAGTAAAGGAGCTATCTACAGCAAATGATCTATCAACAATGAGGGATCTATCTGCAGCAAAGGATCTACCTACAGCAAAGGAGCTATCTACAGCAAAAAATCTATCAACAATGAGGGATCTATCTGCAGCAAAGGATCTATCTACAGCAAAGGATCTATCTTCAGAAAAGGATCTTTATACAGCATAGGATCTATGTACAGTAATGGATCTATCTTCAGCAAAGGATCTTTATACAGCAAAAGATCTATCAACAATGAGGGATCTATCTGCAGCAAAGGATCTATCTACAGCAAAGGATCTATCTTCAGAAAAGGATCTTTATACAGCATAGGATCTATGTACAGTAATGGATCTATCTTCAGCAAAGAATCTATCTACAGCAAAGGATCTATCTACAGCAAAGGATCTATCTACAGAAAAGGATCTATCTACAGGAAAGGATCTATCTACAGCAAAGGATCTATTTACAGTAAAGGAGCTATTTACAGCAAAAGATCTATCAACAATGAGGGATCTATCTGCAGCAAAGGATCTATCTACAGCAAAGGATCTATCTTCAGCAAAGGATCTTTATACAGCAAAAGATCGATCAACAATGAGGGATCTATCTGCAGCAAAGGATCTATCTACAGAAAAGGATCTATCTTCAGAAAAGGATCTTTATACAGCATAGGATCTATATACATTAATGGATCTATCTTCTGCATAGGATACATATACTGCAAAGAATCTATCTACAGCAAAGAATCTATCTTCAGCAAAGAATCTATCTACAGCAAAGGATCTATCTACAGCAAAGGATCTATCCACAGAAAAGGATCTATCTACAGCAAAAGATCTATCTACAGTCAAGGATTTATCTACTGCAAAGGATCTCTCTACAGCAAAAGATCAATCTAAAGTTAAGGATCTATCTTAAGCAAAGGATCTATCCACAGCAAAATATCTATCTAAAGCCAATGATCTATCTACAACAAAGGATCTATTTACAACAGCAGAACTTTATACCCTAATGGATCTATCTACAGCAAAGGATCTATCTACAGCAAAGTGATCTATCTTCAGTAAGAGATCTATCTACAGCAAAGAATCTGTCTACACCAAAGGATTTTTAACAGCACAGGATCTATCAACAGCAGAGGATCAATCTTTAGCAAAAGATATATTTACAACAAAAGTTCTATCTACAGCAAAAAATCTATCTACAGCAAAGGATTTATCTACAGGAAAGGATTTATCTACAGCAAAGGATCTATTTACAGTAAAGGAGCTATCTAGAGCAAAAGATCTATCAACAATAAGGGATCTATCTACAGCAAATGATCTTTCTACAGCAAAGTGTTCTATCTACAGTAAGGGATCTATCTACAGCATAGAATCTATCTAAACCAAAGGATCTTTCTACAGCGAAAGATCTGTCAACAGCAAAGGATCTATCTACAGCAAAGTATCTATTTACAGCAGAAGATCTTTCTACAGCAGAGGATTTTTCTACAGCAAAGGATCTATCTACAGCAAAGTATCTATTTTCAGTATGGGATCGATCTACAGCAACGGTTTTATCTACAATAAAAGATCTATCTACAGAAAAGGATCTATCTACAGCGAAGAATCTATCTACAGAAAAGGATCTATCTACAGCAAAGGATCTATATACGGCAAGGGATCTATCTACGGCAAAGGATTTATTTATTTATTTACATCAAAGGATCTTAGATCTATCTACAGCACAGGATCTATCTACAGTGAAGGATCTATCTACTGCAAAAGATCGGTCTACAGCAAAGGATCTATCTACAACAAAGAATCTATCTACAGCAAAGAATCTATGTTCAGCAGATAATCTATCTACAGCAAATGATCTATCAACAGCAAAGGATCAATCTACAGACAATGATCTATCTAAAGTAACGGGACTATATACAGCAAAGGATCCATCAACAGTTAAGGATCTATCAACAGCAAAGGATCAATCTATAATAAATGATCTATTTACAACAAAAGTTCTATCTACAGCAAAGGATCTATCTACATCAAAGGATCTATCTACAGGAAAGGATCTATCTACAGCGAAGGATCTATTTACAGTAAAGGAGCTATCTACAGCAAATGATCTATCAACAATGAGGGATCTATCTGCAGCAAAGGATCTATCTACAGCAAAGGATCTATCTTCAGAAAAGGATCTTTATACAGCATAGGATCTATGTACAGTAATGGATCTATCTTCAGCAAAGAATCTATCTACAGCAAAGAATCTATCTACAGCAAAGGATCTATCTACAGAAAAGGATCTATCTACAGGAAAGGATCTATCTACAGCAAAGGATCTATTTACAGTAAAGGAGCTATCTACAGCAAAAGATCTATCAACAATGAGGGATCTATCTACACCAAAGGATCTTTCTACAGCGAAAGATCTGTCAACAGCAAAGGATCTATCTACAGCAAAGGATCTATTTACAGCAGAAGATCTTTCTACAGCAGAGGATCTTTCTACAGCAAAGGATCTATCTACAGCAAAGGATCTATTTACAGTATGGGATCTATTTACAGCAACGGTTTTATCTACAGTAAAGGATCTATCTACATCGTATGATCAATCCACAGCAAGGGATCTATCTGCAGTAAAGGATCTATTTACAGTAAAGGAGCTATCTACAGCAAAAGATCTAACTACAATAAGGGATCTATCTGCAGCAAAGGATTTATTTACAGCAAAGGATCGATCTTCAGCAAAGTATCTTTATACAGCATAGGACCTATGTACAGTAAAGGATCTATCTACTGCATGTGATACATCTACTGCAAAGAATCAATCTAGAGAAAAGAATCTATTTTCAGCAAAGAATCTATCTACAGAAACGGATCTATCTACAACGAAGGATCTATCTACAGCAAAGGATCAATCTACAGCAAATGATCTATTTTCAGCAAAGGTTCTTTCTACAGCATAAGATCTATCTACAGCAAAGGATCTATCTACAGCGAAAGATCTGTCAACAGCAAAGGATCTATCTACAGCAAAGAATCTCTTTACAGTATGGGATCTATCAACAGCAAAGATTTTATCTACAGTAAAGGATCTATCTACAGAAAAGGATCTATCTACAGAAAAGGATCTATCTACAGCGAAGGATCTATCTACAACAAAGGATCTATCTACAGCAAATGATCTAACTACTACAAAGGATCTATCTACAGCAAATGTTCTATCTACAACAAAGAATCTATGTACAGCAAAGAATCTATGTACAGTAAAGAATCTATCTACAGCATAGGATCTATCTACAGCAAAGGATCTATCTACTGCAAAGGATCTATCTACAGCAAATGATCTTTATACAGCATAGGATCTATGTACAGTAAAGGATCTATCTACTGCATAGGATACATCTACTGCAAAGAATCTATCTAGAGAAAAGAATCTATTTTCAGCAAAGAATCTATCTACAGAAACGGATCTATCTACAACGAAGGATCTATCTACAGGAAAGGATCTATCTACAGCAAAGGATCTATTTACAGTAAAGGAGCTATCTACAGCAAATGATCTATCAACAATGAGGGATCTATCTGCAGCAAAGGATCTACCTACAGCAAAGGAGCTATCTACAGCAAAAAATCTATCAACAATGAGGGATCTATCTGTAGCAAAGGATCTATCTACAGCAAAGGATCTATCTTCAGAAAAGGATCTTTATACAGCATAGGATCTATGTACAGTAATGGATCTATCTTCAGCAAAGGATCTTTATACAGCAAAAGATCTATCAACAATGAGGGATCTATCTGCAGCAAAGGATCTATCTACAGCAAAGGATCTATCTTCAGAAAAGGATCTTTATACAGCATAGGATCTATGTACAGTAATGGATCTATCTTCAGCAAAGAATCTATCTACAGCAAAGGATCTATCTACAGCAAAAGATCTATCTACAGAAAAGGATCTATCTACAGGAAAGGATCTATCTACAGCAAAGGATCTATTTACAGTAAAGGAGCTATTTACAGCAAAAAATCTATCAACAATGAGGGATCTATCTGCAGCAAAGGATCTATCTACAGCAAAGGATCTATCTTCAGCAAAGGATCTTCATACAGCAAAATATCTATCAACAATGAGGGATCTATCTGCAGCAAAGGATCTATCTACAGAAAAGGATCTATCTTCAGAAAAGGATCTTTATACAGCATAGGATCTATGTACAGTGATGGATCTATCTTCTGCATAGGATACATCTACTGCAAAGAATCTATCTACAGCAAAGAATCTATCTACAGCAAAGGATCTATCTACAGCAAAGGATCTATCTACAGTCAAGGATTTATCTACTGCAAAGGATCTCTCTACAACAAAGGATCAATCTAAAGTTAAGGATCTATCTCAATCAAAGGATCTATCTACAGCAAAATATCTATCTAAAGCCAATGATCTATTTTCAACAAAGGATCTATTTACAACAGCAGAACTTTATACCCTAATGGATCTATCTACAGCAAAGGATCTATATACAGCAAAGTGATCTATCTTCAGTAAAAGATCTATCTACAGC
Source organism: Caprella mutica (assembly GCA_947561585.1). NCBI lineage: Eukaryota > Metazoa > Arthropoda > Malacostraca > Amphipoda > Caprellidae > Caprella > Caprella mutica. Next base: position 16,084 of record CANNZV010000105.1, read on the forward strand.
AAAGAATCTGTCTACACCAAAGGATTTTTTACAGCACAGGATCTATCAACAGCAGAGGATCAATCTTTAGCAAAAGATATATTTACAACAAAAGCTCTATCTACAGCAAAAAATCTATCTACAGCAAAGGATTTATCTACAGGAAAGGATCTATCTACAGCAAAGGATCTATTTACAGTAAAGGAGCTATCTAGAGCAAAAGATCTATCAACAATAAGGGATCTATCTACAGCAAATGATCTATCTACAGCAAAGTGTTCTATCTACAGTAAGGGATCTATCTACAGCATAGAATCTATCTACACCAAAGGATCTTTCTACAGCGAAAGATCTGTCAACAGCAAAGGATCTATCTACAGCAAAGTATCTATTTACAGCAGAAGATCTTTCTACAGCAGAGGATCTTTCTACAGCAAGAGATCTATCTACAGCAAAGGATCTATTTACAGTAAAGGAGCTATCTACAGCAAATGATCTATCAACAATGAGGGATCTATCTGCAGCAAAGGATCTACCTACAGCAAAGGAGCTATCTACAGCAAAAAATCTATCAACAATGAGGGATCTATCTGCAGCAAAGGATCTATCTACAGCAAAGGATCTATCTTCAGAAAAGGATCTTTATACAGCATAGGATCTATGTACAGTAATGGATTTATCTTCAGCAAAGAATCTATCTACAGCAAAGGATCTATCTACAGCAAAGGATCTATCTACAGAAAAGGATCTATCTACAGGAAAGGATCTATCTACAGCAAAGGATCTATTTACAGTAAAGGAGCTATTTACAGCAAAAGATCTATCAACAATGAGGGATCTATCTGCAGCAAAGGATCTATCTACAGCAAAGGATCTATTTTCAGCAAAGGAACTTTATACAGCAAAAGATCTATCAACAATGAGGGATCTATCTGCAGCAAAGGATCTATCTACAGAAAAGGATCTATCTTCAGAAAAGGATCTTTATACAGCATAGGATCTATATACAGTAATGGATCTATCTTCTGCATAGGATACATATACTGCAAAGAATCTATCTACAGCAAAGAATCTATCTTCAGCATAGAATCTATCTACAGCAAAGGATCTATCTACAGCAAAGGATCTATCCACAGAAAAGGATCTATCTACAGCAAAAGATTTATCTACACTCAAGGATTTATCTACTGCAAAGGATCTCTCTACAGCAAAAGATCAATCTAAAGTTAAGGATCTATCTTAAGCAAAGGATCTATCCACAGCAAAATATCTATCTAAAGCCAATGATCTATCTACAACAAAGGATCTATTTACAACAGCAGAACTTAATACCCTAATGGATCTATCTACAGCAAAGAATCTATCTACAGCAAAGTGATCTATCTTCAGTAAGAGATCTATCTACAGCAAAGAATCTGTCTACACCAAAAGATTTTTTACAGCACAGGATCTATCAACAGCAGAGGATCAATCTTTAGCAAAAGATATATTTACAACAAAAGTTCTATCTACAGCAAAAAATCTATCTACAGCAAAGGATTTATCTACAGGAAAGGATCTATCAACAGCAAAGGATCAATCTATAATAAATGATCTATTTACAACAAAAGTTCTATCTACTGCAAAGGATCTATCTACATCAAAGGATCTATCTACAGGAAAGGATCTATCTACAGCGAAGGATCTATTTACAGTAAAGGAGCTATCTACAGCAAATGATCTATCAACAATGAGGGATCTATCTGCAGCAAAGGATCTATCTACAGCAAAGGATCTATCTTCAGAAAAGGATCTTTATACAGCATAGGATCTATGTAAAGTAATGGATCTATCTTCAGCAAAGAATCTATCTACAGCAAAGAATCTATCTACAGCAAAGGATCTATCTACAGAAAAGGATCTATCTACAGGAAAAGATCTATCTACAGCAAAGGATCTATTTACAGTAAAGGAGCTATCTACAGCAAAAGATCTATCAACAATGAGGGATCTATCTGCAGCAAAGGATCTATTAACAGCAGAGGATTAATCTTTAGCAAAAGATATATTTACAACAAAAGTTCTATCTACAGCAAAAAATCTATCTACAGCAAAGGATTTATCTACAGGAAAGGATCTATCTACAGCAAAGGATCTATTTACAGTGAAGGAGCTATCTGGAGCAAAAGATCTATCAACAATAAGGGATCTATCTACAGCAAATGATCTATCTACAGCGAAGGGTTCTATCTACAGTAAGGTATCTATCTACAGCATAGAATCTATCTACACCAAAGGATCTTTCTACAGCGAAAGATCTATCTACAGCAAATGATCTAACTACTACAAAGGATCTATCTACAGCAAATGTTCTATCTACAACAAAGAATCTATGTACAGCAAAAAATCTATGTACAGTAAAGAATCTATCTACAGCATAGGATCTATCTACAGCAAAGGATCTATCTACTGCAAAAGATTTATCTACAGCAAAGGATCTATCTACAGAACAGGATCTATCTACAGCAAAGTATCTATCTACAGCAAACGATTTATCTTCAGCAAAGGATCTATTTACAGCAAATGTTCTATCTACAACAAAGAATCTATGTACAGCAAAGAATCTATCTACAGTAAAGAATCTATCTACAGCATAGGATCTATCCACAGTAAAGGATCTATCTACTGAAAAGGATCTATCTACAGCAAAAGATCTATCTACAGCAAAAGACCTATCTACAGTAAAGGATCTATCTACATCATATGATCAATCCACAGCAAGGGATCTATCTACAGCAAAGGATCTATTTACAGTAAAGGAGCTATCTACAGCAAAAGATCTATCAACAATGAGGGATCTATCTGCAGCTAAGGATCTATCTACAGCAAAGGATCTATCTTCAGCAAAGGATCTTTATACAGCATAGGATCTATGTACAGTAATGGATCTATCTACTGCATAGGATACATCTGCTGCAAAGAATCTATCTACAGCAAAGAAACTATCTTCAGCAAAGAATCTATCTACAGCAAAGGATCTATCTACAGCAAAGGATCTATCTACAGCAAAAAATCTATCTACAGCAAAGGATCTATTTACAGTAAAGGAGCTATCTACAGCAAAAGATCTATCAACAATAAGGGATCTATCTGCAGCAAAGAATCTATCTACAGCAAAGGATCTCTCTTCAGCAAAGGATCTATCTATACAGCAAAGTGATCTATCTACAGTAGGGGATCGATCTACAGCAAATGATCTATCTACAGCAAAGTGTTCTATCTACAGTAAGGGATCTATCTACTGCAAAAAATCTATCTACACCAAAGGATCTTTCTACAGCGAAAGATCTGTCAACAGCAAAGGATCTATCTACAGCAAAGGATCTATTTACAGCAGAAGATCTTTCTACAGCAGAGGATCTTTCTACAGCAAAGGATCTATCTACAGCAAAGGATCTATTTACAGTATGGGATCTATTTACAGCAACGGTTTTATCTACAGTAAAGGATCTATCTACATCGTATGATCAATCCACAGCAAGGGATCTATCTGCAGTAAAGGATCTATTTACAGTAAAGGAGCTATCTACAGCAAAAGATCTAACTACAATAAGGGATCTATCTGCAGCAAAGGATTTATTTACAGCAAAGGATCGATCTTCAGCAAAGTATCTTTATACAGCATAGGACCTATGTACAGTAAAGGATCTATCTACTGCATGTGATACATCTACTGCAAAGAATCTATCTAGAGAAAAGAATCTATTTTCAGCAAAGAATCTATCTACAGAAACGGATCTATCTACAACGAAGGATCTATCTACAGCAAAGGATCAATCTACAGCAAATGATCTATTTTCAGCAAAGGTTCTTTCTACAGCATAAGATCTATCTACAGCAAAGGATCTATCTACAGCGAAAGATCTGTCAACAGCAAAGGATCTATCTACAGCAAAGAATCTCTTTACAGTATGGGATCTATCAACAGCAAAGATTTTATCTACAGTAAAGGATCTATCTACAGAAAAGGATCTATCTACAGAAAAGGATCTATCTACAGCGAAGGATCTATCTACAACAAAGGATCTATCTACAGCAAATGATCTAACTACTACAAAGGATCTATCTACAGCAAATGTTCTATCTACAACAAAGAATCTATGTACAGCAAAGAATCTATGTACAGTAAAGAATCTATCTACAGCATAGGATCTATCTACAGCAAAGGATCTATCTACTGCAAAGGATCTATCTACAGCAAATGATCTTTATACAGCATAGGATCTATGTACAGTAAAGGATCTATCTACTGCATAGGATACATCTACTGCAAAGAATCTATCTAGAGAAAAGAATCTATTTTCAGCAAAGAATCTATCTACAGAAACGGATCTATCTACAACGAAGGATCTATCTACAGGAAAGGATCTATCTACAGCAAAGGATCTATTAACAGTAAAGGAGCTATCTACAGCAAATGATCTATCAACAATGAGGGATCTATCTGCAGCAAAGGATCTACCTACAGCAAAGGAGCTATCTACAGCAAAAAATCTATCAACAATGAGGGATCTATCTGTAGCAAAGGATCTATCTACAGCAAAGGATCTATCTTCAGAAAAGGATCTTTATACAGCATAGGATCTATGTACAGTAATGGATCTATCTTCAGCAAAGGATCTTTATACAGCAAAAGATCTATCAACAATGAGGGATCTATCTGCAGCAAAGGATCTATCTACAGCAAAGGATCTATCTTCAGAAAAGGATCTTTATACAGCATAGGATCTATGTACAGTAATGGATCTATCTTCAGCAAAGAATCTATCTACAGCAAAGGATCTATCTAAAGCAAAAGATCTATCTACAGAAAAGGATCTATCTACAGGAAAGGATCTATCTACAGCAAAGGATCTATTTACAGTAAAGGAGCTATTTACAGCAAAAGATCTATCAACAATGAGGGATCTATCTGCAGCAAAGGATCTATCTACAGCAAAGGATCTATCTTCAGCAAAGGATCTTCATACAGCAAAATATCTATCAACAATGAGGGATCTATCTGCAGCAAAGGATCTATCTACAGAAAAGGATCTATCTTCAGAAAAGGATCTTTATACAGCATAGGATCTATGTACAGTGATGGATCTATCTTCTGCATAGGATACATCTACTGCAAAGAATCTATCTACAGCAAAGAATCTATCTACAGCAAAGGATCTATCTACAGCAAAGGATCTATCTACAGTCAAGGATTTATCTACTGCAAAGGATCTCTCTACAACAAAGGATCAATCTAAAGTTAAGGATCTATCTCAATCAAAGGATCTATCTACAGCAAAATATCTATCTAAAGCCAATGATCTATTTTCAACAAAGGATCTATTTACAACAGCAGAACTTTATACCCTAATGGATCTATCTACAGCAAAGGATCTATATACAGCAAAGTGATCTATCTTCAGTAAAAGATCTATCTACAGCAAAGAATCTGTCTACACCAAAGGATTTTTTACAGCACAGGATCTATCAACAGCAGAGGATCAATCTTTAGCAAAAGATATATTTACAACAAAAGCTCTATCTACAGCAAAAAATCTATCTACAGCAAAGGATTCATCTACAGGAAAGGATCTATCTACAGCAAAGGATCTATTTACAGTAAAGGAGCTATCTAGAGCAAAAGATCTATCAACAATAAGGGATCTATCTACAGCAAATGATCTATCTACAGCAAAGTGTTCTATCTACAGTAAGGGATCTATCTACAGCATAGAATCTATCTACACCAAAGGATCTTTCTACAGCGAAAGATCTGTCAACAGCAAAGGATCTATCTACAGCAAAGTATCTATTTACAGCAGAAGATCTTTCTACAGCAGAGGATCTTTCTACAGCAAAGGATCTATCTACAGCAAAGGATCTATTTACAGTAAAGGAGCTATCTACAGCAAATGATCTATCAACAATGAGGGATCTATCTGCAGCAAAGGATCTACCTACAGCAAAGGAGCTATCTACAGCAAAAAATCTATCAACAATGAGGGATCTATCTGCAGCAAAGGATCTATCTACAGCAAAGGATCTATCTTCAGAAAAGGATCTTTATACAGCAAGGGATCTATCTACAGCAAAGGATCTATTTACAGTAAAGGAGCTATCTACAGCAAAAGATCTATCAACAATGAGGGATCTATCTGCAGCTAAGGATCTATCTACAGCAAAGGATCTATCTTCAGCAAAGGATCTTTATACAGCATAGGATCTATGTACAGTAATGGATCTATCTACTGCATAGGATACATCTGCTGCAAAGAATCTATCTACAGCAAAGAAACTATCTTCAGCAAAGAATCTATCTACAGCAAAGGATCTATCTACAGCAAAGGATCTATCTACAGCAAAGGATCTATCTACAGAAAAGGATCTATCTACAGGAAAGGATCTATCTACAGCAAAGGATCTATTTACAGTAAAGGAGCTATTTACAGCAAAAGATCTATCAACAATGAGGGATCTATCTGCAGCAAAGGATCTATCTACAGCAAAGGATCTATCTTCAGCAAAGGATCTTTATACAGCAAAAGATCTATCAACAATGAGGGATCTATCTGCAGCAAAGGATCTATCTACAGAAAAGGATCTATCTTCAGAAAAGGATCTTTATACAGCATAGGATCTATATACAGTAATGGATCTATCTTCTGCATAGGATACATATACTGCAAAGAATCTATCTACAGCAAAGAATCTATCTTCAGCATAGAATCTATCTACAGCAAAGGATCTATCTACAGCAAAGGATCTATCCACAGAAAAGGATCTATCTACAGCAAAAGATTTATCTACAGTCAAGGATTTATCTACTGCAAAGGATCTCTCTACAGCAAAAGATCAATCTAAAGTTAAGGATCTATCTTAAGCAAAGGATCTATCCACAGCAAAATATCTATCTAAAGCCAATGATCTATCTACAACAAAGGATCTATTTACAACAGCAGAACTTTATACCCTAATGGATCTATCTACAGCAAAGAATCTATCTACAGCAAAGTGATCTATCTTCAGTAAGAGATCTATCTACAGCAAAGAATCTGTCTACACCAAAGGATTTTTTACAGCACAGGATCTATCAACAGCAGAGGATCAATCTTTAGCAAAAGATATATTTACAACAAAAGTTCTATCTACAGCAAAAAATCTATCTACAGCAAAGGATTTATCTACAGGAAAGGATCTATCAACAGCAAAGGATCAATCTATAATAAATGATCTATTTACAACAAAAGTTCTATCTACTGCAAAGGATCTATCTACATCAAAGGATCTATCTACAGGAAAGGATCTATCTACAGCGAAGGATCTATTTACAGTAAAGGAGCTATCTACAGCAAATGATCTATCAACAATGAGGGATCTATCTGCAGCAAAGGATCTATCTACAGCAAAGGATCTATCTTCAGAAAAGGATCTTTATACAGCATAGGATCTATGTACAGTAATGGATCTATCTTCAGCAAAGAATCTATCTACAGCAAAGAATCTATCTACAGCAAAGGATCTATCTACAGAAAAGGATCTATCTACAGGAAAAGATCTATCTACAGCAAAGGATCTATTTACAGTAAAGGAGCTATCTACAGCAAAAGATCTATCAACAATGAGGGATCTATCTGCAGCAAAGGATCTATTAACAGCAGAGGATTAATCTTTAGCAAAAGATATATTTACAACAAAAGTTCTATCTACAGCAAAAAATCTATCTACAGCAAAGGATTTATCTACAGGAAAGGATCTATCTACAGCAAAGGATCTATTTACAGTAAAGGAGCTATCTGGAGCAAAAGATCTATCAACAATAAGGGATCTATCTACAGCAAATGATCTATCTACAGCGAAGGGTTCTATCTACAGTAAGGTATCTATCTACAGCATAGAATCTATCTACACCAAAGGATCTTTCTACAGCGAAAGATCTGTCAACAGCAAAGGATCTATCTACAGCAAAGTATCTATTTACAGCAGAAGATCTTTCTACAGCAGAGGATCTTTCTACAGCAAAGGATCTATCTACAGCAAAGAATCTATTTACAGTATGGGATCTATCAACAGCAAAGATTTTATCTACAGTAAAGGATCTATCTACAGAAAAGGATCTATCTACTGAAAAGGATCTATCTACAGCGAAGGATCTATCTACAACAAAGGATCTATCTACAGCAAATGATCTATCTACGGCAAGGGATCTATCTACGGCACAGGATTTATATATTTATTTAAAGCAAAGGATCTATCTACAGAGAAGGATCTATCTTCAGAAAAGGATCTATCTACAGCGAAGGATCTATCTACAACAAAGGATCTATCTACAGCAAATGATCTAACTACTACAAAGGATCTATCTACAGCAAATGTTCTATCTACAACAATGAATCTATTTACAGCAAAAAATCTATGTACAGTAAAGAATCTATCTACAGCATAGGATCTATCTACAGCAAAGGATCTATCTACTGCAAAGGATTTATCTACAGCAAAGGATCTATCTACAGAACAGGATCTATCTACAGCAAAGTATCTATCTACAGCAAACGATTTATCTTCAGCAAAGGATCTATTTACAGCAATAATCTATCTACAACAAAGAATCTATGTACAGCAAAGAATCTATCTACAGTAAAGAATCTATCTACAGCATAGGATCTATCTACAGTAAAGGATCTATCTACTGAAAAGGATCTATCTACAGCAAAAGATCTATCTACAGCAAAAGACCTATCTAGAGCAAAAGATCTATCAACAATAAGGGATCTATCTACAGCAAATGATCTATCTACAGCAAAGTGTTCTATCTACAGTAAGGGATCTATCTACAGCATAGAATCTATCTACACCAAAGGATCTTTCTACAGCGAAAGATCTGTCAACAGCAAAGGATCTATCTACAGCAAAGTATCTATTTACAGCAGAAGATCTTTCTAAAGCAGAGGATCTTTCTACAGCAAAGGATCTATCTACAGCAAAGGATCTATTTACAGTAAAGGAGCTATCTACAGCAAATGATCTATCAACAATGAGGGATCTATCTGCAGCAAAGGATCTACCTACAGCAAAGGAGCTATCTACAGCAAAAAATCTATCAACAATGAGGGATCTATCTGCAGCAAAGGATCTATCTACAGCAAAGGATCTATCTTCAGAAAAGGATCTTTATACAGCAAGGGATCTATCTACAGCAAAGGATCTATTTACAGTAAAGGAGCTATCTACAGCAAAAGATCTATCAACAATGAGGGATCTATCTGCAGCTAAGGATCTATCTACAGCAAAGGATCTATCTTCAGCAAAGGATCTTTATACAGCATAGGATCTATGTACAGTAATGGATCTATCTACTGCATAGGATACATCTGCTGCAAAGAATCTATCTACAGCAAAGAAACTATCTTCAGCAAAGAATCTATCTACAGCAAAGGATCTATCTACAGCAAAGGATCTATCTACAGCAAAAAATCTATCTACAGCAAAGGATCTATTTACAGTAAAGGAGCTATCTACAGCAAAAGATCTATCAACAATAAGGGATCTATCTGCAGCAAAGAATCTATCTACAGCAAAGGATCTCTCTTCAGCAAAGGATCTATCTATACAGCAAAGTGATCTATCTACAGTAGGGGATCGATCTACAGCAAATGATCTATCTACAGCAAAGTGTTCTATCTACAGTAAGGGATCTATCTACTGCAAAAAATCTATCTACACCAAAGGATCTTTCTACAGCGAAAGATCTGTCAACAGCAAAGGATCTATCTACAGCAAAGGATCTATTTACAGCAGAAGATCTTTCTACAGCAGAGGATCTTTCTACAGCAAAGGATCTATCTACAGCAAAGGATCTATTTACAGTATGGGATCTATTTACAGCAACGGTTTTATCTACAGTAAAGGATCTATCTACATCGTATGATCAATCCACAGCAAGGGATCTATCTGCAGTAAAGGATCTATTTACAGTAAAGGAGCTATCTACAGCAAAAGATCTAACTACAATAAGGGATCTATCTGCAGCAAAGGATTTATTTACAGCAAAGGATCGATCTTCAGCAAAGTATCTTTATACAGCATAGGACCTATGTACAGTAAAGGATCTATCTACTGCATGTGATACATCTACTGCAAAGAATCTATCTAGAGAAAAGAATCTATTTTCAGCAAAGAATCTATCTACAGAAACGGATCTATCTACAACGAAGGATCTATCTACAGCAAAGGATCAATCTACAGCAAATGATCTATTTTCAGCAAAGGTTCTTTCTACAGCATAAGATCTATCTACAGCAAAGGATCTATCTACAGCGAAAGATCTGTCAACAGCAAAGGATCTATCTACAGCAAAGAATCTCTTTACAGTATGGGATCTATCAACAGCAAAGATTTTATCTACAGTAAAGGATCTATCTACAGAAAAGGATCTATCTACAGAAAAGGATCTATCTACAGCGAAGGATCTATCTACAACAAAGGATCTATCTACAGCAAATGATCTAACTACTACAAAGGATCTATCTACAGCAAATGTTCTATCTACAACAAAGAATCTATGTACAGCAAAGAATCTATGTACAGTAAAGAATCTATCTACAGCATAGGATCTATCTACAGCAAAGGATCTATCTACTGCAAAGGATCTATCTACAGCAAATGATCTTTATACAGCATAGGATCTATGTACAGTAAAGGATCTATCTACTGCATAGGATACATCTACTGCAAAGAATCTATCTGGAGAAAAGAATCTATTTTCAGCAAAGAATCTATCTACAGAAACGGATCTATCTACAACGAAGGATCTATCTACAGGAAAGGATCTATCTACAGCAAAGGATCTATTTACAGTAAAGGAGCTATCTACAGCAAATGATCTATCAACAATGAGGGATCTATCTGCAGCAAAGGATCTACCTACAGCAAAGGAGCTATCTACAGCAAAAAATCTATCAACAATGAGGGATCTATCTGTAGCAAAGGATCTATCTACAGCAAAGGATCTATCTTCAGAAAAGGATCTTTATACAGCATAGGATCTATGTACAGTAATGGATCTATCTTCAGCAAAGGATCTTTATACAGCAAAAGATCTATCAACAATGAGGGATCTATCTGCAGCAAAGGATCTATCTACAGCAAAGGATCTATCTTCAGAAAAGGATCTTTATACAGCATAGGATCTATGTACAGTAATGGATCTATCTTCAGCAAAGAATCTATCTACAGCAAAGGATCTATCTACAGCAAAAGATCTATCTACAGAAAAGGATCTATCTACAGGAAAGGATCTATCTACAGCAAAGGATCTATTTACAGTAAAGGAGCTATTTACAGCAAAAGATCTATCAACAATGAGGGATCTCTCTGCAGCAAAGGATCTATCTACAGCAAAGGATCTATCTTCAGCAAAGGATCTTCATACAGCAAAATATCTATCAACAATGAGGGATCTATCTGCAGCAAAGGATCTATCTACAGAAAAGGATCTATCTTCAGAAAAGGATCTTTATACAGCATAGGATCTATGTACAGTGATGGATCTATCTTCTGCATAGGATACATCTACTGCAAAGAATCTATCTACAGCAAAGAATCTATCTACAGCAAAGGATCTATCTACAGCAAAGGATCTATCTACAGTCAAGGATTTATCTACTGCAAAGGATCTCTCTACAACAAAGGATCAATCTAAAGTTAAGGATCTATCTCAATCAAAGGATCTATCTACAGCAAAATATCTATCTAAAGCCAATGATCTATTTTCAACAAAGGATCTATTTACAACAGCAGAACTTTATACCCTAATGGATCTATCTACAGCAAAGGATCTATATACAGCAAAGTGATCTATCTTCAGTAAAAGATCTATCTACAGCAAAGAATCTGTCTACACCAAAGGATTTTTTACAGCACAGGATCTATCAACAGCAGAGGATCAATCTTTAGCAAAAGATATATTTACAACAAAAGCTCTATCTACAGCAAAAAATCTATCTACAGCAAAGGATTTATCTACAGGAAAGGATCTATCTACAGCAAAGGATCTATTTACAGTAAAGGAGCTATCTACAGCAAAAGATCTAACTACAATAAGGGATCTATCTGCAGCAAAGGATTTATTTACAGCAAAGGATCGATCTTCAGCAAAGTATCTTTATACAGCATAGGACCTATGTACAGTAAAGGATCTATCTACTGCATGTGATACATCTACTGCAAAGAATCTATCTAGAGAAAAGAATCTATTTTCAGCAAAGAATCTATCTACAGAAACGGATCTATCTACAACGAAGGATCTATCTACAGCAAAGGATCAATCTACAGCAAATGATCTATTTTCAGCAAAGGTTCTTTCTACAGCATAAGATCTATCTACAGCAAAGGATCTATCTACAGCGAAAGATCTGTCAACAGCAAAGGATCTATCTACAGCAAAGAATCTCTTTACAGTATGGGATCTATCAACAGCAAAGATTTTATCTACAGTAAAGGATCTATCTACAGAAAAGGATCTATCTACAGAAAAGGATCTATCTACAGCGAAGGATCTATCTACAACAAAGGATCTATCTACAGCAAATGATCTAACTACTACAAAGGATCTATCTACAGCAAATGTTCTATCTACAACAAAGAATCTATGTACAGCAAAGAATCTATGTACAGTAAAGAATCTATCTACAGCATAGGATCTATCTACAGCAAAGGATCTATCTACTGCAAAGGATCTATCTACAGCAAATGATCTTTATACAGCATAGGATCTATGTACAGTAAAGGATCTATCTACTGCATAGGATACATCTACTGCAAAGAATCTATCTGGAGAAAAGAATCTATTTTCAGCAAAGAATCTATCTACAGAAACGGATCTATCTACAACGAAGGATCTATCTACAGGAAAGGATCTATCTACAGCAAAGGATCTATTTACAGTAAAGGAGCTATCTACAGCAAATGATCTATCAACAATGAGGGATCTATCTGCAGCAAAGGATCTACCTACAGCAAAGGAGCTATCTACAGCAAAAAATCTATCAACAATGAGGGATCTATCTGTAGCAAAGGATCTATCTACAGCAAAGGATCTATCTTCAGAAAAGGATCTTTATACAGCATAGGATCTATGTACAGTAATGGATCTATCTTCAGCAAAGGATCTTTATACAGCAAAAGATCTATCAACAATGAGGGATCTATCTGCAGCAAAGGATCTATCTACAGCAAAGGATCTATCTTCAGAAAAGGATCTTTATACAGCATAGGATCTATGTACAGTAATGGATCTATCTTCAGCAAAGAATCTATCTACAGCAAAGGATCTATCTACAGCAAAAGATCTATCTACAGAAAAGGATCTATCTACAGGAAAGGATCTATCTACAGCAAAGGATCTATTTACAGTAAAGGAGCTATTTACAGCAAAAGATCTATCAACAATGAGGGATCTCTCTGCAGCAAAGGATCTATCTACAGCAAAGGATCTATCTTCAGCAAAGGATCTTCATACAGCAAAATATCTATCAACAATGAGGGATCTATCTGCAGCAAAGGATCTATCTACAGAAAAGGATCTATCTTCAGAAAAGGATCTTTATACAGCATAGGATCTATGTACAGTGATGGATCTATCTTCTGCATAGGATACATCTACTGCAAAGAATCTATCTACAGCAAAGAATCTATCTACAGCAAAGGATCTATCTACAGCAAAGGATCTATCTACAGTCAAGGATTTATCTACTGCAAAGGATCTCTCTACAACAAAGGATCAATCTAAAGTTAAGGATCTATCTCAATCAAAGGATCTATCTACAGCAAAATATCTATCTAAAGCCAATGATCTATTTTCAACAAAGGATCTATTTACAACAGCAGAACTTTATACCCTAATGGATCTATCTACAGCAAAGGATCTATATACAGCAAAGTGATCTATCTTCAGTAAAAGATCTATCTACAGCAAAGAATCTGTCTACACCAAAGGATTTTTTACAGCACAGGATCTATCAACAGCAGAGGATCAATCTTTAGCAAAAGATATATTTACAACAAAAGCTCTATCTACAGCAAAAAATCTATCTACAGCAAAGGATTTATCTACAGGAAAGGATCTATCAACAGCAAAGGATCAATCTATAATAAATGATCTATTTACAACAAAAGTTCTATCTACTGCAAAGGATCTATCTACATCAAAGGATCTATCTACAGGAAAGGATCTATCTACAGCGAAGGATCTATTTACAGTAAAGGAGCTATCTACAGCAAATGATCTATCAACAATGAGGGATCTATCTGCAGCAAAGGATCTATCTACAGCAAAGGATCTATCTTCAGAAAAGGATCTTTATACAGCATAGGATCTATGTACAGTAATGGATCTATCTTCAGCAAAGAATCTATCTACAGCAAAGAATCTATCTACAGCAAAGGATCTATCTACAGAAAAGGATCTATCTACAGGAAAAGATCTATCTACAGCAAAGGATCTATTTACAGTAAAGGAGCTATCTACAGCAAAAGATCTATCAACAATGAGGGATCTATCTGCAGCAAAGGATCTATTAACAGCAGAGGATTAATCTTTAGCAAAAGATATATTTACAACAAAAGTTCTATCTACAGCAAAAAATCTATCTACAGCAAAGGATTTATCTACAGGAAAGGATCTATCTACAGCAAAGGATCTATTTACAGTAAAGGAGCTATCTGGAGCAAAAGATCTATCAACAATAAGGGATCTATCTACAGCAAATGATCTATCTACAGCGAAGGGTTCTATCTACAGTAAGGTATCTATCTACAGCATAGAATCTATCTACACCAAAGGATCTTTCTACAGCGAAAGATCTGTCAACAGCAAAGGATCTATCTACAGCAAAGTATCTATTTACAGCAGAAGATCTTTCTACAGCAGAGGATCTTTCTACAGCAAAGGATCTATCTACAGCAAAGAATCTATTTACAGTATGGGATCTATCAACAGCAAAGATTTTATCTACAGTAAAGGATCTATCTACAGAAAAGGATCTATCTACTGAAAAGGATCTATCTACAGCGAAGGATCTATCTACAACAAAGGATCTATCTACAGCAAATGATCTATCTACGGCAAGGGATCTATCTACGGCACAGGATTTATATATTTATTTAAAGCAAAGGATCTATCTACAGAGAAGGATCTATCTTCAGAAAAGGATCTATCTACAGCGAAGGATCTATCTACAACAAAGGATCTATCTACAGCAAATGATCTAACTACTACAAAGGATCTATCTACAGCAAATGTTCTATCTACAACAATGAATCTATTTACAGCAAAAAATCTATGTACAGTAAAGAATCTATCTACAGCATAGGATCTATCTACAGCAAAGGATCTATCTACTGCAAAGGATTTATCTACAGCAAAGGATCTATCTACAGAACAGGATCTATCTACAGCAAAGTATCTATCTACAGCAAACGATTTATCTTCAGCAAAGGATCTATTTACAGCAATAATCTATCTACAACAAAGAATCTATGTACAGCAAAGAATCTATCTACAGTAAAGAATCTATCTACAGCATAGGATCTATCTACAGTAAAGGATCTATCTACTGAAAAGGATCTATCTACAGCAAAAGATCTATCTACAGCAAAAGACCTATCTAGAGCAAAAGATCTATCAACAATAAGGGATCTATCTACAGCAAATGATCTATCTACAGCAAAGTGTTCTATCTACAGTAAGGGATCTATCTACAGCATAGAATCTATCTACACCAAAGGATCTTTCTACAGCGAAAGATCTGTCAACAGCAAAGGATCTATCTACAGCAAAGTATCTATTTACAGCAGAAGATCTTTCTAAAGCAGAGGATCTTTCTACAGCAAAGGATCTATCTACAGCAAAGGATCTATTTACAGTAAAGGAGCTATCTACAGCAAATGATCTATCAACAATGAGGGATCTATCTGCAGCAAAGGATCTACCTACAGCAAAGGAGCTATCTACAGCAAAAAATCTATCAACAATGAGGGATCTATCTGCAGCAAAGGATCTATCTACAGCAAAGGATCTATCTTCAGAAAAGGATCTTTATACAGCAAGGGATCTATCTACAGCAAAGGATCTATTTACAGTAAAGGAGCTATCTACAGCAAAAGATCTATCAACAATGAGGGATCTATCTGCAGCTAAGGATCTATCTACAGCAAAGGATCTATCTTCAGCAAAGGATCTTTATACAGCATAGGATCTATGTACAGTAATGGATCTATCTACTGCATAGGATACATCTGCTGCAAAGAATCTATCTACAGCAAAGAAACTATCTTCAGCAAAGAATCTATCTACAGCAAAGGATCTATCTACAGCAAAGGATCTATCTACAGCAAAAAATCTATCTACAGCAAAGGATCTATTTACAGTAAAGGAGCTATCTACAGCAAAAGATCTATCAACAATAAGGGATCTATCTGCAGCAAAGAATCTATCTACAGCAAAGGATCTCTCTTCAGCAAAGGATCTATCTATACAGCAAAGTGATCTATCTACAGTAGGGGATCGATCTACAGCAAATGATCTATCTACAGCAAAGTGTTCTATCTACAGTAAGGGATCTATCTACTGCAAAAAATCTATCTACACCAAAGGATCTTTCTACAGCGAAAGATCTGTCAACAGCAAAGGATCTATCTACAGCAAAGGATCTATTTACAGCAGAAGATCTTTCTACAGCAGAGGATCTTTCTACAGCAAAGGATCTATCTACAGCAAAGGATCTATTTACAGTATGGGATCTATTTACAGCAACGGTTTTATCTACAGTAAAGGATCTATCTACATCGTATGATCAATCCACAGCAAGGGATCTATCTGCAGTAAAGGATCTATTTACAGTAAAGGAGCTATCTACAGCAAAAGATCTAACTACAATAAGGGATCTATCTGCAGCAAAGGATTTATTTACAGCAAAGGATCGATCTTCAGCAAAGTATCTTTATACAGCATAGGACCTATGTACAGTAAAGGATCTATCTACTGCATGTGATACATCTACTGCAAAGAATCTATCTAGAGAAAAGAATCTATTTTCAGCAAAGAATCTATCTACAGAAACGGATCTATCTACAACGAAGGATCTATCTACAGCAAAGGATCAATCTACAGCAAATGATCTATTTTCAGCAAAGGTTCTTTCTACAGCATAAGATCTATCTACAGCAAAGGATCTATCTACAGCGAAAGATCTGTCAACAGCAAAGGATCTATCTACAGCAAAGAATCTCTTTACAGTATGGGATCTATCAACAGCAAAGATTTTATCTACAGTAAAGGATCTATCTACAGAAAAGGATCTATCTACAGAAAAGGATCTATCTACAGCGAAGGATCTATCTACAACAAAGGATCTATCTACAGCAAATGATCTAACTACTACAAAGGATCTATCTACAGCAAATGTTCTATCTACAACAAAGAATCTATGTACAGCAAAGAATCTATGTACAGTAAAGAATCTATCTACAGCATAGGATCTATCTACAGCAAAGGATCTATCTACTGCAAAGGATCTATCTACAGCAAATGATCTTTATACAGCATAGGATCTATGTACAGTAAAGGATCTATCTACTGCATAGGATACATCTACTGCAAAGAATCTATCTGGAGAAAAGAATCTATTTTCAGCAAAGAATCTATCTACAGAAACGGATCTATCTACAACGAAGGATCTATCTACAGGAAAGGATCTATCTACAGCAAAGGATCTATTTACAGTAAAGGAGCTATCTACAGCAAATGATCTATCAACAATGAGGGATCTATCTGCAGCAAAGGATCTACCTACAGCAAAGGAGCTATCTACAGCAAAAAATCTATCAACAATGAGGGATCTATCTGTAGCAAAGGATCTATCTACAGCAAAGGATCTATCTTCAGAAAAGGATCTTTATACAGCATAGGATCTATGTACAGTAATGGATCTATCTTCAGCAAAGGATCTTTATACAGCAAAAGATCTATCAACAATGAGGGATCTATCTGCAGCAAAGGATCTATCTACAGCAAAGGATCTATCTTCAGAAAAGGATCTTTATACAGCATAGGATCTATGTACAGTAATGGATCTATCTTCAGCAAAGAATCTATCTACAGCAAAGGATCTATCTACAGCAAAAGATCTATCTACAGAAAAGGATCTATCTACAGGAAAGGATCTATCTACAGCAAAGGATCTATTTACAGTAAAGGAGCTATTTACAGCAAAAGATCTATCAACAATGAGGGATCTCTCTGCAGCAAAGGATCTATCTACAGCAAAGGATCTATCTTCAGCAAAGGATCTTCATACAGCAAAATATCTATCAACAATGAGGGATCTATCTGCAGCAAAGGATCTATCTACAGAAAAGGATCTATCTTCAGAAAAGGATCTTTATACAGCATAGGATCTATGTACAGTGATGGATCTATCTTCTGCATAGGATACATCTACTGCAAAGAATCTATCTACAGCAAAGAATCTATCTACAGCAAAGGATCTATCTACAGCAAAGGATCTATCTACAGTCAAGGATTTATCTACTGCAAAGGATCTCTCTACAACAAAGGATCAATCTAAAGTTAAGGATCTATCTCAATCAAAGGATCTATCTACAGCAAAATATCTATCTAAAGCCAATGATCTATTTTCAACAAAGGATCTATTTACAACAGCAGAACTTTATACCCTAATGGATCTATCTACAGCAAAGGATCTATATACAGCAAAGTGATCTATCTTCAGTAAAAGATCTATCTACAGCAAAGAATCTGTCTACACCAAAGGATTTTTTACAGCACAGGATCTATCAACAGCAGAGGATCAATCTTTAGCAAAAGATATATTTACAACAAAAGCTCTATCTACAGCAAAAAATCTATCTACAGCAAAGGATTTATCTACAGGAAAGGATCTATCTACAGCAAAGGATCTATTTACAGTAAAGGAGCTATCTAGAGCAAAAGATCTATCAACAATAAGGGATCTATCTACAGCAAATGATCTATCTACAGCAAAGTGTTCTATCTACAGTAAGGGATCTATCTACAGCATAGAATCTATCTACACCAAAGGATCTTTCTACAGCGAAAGATCTGTCAACAGCAAAGGATCTATCTACAGCAAAGTATCTATTTACAGCAGAAGATCTTTCTACAGCAGAGGATCTTTCTACAGCAAAGGATCTATCTACAGCAAAGGATCTATTTACAGTAAAGGAGCTATCTACAGCAAATGATCTATCAACAATGAGGGATCTATCTGCAGCAAAGGATCTACCTACAGCAAAGGAGCTATCTACAGCAAAAAATCTATCAACAATGAGGGATCTATCTGCAGCAAAGGATCTATCTACAGCAAAGGATCTATCTTCAGAAAAGGATCTTTATACAGCATAGGATCTATGTTCAGTAATAGATCTATCTTCAGCAAAGGATCTTTATACAGCAAAAGATCTATCAACAATGAGGGATCTATCTGCAGCAAAGGATCTATCTACAGCAAAGGATCTATCTTCAGAAAAGGATCTTTATACAGCATAGGATCTATGTACAGTAATGGATTTATCTTCAGCAAAGAATCTATCTACAGCAAAGGATCTATCTACAGCAAAGGATCTATCTACAGAAAAGGATCTATCTACAGGAAAGGATCTATCTACAGCAAAGGATCTATTTACAGTAAAGGAGCTATTTACAGCAAAAGATCTATCAACAATGAGGGATCTATCTGTAGCAAAGGATCTATCTACAGCAAAGGATCTATCTTCAGCAAAGGATCTTTATACAGCAAAAGATCTATCAACAATGAGGGATCTATCTGCAGCAAAGGATCTATCTACAGAAAAGGATCTATCTTCAGAAAAGGATCTTTATACAGCATAGGATCTATATACAGTAATGGATCTATCTTCTGCATAGGATACATATACTGCAAAGAATCTATCTACAGCAAAGAATCTATCTTCAGCATAGAATCTATCTACAGCAAAGGATCTATCTACAGCAAAGGATCTATCCACAGAAAAGGATCTATCTACAGCAAAAGATTTATCTACAGTCAAGGATTTATCTACTGCAAAGGATCTCTCTACAGCAAAAGATCAATCTAAAGTTAAGGATCTATCTTAAGCAAAGGATCTATCCACAGCAAAATATCTATCTAAAGCCAATGATCTATCTACAACAAAGGATCTATTTACAACAGCAGAACTTTATACCCTAATGGATCTATCTACAGCAAAGAATCTATCTACAGCAAAGTGATCTATCTTCAGTAAGAGATCTATCTACAGCAAAGAATCTGTCTACACCAAAGGATTTTTTACAGCACAGGATCTATCAACAGCAGAGGATCAATCTTTAGCAAAAGATATATTTACAACAAAAGTTCTATCTACAGCAAAAAATCTATCTACAGCAAAGGATTTATCTACAGGAAAGGATCTATCAACAGCAAAGGATCAATCTATAATAAATGATCTATTTACAACAAAAGTTCTATCTACTGCAAAGGATCTATCTACATCAAAGGATCTATCTACAGGAAAGGATCTATCTACAGCGAAGGATCTATTTACAGTAAAGGAGCTATCTACAGCAAATGATCTATCAACAATGAGGGATCTATCTGCAGCAAAGGATCTATCTACAGCAAAGGATCTATCTTCAGAAAAGGATCTTTATACAGCATAGGATCTATGTACAGTAATGGATCTATCTTCAGCAAAGAATCTATCTACAGCAAAGAATCTATCTACAGCAAAGGATCTATCTACAGAAAAGGATCTATCTACAGGAAAAGATCTATCTACAGCAAAGGATCTATTTACAGTAAAGGAGCTATCTACAGCAAAAGATCTATCAACAATGAGGGATCTATCTGCAGCAAAGGATCTATTAACAGCAGAGGATTAATCTTTAGCAAAAGATATATTTACAACAAAAGTTCTATCTACAGCAAAAAATCTATCTACAGCAAAGGATTTATCTACAGGAAAGGATCTATCTACAGCAAAGGATCTATTTACAGTAAAGGAGCTATCTGGAGCAAAAGATCTATCAACAATAAGGGATCTATCTACAGCAAATGATCTATCTACAGCGAAGGGTTCTATCTACAGTAAGGTATCTATCTACAGCATAGAATCTATCTACACCAAAGGATCTTTCTACAGCGAAAGATCTGTCAACAGCAAAGGATCTATCTACAGCAAAGTATCTATTTACAGCAGAAGATCTTTCTACAGCAGAGGATCTTTCTACAGCAAAGGATCTATCTACAGCAAAGAATCTATTTACAGTATGGGATCTATCAACAGCAAAGATTTTATCTACAGTAAAGGATCTATCTACAGAAAAGGATCTATCTACTGAAAAGGATCTATCTACAGCGAAGGATCTATCTACAACAAAGGATCTATCTACAGCAAATGATCTATCTACGGCAAGGGATCTATCTACGGCACAGGATTTATATATTTATTTAAAGCAAAGGATCTATCTACAGAGAAGGATCTATCTTCAGAAAAGGATCTATCTACAGCGAAGGATCTATCTACAACAAAGGATCTATCTACAGCAAATGATCTAACTACTACAAAGGATCTATCTACAGCAAATGTTCTATCTACAACAATGAATCTATTTACAGCAAAAAATCTATGTACAGTAAAGAATCTATCTACAGCATAGGATCTATCTACAGCAAAGGATCTATCTACTGCAAAGGATTTATCTACAGCAAAGGATCTATCTACAGAACAGGATCTATCTACAGCAAAGTATCTATCTACAGCAAACGATTTATCTTCAGCAAAGGATCTATTTACAGCAATAATCTATCTACAACAAAGAATCTATGTACAGCAAAGAATCTATCTACAGTAAAGAATCTATCTACAGCATAGGATCTATCTACAGTAAAGGATCTATCTACTGAAAAGGATCTATCTACAGCAAAAGATCTATCTACAGCAAAAGACCTATCTAGAGCAAAAGATCTATCAACAATAAGGGATCTATCTACAGCAAATGATCTATCTACAGCAAAGTGTTCTATCTACAGTAAGGGATCTATCTACAGCATAGAATCTATCTACACCAAAGGATCTTTCTACAGCGAAAGATCTGTCAACAGCAAAGGATCTATCTACAGCAAAGTATCTATTTACAGCAGAAGATCTTTCTACAGCAGAGGATCTTTCTACAGCAAAGGATCTATCTACAGCAAAGGATCTATTTACAGTAAAGGAGCTATCTACAGCAAATGATCTATCAACAATGAGGGATCTATCTGCAGCAAAGGATCTACCTACAGCAAAGGAGCTATCTACAGCAAAAAATCTATCAACAATGAGGGATCTATCTGCAGCAAAGGATCTATCTACAGCAAAGGATCTATCTTCAGAAAAGGATCTTTATACAGCAAGGGATCTATCTACAGCAAAGGATCTATTTACAGTAAAGGAGCTATCTACAGCAAAAGATCTATCAACAATGAGGGATCTATCTGCAGCTAAGGATCTATCTACAGCAAAGGATCTATCTTCAGCAAAGGATCTTTATACAGCATAGGATCTATGTACAGTAATGGATCTATCTACTGCATAGGATACATCTGCTGCAAAGAATCTATCTACAGCAAAGAAACTATCTTCAGCAAAGAATCTATCTACAGCAAAGGATCTATCTACAGCAAAGGATCTATCTACAGCAAAAAATCTATCTACAGCAAAGGATCTATTTACAGTAAAGGAGCTATCTACAGCAAAAGATCTATCAACAATAAGGGATCTATCTGCAGCAAAGAATCTATCTACAGCAAAGGATCTCTCTTCAGCAAAGGATCTATCTATACAGCAAAGTGATCTATCTACAGTAGGGGATCGATCTACAGCAAATGATCTATCTACAGCAAAGTGTTCTATCTACAGTAAGGGATCTATCTACTGCAAAAAATCTATCTACACCAAAGGATCTTTCTACAGCGAAAGATCTGTCAACAGCAAAGGATCTATCTACAGCAAAGGATCTATTTACAGCAGAAGATCTTTCTACAGCAGAGGATCTTTCTACAGCAAAGGATCTATCTACAGCAAAGGATCTATTTACAGTATGGGATCTATTTACAGCAACGGTTTTATCTACAGTAAAGGATCTATCTACATCGTATGATCAATCCACAGCAAGGGATCTATCTGCAGTAAAGGATCTATTTACAGTAAAGGAGCTATCTACAGCAAAAGATCTAACTACAATAAGGGATCTATCTGCAGCAAAGGATTTATTTACAGCAAAGGATCGATCTTCAGCAAAGTATCTTTATACAGCATAGGACCTATGTACAGTAAAGGATCTATCTACTGCATGTGATACATCTACTGCAAAGAATCTATCTAGAGAAAAGAATCTATTTTCAGCAAAGAATCTATCTACAGAAACGGATCTATCTACAACGAAGGATCTATCTACAGCAAAGGATCAATCTACAGCAAATGATCTATTTTCAGCAAAGGTTCTTTCTACAGCATAAGATCTATCTACAGCAAAGGATCTATCTACAGCGAAAGATCTGTCAACAGCAAAGGATCTATCTACAGCAAAGAATCTCTTTACAGTATGGGATCTATCAACAGCAAAGATTTTATCTACAGTAAAGGATCTATCTACAGAAAAGGATCTATCTACAGAAAAGGATCTATCTACAGCGAAGGATCTATCTACAACAAAGGATCTATCTACAGCAAATGATCTAACTACTACAAAGGATCTATCTACAGCAAATGTTCTATCTACAACAAAGAATCTATGTACAGCAAAGAATCTATGTACAGTAAAGAATCTATCTACAGCATAGGATCTATCTACAGCAAAGGATCTATCTACTGCAAAGGATCTATCTACAGCAAATGATCTTTATACAGCATAGGATCTATGTACAGTAAAGGATCTATCTACTGCATAGGATACATCTACTGCAAAGAATCTATCTGGAGAAAAGAATCTATTTTCAGCAAAGAATCTATCTACAGAAACGGATCTATCTACAACGAAGGATCTATCTACAGGAAAGGATCTATCTACAGCAAAGGATCTATTTACAGTAAAGGAGCTATCTACAGCAAATGATCTATCAACAATGAGGGATCTATCTGCAGCAAAGGATCTACCTACAGCAAAGGAGCTATCTACAGCAAAAAATCTATCAACAATGAGGGATCTATCTGTAGCAAAGGATCTATCTACAGCAAAGGATCTATCTTCAGAAAAGGATCTTTATACAGCATAGGATCTATGTACAGTAATGGATCTATCTTCAGCAAAGGATCTTTATACAGCAAAAGATCTATCAACAATGAGGGATCTATCTGCAGCAAAGGATCTATCTACAGCAAAGGATCTATCTTCAGAAAAGGATCTTTATACAGCATAGGATCTATGTACAGTAATGGATCTATCTTCAGCAAAGAATCTATCTACAGCAAAGGATCTATCTACAGCAAAAGATCTATCTACAGAAAAGGATCTATCTACAGGAAAGGATCTATCTACAGCAAAGGATCTATTTACAGTAAAGGAGCTATTTACAGCAAAAGATCTATCAACAATGAGGGATCTATCTGCAGCAAAGGATCTATCTACAGCAAAGGATCTATCTTCAGCAAAGGATCTTCATACAGCAAAATATCTATCAACAATGAGGGATCTATCTGCAGCAAAGGATCTATCTACAGAAAAGGATCTATCTTCAGAAAAGGATCTTTATACAGCATAGGATCTATGTACAGTGATGGATCTATCTTCTGCATAGGATACATCTACTGCAAAGAATCTATCTACAGCAAAGAATCTATCTACAGCAAAGGATCTATCTACAGCAAAGGATCTATCTACAGTCAAGGATTTATCTACTGCAAAGGATCTCTCTACAACAAAGGATCAATCTAAAGTTAAGGATCTATCTCAATCAAAGGATCTATCTACAGCAAAATATCTATCTAAAGCCAATGATCTATTTTCAACAAAGGATCTATTTACAACAGCAGAACTTTATACCCTAATGGATCTATCTACAGCAAAGGATCTATATACAGCAAAGTGATCTATCTTCAGTAAAAGATCTATCTACAGCAAAGAATCTGTCTACACCAAAGGATTTTTTACAGCACAGGATCTATCAACAGCAGAGGATCAATCTTTAGCAAAAGATATATTTACAACAAAAGCTCTATCTACAGCAAAAAATCTATCTACAGCAAAGGATTTATCTACAGGAAAGGATCTATCTACAGCAAAGGATCTATTTACAGTAAAGGAGCTATCTAGAGCAAAAGATCTATCAACAATAAGGGATCTATCTACAGCAAATGATCTATCTACAGCAAAGTGTTCTATCTACAGTAAGGGATCTATCTACAGCATAGAATCTATCTACACCAAAGGATCTTTCTACAGCGAAAGATCTGTCAACAGCAAAGGATCTATCTACAGCAAAGTATCTATTTACAGCAGAAGATCTTTCTACAGCAGAGGATCTTTCTACAGCAAAGGATCTATCTACAGCAAAGGATCTATTTACAGTAAAGGAGCTATCTACAGCAAATGATCTATCAACAATGAGGGATCTATCTGCAGCAAAGGATCTACCTACAGCAAAGGAGCAATCTACAGCAAAAAATCTATCAACAATGAGGGATCTATCTGCAGCAAAGGATCTATCTACAGCAAAGGATCTATCTTCAGAAAAGGATCTTTATACAGCATAGGATCTATGTTCAGTAATAGATCTATCTTCAGCAAAGGATCTTTATACAGCAAAAGATCTATCAACAATGAGGGATCTATCTGCAGCAAAGGATCTATCTACAGCAAAGGATCTATCTTCAGAAAAGGATCTTTATACAGCATAGGATCTATGTACAGTAATGGATTTATCTTCAGCAAAGAATCTATCTACAGCAAAGGATCTATCTACAGCAAAGGATCTATCTACAGAAAAGGATCTATCTACAGGAAAGGATCTATCTACAGCAAAGGATCTATTTACAGTAAAGGAGCTATTTACAGCAAAAGATCTATCAACAATGAGGGATCTATCTGTAGCAAAGGATCTATCTACAGCAAAGGATCTATCTTCAGCAAAGGATCTTTATACAGCAAAAGATCTATCAACAATGAGGGATCTATCTGCAGCAAAGGATCTATCTACAGAAAAGGATCTATCTTCAGAAAAGGATCTTTATACAGCATAGGATCTATATACAGTAATGGATCTATCTTCTGCATAGGATACATATACTGCAAAGAATCTATCTACAGCAAAGAATCTATCTTCAGCATAGAATCTATCTACAGCAAAGGATCTATCTACAGCAAAGGATCTATCCACAGAAAAGGATCTATCTACAGCAAAAGATTTATCTACAGTCAAGGATTTATCTACTGCAAAGGATCTCTCTACAGCAAAAGATCAATCTAAAGTTAAGGATCTATCTTAAGCAAAGGATCTATCCACAGCAAAATATCTATCTAAAGCCAATGATCTATCTACAACAAAGGATCTATTTACAACAGCAGAACTTTATACCCTAATGGATCTATCTACAGCAAAGAATCTATCTACAGCAAAGTGATCTATCTTCAGTAAGAGATCTATCTACAGCAAAGAATCTGTCTACACCAAAGGATTTTTTACAGCACAGGATCTATCAACAGCAGAGGATCAATCTTTAGCAAAAGATATATTTACAACAAAAGTTCTATCTACAGCAAAAAATCTATCTACAGCAAAGGATTTATCTACAGGAAAGGATCTATCAACAGCAAAGGATCAATCTATAATAAATGATCTATTTACAACAAAAGTTCTATCTACTGCAAAGGATCTATCTACATCAAAGGATCTATCTACAGGAAAGGATCTATCTACAGCGAAGGATCTATTTACAGTAAAGGAGCTATCTACAGCAAATGATCTATCAACAATGAGGGATCTATCTGCAGCAAAGGATCTATCTACAGCAAAGGATCTATCTTCAGAAAAGGATCTTTATACAGCATAGGATCTATGTACAGTAATGGATCTATCTTCAGCAAAGAATCTATCTACAGCAAAGAATCTATCTACAGCAAAGGATCTATCTACAGAAAAGGATCTATCTACAGGAAAAGATCTATCTACAGCAAAGGATCTATTTACAGTAAAGGAGCTATCTACAGCAAAAGATCTATCAACAATGAGGGATCTATCTGCAGCAAAGGATCTATTAACAGCAGAGGATTAATCTTTAGCAAAAGATATATTTACAACAAAAGTTCTATCTACAGCAAAAAATCTATCTACAGCAAAGGATTTATCCACAGGAAAGGATCTATCTACAGCAAAGGATCTATTTACAGTAAAGGAGCTATCTGGAGCAAAAGATCTATCAACAATAAGGGATCTATCTACAGCAAATGATCTATCTACAGCGAAGGGTTCTATCTACAGTAAGGTATCTATCTACAGCATAGAATCTATCTACACCAAAGGATCTTTCTACAGCGAAAGATCTGTCAACAGCAAAGGATCTATCTACAGCAAAGTATCTATTTACAGCAGAAGATCTTTCTACAGCAGAGGATCTTTCTACAGCAAAGGATCTATCTACAGCAAAGAATCTATTTACAGTATGGGATCTATCAACAGCAAAGATTTTATCTACAGTAAAGGATCTATCTACAGAAAAGGATCTATCTACTGAAAAGGATCTATCTACAGCGAAGGATCTATCTACAACAAAGGATCTATCTACAGCAAATGATCTATCTACGGCAAGGGATCTATCTACGGCACAGGATTTATATATTTATTTAAAGCAAAGGATCTATCTACAGAGAAGGATCTATCTTCAGAAAAGGATCTATCTACAGCGAAGGATCTATCTACAACAAAGGATCTATCTACAGCAAATGATCTAACTACTACAAAGGATCTATCTACAGCAAATGTTCTATCTACAACAATGAATCTATTTACAGCAAAAAATCTATGTACAGTAAAGAATCTATCTACAGCATAGGATCTATCTACAGCAAAGGATCTATCTACTGCAAAGGATTTATCTACAGCAAAGGATCTATCTACAGAACAGGATCTATCTACAGCAAAGTATCTATCTACAGCAAACGATTTATCTTCAGCAAAGGATCTATTTACAGCAATAATCTATCTACAACAAAGAATCTATGTACAGCAAAGAATCTATCTACAGTAAAGAATCTATCTACAGCATAGGATCTATCTACAGTAAAGGATCTATCTACTGAAAAGGATCTATCTACAGCAAAAGATCTATCTACAGCAAAAGACCTATCTACAGTAAAGGATCTATCTACATCATATGATCAATCCACAGCAAGGGATCTATCTACAGCAAAGGATCTTTTTACAGTAAAGGAGCTATCTACAGCAAAAGATCTATCAACAATGAGGGATCTATCTGCAGCTAAGGATCTATCTACAGCAAAGGATCTATCTTCAGCAAAGGATATTTATACAGCATAGGATCTATGTACAGTAATGGATCTATCTACTGCATAGGATACATCTGCTGCAAAGAATCTATCTACAGCAAAGGATCTATCTACAGCAAAGGATCTATCTACAGCATAGGATTTATCTACTGCAAAGGATCTATCTACAGTCAAGGATTTATCTACTGCAAAGAATCTCTCTACAGCATAGGATCAATCTAAAGTTAAGGATCTATCTAAAGCCAATGATCTATCTACAACAAAAAATCTATTTACAACAGCAGAACTTTATACAGCAAAGGATCAATCTATAGCAAAAGATCTATTAACAACAAAAGTTCAATCTACAGCAAAAAATCTATCTACAGCAAAGGATCTATTTACAGTAAAGGAGCTATCTACAGCAAAAGATCTATCAACAATAAGGGATCTATCTTCAGCAAAGAATCTATGTACAGCAAAGGATCTCTCTTCAGCAAAGGATCTATCTACACAGCAAAGTGATCTATCTACAGTAGGGGATCGATCTACAGCAAATGATCTATCTACAGCAAAGTGTTCTATCTACAGTAAGGGATCTATCTACTGCAAAAAATCTATCTACACCAAAGGATCTTCCTACAGCGAAAGATCTGTCAACAGCAAAGGATCTATCTACAGCAAAGGATCTATTTACAGCAGAAGATCTTTCTACAGCAGAGGATCTTTCTACAGCAAAGGATCTATCTACAGCAAAGGATCTATTTACAGTATGGGATCTATTTACAGCAACGGTTTTATCTACAGTAAAAGTTCTATCTACAGAAAAGGATCTATCTACAGAAAAGGATCTATCTACAGCGAAGGATCTATCTACAACAAAGGATCTATCTACAGCAAATGATCTATCTACGGCAAGGGATCTATCTACGGCACAGGATTTATATATTTATTTAAAGCAAAGGATCTATCTACAGAGAAGGATCTATCTACAGAAAAGGATCTATCTACAGCGAAGGATCTATCTACAACAAAGGATCTATCTACAGCAAATGATCTAACTACTACAAAGGATCTATCTACAGCAAATGTTCTATCTACAACAAAGAATCTATGTACAGCAAAAAATCTATGTACAGTAAAGAATCTATCTACAGCATAGGATCTATCTACAGCAAAGGATCTATCTACTGCAAAGGATTTATCTACAGCAAACGATTTATCTTCAGCAAAGGATCTATCTACAGCAAAGTATCTATCTACAGCAAACGATTTATCTTCAGCAAAGGATCTATTTACAGCAATGTTCTATCTACAACAAAGAATCTATGTACAGCAAAGAATCTAACTACAGTAAAGAATCTATCTACAGCATAGGATCTATCTACAGTAAAGGATCTATCTACTGAAAAGGATCTATCTACAGCAAAAGATCTATCTACAGCAAAAGACCTATCTACAGTAAAGGATCTATCTACATCATATGATCAATCCACAGCAAGGGATCTATCTACAGCAAAGGATCTATTTACAGTAAAGGATCTATCTACAGCAAAGGATCTATCTTCAGCAAAGGATCTTTATACAGCATAGGATCTATGTACAGTAATGGATCTATCTACTGCATAGGATACATCTGCTGCAAAGAATCTATCTACAGCAAAGAAACTATCTTCAGCAAAGAATCTATCTACAGCAAAGGATCTATCTACAGCAAAGAAACTATCTTCAGCAAAGAATCTATCTACAGCAAAGGATCTATCTACAGCAAAGGATCTATCTACAGCAAAGGATTTATCTACAGCAAAGGATCTATCTACAGTCAAGGATTTATCTACTGCAAAGGATCTCTCTACAGCATAGGATCAATCTAAAGTTAAGGATCTATCTAAAGCCAATGATCTATCTACAACAAAAAATCTATTTACAACAGCAGAACTTTATACAGCAAAGGATCAATCTATAGCAAAAGATCTATTAACAACAAAAGTTCAATCTACAGCAAAAAATCTATCTACAGCAAAGGATCTATTTACAGTAAAGGAGCTATCTACAGCAAAAGATCTATCAACAATAAGGGATCTATCTTCAGCAAAGAATCTATCTACAGCAAAGGATCTCTCTTCAGCAAAGGATCTATCTACACAGCAAAGTGATCTATCTACAGTAGGGGATCGATCTACAGCAATTGATCTATCTACAGCAAAGTGTTCTATCTACAGTAAGGGATCTATCTACTGCAAAAAATCTATCTACACCAAAGGATCTTTCTACAGCGAAAGATCTGTCAACAGCAAAGGATCTATCTACAGCAAAGGATCTATTTACAGCAGAAGATCTTTCTACAGCAGAGGATCTTTCTACAGCAAAGGATCTATCTACAGCGAAGGATCTATCTACAACAAAGGATCTATCTACAGCAAATGATCTATCTACGGCAAGGGATCTATCTACGGCACAGGATTTATATATTTATTTAAAGCAAAGGATCTATCTACAGAGAAGGATCTATCTACAGAAAAGGATCTATCTACAGCGAAGGATCTATCTACAACAAAGGATCTATCTACAGCAAATGATCTAACTACTACAAAGGATCTATCTACAGCAAATGTTCTATCTACAACAAAGAATCTATGTACAGCAAAAAATCTATGTACAGTAAAGAATCTATCTACAGCATAGGATCTATCTACAGCAAAGGATCTATCTACTGCAAAGGATTTATCTACAGCAAAGGATCTATCTACAGAACAGGATCTATCTACAGCAAAGTATCTATCTATTGCAAACGATTTATCTTCAGCAAAGGATCTATTTACAGCAATGTTCTATCTACAACAAAGAATCTATGTACAGCAAAGAATCTAACTACAGTAAAGGATCTATCTACAGCAAAGGATCAATCTACAGCAAATGATCTATTTTCAGCAAAGGTTCTTTCTACAGCATAAGATCTACAGCCTTGGCCAAAAGTATTAGGCCACCTCTGTTTTTCACGGTTTTGAATTGTAAAAGCCAATGTATATCTTTTGAAATTGAGAATATGGTGCATTCTTCAATATATGATAGTATTAAAATGATGTTTACCGTGCAGCAACCCGTAGGGATTTTTAATCCCTATAGTATCATCTTCACCCATAAGCCCCGTTCAGATTTAGTGCTTCATCATTGTTTATAAGCTTTTTATTATGAATTCTACCAGGTTTTTTTTTTAGGAACAAGCCTATTTATATGTACACATGCCTAAAAAAAGGGAACTGAGTGAATTTGAGAGAGGACAAATCATTGCGCACCATAATGATGGACTCAGTCAACGAAAAATCGCTGAAAAGGTGAAATGTTCGAGATGTGCAGTTCAAACAACTTTAAAACGATTTATGGTTACTAAAGATGTTGAAACTGCACAAAGGTCAGGTAGAAAGAAGTGCACAACACCTCGTGAGGACCGATATCTGATCAGGCAGTCCCTTAGAAACAGGAGAAAAACATCTTCGGAGCTGGCTGCAGAATTTAACGAGGAGAGCGATGCAAAAATTTCTGCAAGAACAGTTAGAAGAAGGCTTTTAGATCATGGTCTGAAAGGGTGTAAAGCTAGAAAGAAGCCGTTCATATCTGAGACCAATAAAAAGAAGCGTCTCCAATGGGCCAAAAATCACTCGGCTTGGACCAGCGAGCAATGGTCTAAGGTGATCTGGTCTGATGAAAGTAACTATGAGGTATGTTCACCAAATCATCTATTGAAATTACCTATTGAAACGCACCACTTTATTGCAGTGCTTGACCTGATAATGACCGAAGAAAAAATATTTCAATGTTTTACTTTTTCCCTCAGATTTTTGGCACCTCTGGCGCGACCTATGTTCGTCGCAGAGTTGGGGAAGCTTATAATGCTGAATGCCTGGTCCCAACTGTGAAACATGGCGGTGGCTCTGTGATGGTATGGGCCTGCATGTCTTCCTCAGGGCCCGGTGAAATGTTTTTGTGTCAAGGGAGAATGACTTCAGCCACTTACACCGCCATGCTTTCTGAAGTGTTGAGCCCATCCATTGCCATTTTGCACTCGGGAGAGTCTCCAGACAATATTATCTTCCAACAGGACAATGCTCCATGCCACACAGCAAAGAAACGCCGTAACTGGTTCAAAGAAAAGGGCATCAACATGATGGAGTGGCCATCTCAGAGCCCAGACTTGAACCCTATTGAGCACTTGTGGGGAACTCTTGGAAAGGCCATTAGGAACATCCATATTAAGAACAAAGATCAGTTATACCAAAAACTTAAAGAAGAATGGGGCAAAATTAATCCAGAAAATTGTAAAAGGCTTGTCGACTTTATGCCTAACCGCATAAAGGCGGTTATTAAAGCCAAAGGGGGCTCGACCAAGTATTAGAATAGTTGTTTATTGATTAATATATAATATTCATTTGATTAAAACTAGTTTCATTACCTTTTCTTTGAAAAAACATAAAAAATCGTGGTGGCCTAATACTTTTGGCCAAGGCTGTATCTACAGCAAAGGATCTATCTACAGCGAAAGATCTGTCAACAGCAAGGAATCTATCTACAGCAAAGAATCTCTTTACAGAATGGGATCTATCAACAGCAAAGATTTTATCTACAGTAAAGGATCTATCTACAGAAAAGGATCTATCTACAGAAAAGGATCTATCTACAGCGAAGGATCTATCTACAACAAAGGATCTATTTACAGCAAATGATCTAACTACTACAAAGGATCTATCTACAGCAAATGTTCTATCTACAACAAAGAATCTATGTACAGCAAAGAATCTATGTACAGTAAAGAATCTATCTACAGCATAGGATCTATCTACAGCAAAGGATCTATCTACTGCAAAGGATCTATCTACAGCAAATGATATTTATACAGCATAGGATCTATGTACAGTAAAGGATCTATCTACTGCATAGGATACATCTACTGCAAAGAATCTATCTAGAGAAAAGAATCTATTTTCAGCAAAGAATCTATCTACAGAAACGGATCTATCTACAACGAAGGATCTATCTACAGCAAAGGATCTATTTACAGCAGAAGATCTTTCTACAGCAGAGGATCTTTCTACAGCAAAGGATCTATCTACAGCAAAGGATCTATTTACAGTATGGGATCGATTTACAGCAACGGTTTTATCTACAGTAAAAGTTCTATCTACAGAAAAGGATCTATCTACAGAAAAGGATTTATCTACAGTAAAGGATCTATCTAAAGCAAATTATCTATCTACAAGAAACGATTTATCTACAGCAAAGGATCTATCAACATATAAGGATCCATCTACAGCAAAGGATCTATCTACAGTAAAGGATCTATCTACAGCAAAGGACCTATCTACAGTAAAGGATCTATCTACATCGTATGATCAATCCACAGCAAGGGATCTATCTGCAGTAAAGGATCTATTTACAGTAAAGGAGCTATCTACAGCAAAAGATCTAACTACAATAAGGGATCTATCTGCAGCAAAGGATTTATTTACAGCAAAAGATCGATCTTCAGCAAAGTATCTTTATACAGCATAGGACCTATGTACAGTAAAGGATCTATCTACTGCATGTGATACATCTACTGCAAAGAATCTATCTAGAGAAAAGAATCTATTTTCAGCAAAGAATCTATCTACAGAAACGGATCTATCTACAACGAAGGATCTATCTACAGCAAAGGATCAATCTACAGCAAATGATCTATTTTCAGCAAAGGTTCTTTCTACAGCATAAGATCTATCTACAGCAACAGATCTATCTACAGCGAAAGATCTGTCAACAGCAAAGGATCTATCTACAGCAAAGAATCTCTTTACAGTATGGGATCTATCAACAGCAAAGATTTTATCTACAGTAAAGGATCTATCTACAGAAAAGGATCTATCTACAGAAAAGGATCTATCTACAGCGAAGGATCTATCTACAACAAAGGATCTATCTACAGCAAATGATCTAACTACTACAAAGGATCTATCTACAGCAAATGTTCTATCTACAACAAAGAATCTATGTACAGCAAAGAATCTATGTACAGTAAAGAATTTATCTACAGCATAGGATCTATCTACAGCAAAGGATCTATCTACTGCAAAGGATCTATCTACAGCAAATGATCTTTATACAGCATAGGATCTATGTACAGTAAAGGATCTATCTACTGCATAGGCAACATCTACTGCAAAGAATCTATCTAGAGAAAAGAATCTATTTTCAGCAAAGAATCTATCTACAGAAACGGATCTATCTACAACGAAGGATCTATCTACAGGAAAGGATCTATCTACAGCAAAGGATCTATTTACAGTAAAGGAGCTATCTACAGCAAATGATCTATCAACTATGAGGGATCTATCTGCAGCAAAGGATCTACCTACAGCAAAGGAGCTATCTACAGCAAAAAATCTATCAACAATGAGGGATCTATCTGCAGCAAAGGATCTATCTACAGCAAAGGATCTATCTTCAGAAAAGGATCTTTATACAGCATAGGATCTATGTACAGTAATGGATCTATCTTCAGCAAAGGATCTTTATACAGCAAAAGATCTATCAACAATGAGGGATCTATCTGCAGCAAAGGATCTATCTACAGCAAAGGATCTATCTTCAGAAAAGGATCTTTATACTGCATAGGATCTATGTACAGTAATGGATCTATCTTCAGCAAAGAATCTATCTACAGCAAAGGATCTATCTACAGCAAAAGATCTATCTACAGAAAAGGATCTATCTACAGGAAAGGATCTATCTACAGCAAAGGATCTATTTACAGTAAAGGAGCTATTTACAGCAAAAGATCTATCAACAATGAGGGATCTATCTGCAGCAAAGGATCTATCTACAGCAAAGGATCTATCTTCAGAAAAGGATCTTTATACAGCATAGGATCTATGTACAGTGATGGATCTATCTTCAGCAAAGGATCTTTATACAGCAAAAGATCTATCAACAATGAGGGATCTATCTGCAGCAAAGGATCT
Source organism: Caprella mutica (assembly GCA_947561585.1). NCBI lineage: Eukaryota > Metazoa > Arthropoda > Malacostraca > Amphipoda > Caprellidae > Caprella > Caprella mutica. Next base: position 51,613 of record CANNZV010000105.1, read on the forward strand.
ATCTACAGCAAAGGATCTATCTTCAGAAAAGGATCTTTATACAGCATAGGATCTATGTACAGTAATGGATCTATCTTCAGCAAAGAATCTATCTACAGCAAAGGATCTATCTACAGCAAAAGATCTATCTACAGAAAAGGATCTATCTACAGGAAAGGATCTATCTACAGCAAAGGATCTATTTACAGTAAAGGAGCTATTTACAGCAAAAGATCTATCAACAATGAGGGATCTATCTGCAGCAAAGGATCTATCTACAGAAAAGGATCTATCTTCAGAAAAGGATCTTTATACAGCATAGGATCTATGTACAGTGATGGATCTATCTTCTGCATAGGATACATCTACTGCAAAGAATCTATCTACAGCAAAGAATCTATCTACAGCAAAGGATCTATCTACAGCAAAGGATCTATCTACAGTCAAGGATTTATCTACTGCAAAGGATTTCTCTACAGCAAAGGATCAATCTAAAGTTAAGGATCTATCTCAATCAAAGGATCTATCTACAGGAAAATATCTATCTAAAGCCAATGATCTATTTTCAACAAAGGATCTATTTACAACAGCAGAACTTTATACCCTAATGGATCTATCTACAGCAAAGGATCTATCTACAGCAAAGTGATCTATCTTCAGTAAAAGATCTATCTACAGCAAAGAATCTGTCTACACCAAAGGATTTTTTACAGTACAGGATCTATCAACAGCAGAGGATCAATCTTTAGCAAAAGATATATTTACAACAAAAGTTCTATCTACAGCAAAAAATCTATCTACAGCAAAGGATTTATCTACAGGAAAGGATCTATCTACAGCAAAGGATCTATTTACAGTAAAGGAGCTATCTAGAGCAAAAGATCTATCAACAATAAGGGATCTATCTACAGCAAATGATCTATCTACAGCAAAGTGTTCTATCTACAGTAAGGGATCTATCTACAGCATAGAATCTATCTACACCAAAGGATCTTTCTATAGCGAAAGATCTGTCAACAGCAAAGGATCTATCTACAGCAAAGTATCTATTTACAGCAGAAGATCTTTCTACAGCAGAGGATCTTTCTACAGCAAAGGATCTATCTACAGCAAAGGATCTATTTACAGTAAAGGAGCTATCTACAGCAAATGATCTATCAACAATGAGGGATCTATCTGCAGCAAAGGATCTACCTAAAGCAAAGGAGCTATCTACAGCAAAAAATCTATCAACAATGAGGGATCTATCTGCAGCAAAGGATCTATCTACAGCAAAGGATCTATCTTCAGAAAAGGATCTTTATACAGCATAGGATCTATGTACAGTAATGGATCTATCTTCAGCAAAGGATCTTTATACAGCAAAAGATCTATCAACAATGAGGGATCTATCTGCAGCAAAGGATCTATCTACAGCAAAGGATCTATCTTCAGAAAAGGATCTTTATACAGCATAGGATCTATGTACAGTAATGGATTTATCTTCAGCAAAGAATCTATCTACAGCAAAGGATCTATCTACAGCAAAGGATCTATCTACAGAAAAGAATCTATCTACAGGAAAGGATCTATCTACAGCAAAGGATCTATTTACAGTAAAGGAGCTATTTACAGCAAAAGATCTATCAACAATGAGGGATCTATCTGCAACAAAGGATCTATCTACAGCAAAGGATCTATCTTCAGCAAAGGATCTTTATACAGCAAAAGATCTATCAACAATGAGGGATCTATCTGCAGCAAAGGATCTATCTACAGAAAAGGTTCTATCTTCAGAAAAGGATCTTTATACAGCATAGGATCTATATACAGTAATGGATCTATCTTCTGCATAGGATACATATACTGCAAAGAATCTATCTACAGCAAAGAATCTATCTTCAGCAAAGAATCTATCTACAGCAAAGGATCTATCTACAGCAAAGGATCTATCCACAGAAAAGGATCTATCTACAGCAAAAGATTTATCTACAGTCAAGGATTTATCTACTGCAAAAGATCTCTCTACAGCAAAAGATCAATCTAAAGTTAAGGATCTATCTTAAGCAAAGGATCTATCCACAGCAAAATATCTATCTAAAGCCAATGATCTATCTACAACAAAGGATCTATTTACAACAGCAGAACCTTATACCCTAATGGATCTATCTACAGCAAAGGATCTATCTACAGCAAAGTGATCTATCTTCAGTAAGAGATCTATCTACAGCAAAGATTCTGTCTACACCAAAGGATTTTTTACAGCACAGGATCTATCAACAGCAGAGGATCAATCTTTAGCAAAAGATATATTTACAACAAAAGTTCTATCTACAGCAAAAAATCTATCTACAGCAAAGGATTTATCTACAGGAAAGGATCTATCAACAGCAAAGGATCAATCTATAATAAATGATCTATTTACAACAAAAGTTCTATCTACAGCAAAGGATCTATCTACATCAAAGGATCTATCTACAGGAAAGGATCTATCTACAGCGAAGGATCTATTTACAGTAAAGGAGCTATCTACAGCAAATGATCTATCAACAATGAGGGATCTATCTGCAGCAAAGGATCTATCTACAGCAAAGGATCTATCTTCAGAAAAGGATCTTTATACAGCATAGGATCTATGTACAGTAATGGATCTATCTTCAGCAAAGAATCTATCTACAGCAAAGAATCTATCTACAGCAAAGGATCTATCTACAGAAAAGGATCTATCTACAGGAAAAGATCTATCTACAGCAAAGGATCTATTTACAGTAAAGGAGCTGTCTACAGCAAAAGATCTATCAACAATGAGGGATCTATCTGCAGCAAAGGATCTATCAACAGCAGAGGATCAATCTTTAGCAAAAGATATATTTACAACAAAAGTTCTATCTACAGCAAAAAATCTATCTACAGCAAAGGATTTATCTACAGGAAAGGATCTATCTACAGCAAAGGATCTATTTACAGTAAAGGAGCTATCTAGAGCAAAAGATCTATCAACAATAAGGGATCTATCTACAGCAAATGATCTATCTACAGCGAAGGGTTCTATCTACAGTAAGGTATCTATCTACAGCATAGAATCTATCTACACCAAAGGATCTTTCTACAGCGAAAGATCTGTCAACAGCAAAGGATCTATCTACAGCAAAGTATCTATTTACAGCAGAAGATCTTTCTACAGCAGAGGATCTTTCTACAGCAAAGGATCTATCTACAGCAAAGAATCTATTTACAGTATGGGATCTATCAACAGCAAAGATTTTATCTACAGTAAAGGATCTATCTACAGAAAAGGATCTATCTACTGAAAAGGATCTATCTACAGCGAAGGATCTATCTACAACAAAGGATCTATCTACAGCAAATGATCTATCTACGGCAAGGGATCTATCTACGGCACAGGATTTATATATTTATTTAAAGCAAAGGATCTATCTACAGAGAAGGATCTATCTACAGAAAAGGATCTATCTACAGCGAAGGATCTATCTACAACAAAGGATCTATCTACAGCAAATGATCTAACTACTACAAAGGATCTATCTACAGCAAATGTTCTATCTACAACAAAGAATCTATTTACAGCAAAAAATCTATGTACAGTAAAGAATCTATCTACAGCATAGGATCTATCTACAGCAAAGGATCTATCTACTGCAAAGGATTTATCTACAGCAAAGGATCTATCTACAGAACAGGATCTATCTACAGCAAAGTATCTATCTACAGCAAACGATTTATCTTCAGCAAAGGATCTATTTACAGCAATAATCTATCTACAACAAAGAATCTATGTACAGCAAAGAATCTATCTACAGTAAAGAATCTATCTACAGTATAGGATCTATCTACAGTAAAGGATCTATCCACTGAAAAGGATCTATCTACAGCAAAAGATCTATCTACAGCAAAAGACCTATCTACAGTAAAGGATCTATCTACATCATATGATCAATCCACAGCAAGGGATCTATCTACAGCAAAGGATCTATTTACAGTAAAGGAGCTATCTACAGCAAAAGATCTATCAACAATGAGGGATCTATCTGCAGCTAAGGATCTATCTACAGCAAAGGATCTATCTTCAGCAAAGGATCTTTATACAGCATAGGATCTATGTACAGTAATGGATCTATCTACTGCATAGGATACATCTGCTGCAAAGAATCTATCTACAGCAAAGAAACTATCTTCAGCAAAGAATCTATCTACAGCAAAGGATCTATCTACAGCAAAGGATCTATCTACAGCAAAGGATTTATCTACAGCAAAGGATCTATCTACAGTCAAGGATTTATCTACTGCAAAGGATCTCTCTACAGCATAGGATCAATCTAAAGTTAAGGATCTATCTAAAGCCAATGATCTATCTACAACAAAAAATCTATTTACAACAGCAGAACTTTATACAGCAAAGGATCAATCTATAGCAAAAGATCTATTAACAACAAAAGTTCAATCTACAGCAAAAAATCTATATACAGCAAAGGATCTATTTACAGTAAAGGAGCTATCTACAGCAAAAGATCTATCAACAATAAGGGATCTATCTTCAGCAAAGAATCTATCTACAGCAAAGGATCTCTCTTCAGCAAAGGATCTATCTACACAGCAAAGTGATCTATCTACAGTAGGGGATCGATCTACAGCAAATGATCTATCTACAGCAAAATGTTCTATCTACAGTAAGGGATCTATCTACTGCAAAAAATCTATCTACACCAAAGGATCTTTCTACAGCGAAAGATCTGTCAACAGCAAAGGATCTATCTACAGCAAAGGATCTATTTACAGCAGAAGATCTTTCTACAGCAGAGGATCTTTCTACAGCAAAGGATCTATCTACAGCAAAGGATCTATTTACAGTATGGGATCTATTTACAGCAACGGTTTTATCTACAGTAAAAGTTCTATCTACAGAAAAGGATCTATCTACAGAAAAGGATCTATCTACAGTAAAGGATCTATCTAAAGCAAATTATCTATCTACAAGAAACGATTTATCTACAGCAAAGGATCTATCTACATATAAGGATCCATCTACAGCAAAGGATCTATCTACAGTAAAGGATCTATCTACAGCAAAGGACCTATCTACAGTAAAGGATCTATCTACATCGTATGATCAATCCACAGCAAGGGATCTATCTGCAGTAAAGGATCTATTTACAGTAAAGGAGCTATCTACAGCAAAAGATCTAACTACAATAAGGGATCTATCTGCAGCAAAGGATTTATTTACAGCAAAGGATCGATCTTCAGCAAAGGATCTTTATACAGCATAGGACCTATGTACAGTAAAGGATCTATCTACTGCATATGATACATCTACTGCAAAGAATCTATCTAGAGAAAAGAATCTATTTTCAGCAAAGAATCTATCTACAGAAACGGATCTATCTACAACGAAGGATCTATCTACAGCAAAGGATCAATCTACAGCAAATGATCTATTTTCAGCAAAGGTTCTTTCTACAGCATAAGATCTATCTACAGCAAAGGATCTATCTACAGCGAAAGATCTGTCAACAGCAAAGGATCTATCTACAGCAAAGAATCTCTTTACAGTATGGGATCTATCAACAGCAAAGATTTTATCTACAGTAAAGGATCTATCTACAGAAAAGGATCTATCTACAGAAAAGGATCTATCTACAGCGAAGGATCTATTTACAACAAAGGATCTATCTACAGCAAATGATCTAACTACTACAAAGGATCTATCTACAGCAAATGTTCTATCTACAACAAAGAATCTATGTACAGCAAAGAATCTATGTACAGTGAAGAATCTATCTACAGCATAGGATCTATCTACAGCAAAGGATCTATCTACTGCAAAGGATCTATCTACAGCAAATGATCTTTATACAGCATAGGATCTATGTACAGTAAAGGATCTATCTACTGCATAGGATACATCTACTGCAAAGAATCTATCTAGAGAAAAGAATCTATTTTCAGCAAAGAATCTATCTACAGAAACGGATCTATCTACAACGAAGGATCTATCTACAGCAAAGTGTCAATCTAAAGCAAATTATCTATCTTCAGCAAAGGATCTATCTACAATAAGTGATCTATCTACATCAAAGAATCTATCTACAGAAAAGGATCTATCTACAACAAAAGATCTATCTACAGCAAATGATCTATCTACGGCAAGGGATCTATCTACGGCACAGGATTTATTTATTTATTTAAAGCAAAGGATCTATCTACGGAAAAGGATCTATCTACAAAAAAGGATCTATCTACAGAAAAAGATCTATCTACAGCGAAGGATCTATCTACAACAAAGGATCTATCTACAGCAAATGATCTAACTACTACAAAGGATCTATCTACATTAAATGTTCTATCTACAACAAAGAATCTATGTACAGCAAAGAATCTATGTACAGTAAAGAATCTATCTACAGCATAGGATCTATCTACAGCAAAGGATCTATCTACTGCAAAGAATCTATCTTCAGCAAAAGATTTATCTACAGCAAATGTTCTATCTACAACAAAGAATCTATGCACAGCAAAGAATCTATCTACAGTAAAGAATCTATCTACAGCATAGGATCTATCTACAGCAAAGGATCTATCTACAGCAAAGGATCTATCTACAGCAAAGGATTTATCTACAGTAAAGGATCTATCTACTGAAAAGGATCTATCTACAGCAAAGGATCTATCTACAGCAAAGGACCTATCTACAGTAAAGGATCTATCAACATCATAGGATCAATCCACAGCAAGGGATCTATCTACAGCAAAGGATCTATTTACAGTAAAGGAGCTATCTACAGCAAAAGATCTATCAACAATGAGGGATCTATCTGCAGCTAAGGATCTATCTACAGCAAAGGATCGATCTTCAGCAAAGGATCTTTATACAGCATAGGATCTATGTACAGTAATGGATCTATCTACTGCATAGGATACATCTGCTGCAAAGAATCTATCTACAGCAAAGAAACTATCTTCAGCAAAGAATCTTTCTACAGCAAAGGATCTATCTACAGCAAAGGATCTATCTACAGCAAAGGATCTATCTACAGCAAAGGATCTATCTACAGTCAAGGATTTATCTACTGCAAAGGATCTCTCTACAGCTTAGGATCAATCTAAAGTTAAGGATCTATCTTAATCAAAAGATCTATCTACAGCAAAGGATCTATCTAAAGCCAATGATCTATCTACAACAGAAAATCTATTTACAACAGTAGAACTTTATACAGCAAAGGATCAATCTACAGCAAAGGATCTCTCTTCAGCAAAGGATCTATCTATACAGCAAAGTGATCTATCTACAGTAGGGGATCTATCTACAACGAAGGATCTATCTACAGCAAAGGATCAATCTACAGCAAATGATCTATCTACAATAAGTGATCTATCTACATCAAAAAATCTATCTACAGCAAAAGATCTATTTACAGCAAATGGTCAATCTACAGCAAAGGATATATCTACTGTAATGGAACTCTATACAGCCAAACATCCATTTACAGCAAAGGATCTTTCTACAGCAAAGGATCTATCTACAGCAAAGGATCTATCTACAGCAAAGGATCAATTTATAGCGGAGAATCTTTCTACAGCAAAGGAACTACTACAGCAAAAGATCTATCTACAGCAAATGATCTATCTACAGCAAAGGATCTATCTACAGCAAAGGACCTTTCTACAGTAAGGGATCTATTTACAGCGAAGGATCAATCTACAGCAAATGATCTATCTACAGCAAAGGATCTATCTACAGAATAGGATCTATCTACAGCAATGGATCTATCAACAGTAAGGAATCTTTTTGCAGCGGATAAATCTACAGCAAAGGATATATTTACAGTAAAGGAATTTTATACAGCCAAAGGATCCATTTACAGCAAAGGATCTATCTACAGCAAAGGATCTAACTACAGCAAAGGATATTTCTACAGCATAGGATCTATCTAAAGCAATGGATCTATCTACAGTAGGGGATCTTTTTGCAGCAAAGGATCAATCTACAGCAAAGGATCTATTTGCAGCGAAGGATCGATCTACAGCAAAGGATCTATCTACAGCAAAGTGTTTATCTGCAGCAAAGGATCTATCTACTGCAAAGGATCTATCTACAGCCAAGGATCTATCTTAAGCAAAGGATCTATCTACAGCAAAGGATCTATCTAAAGCCAATGATCTATCTACAAAAAAGGATCTATTTACAACAGCAGAACTTTATACAGCATAGGATGTGTCTACAGCAAAGGATCTATCTACAGCAAAGGATCTATCAACAATAAGGGATCTATCTGCAGCAAAGGATCTATCTACAGCAAAGGATCTATCAACAGCAAAGGTTTTATCTACAGTAAAGGATCTGTCAACAGCAAAGGATCTATCTACAGCAATGGATCTATTTACAGCAGATCTTTCTACAGCAGGGGATTTTTCTACAGCAAAGGATCTATTTTCAGTATGGGATCTATCTACAGCAACGGTTTTATCTACAATAAAAGATCTATCTACAGAAAAGGATCTATCTACAGAAAAGGATCTATCTACAGCGAAGAATCTATCTACAGCAAAGGTTCTATCTACAGCAAAGGATCTATCTACGGCAAGGGATCTATCTACGGCAAAGGATTTATTTATTTATTTACAGCAAAGGATCTTAGATCTATCTACAGCTAAGGATCTATCTACAGCAAAGGATCTATCTACAACAAATAATCTATATTTACAACAAAAGTTCAATCTACAGCAAAATATCTATCTACAGCAAAGGATCTATTTACAGTAAAGAAGCTATCTACAGCAAAAGATCTATCAACAATAAGGGATCTATCTGCAGCAAAGAATCTATCTATACAGCAAAGTGATCTATCTACAGCAGGGGATCGATCTACAGCAAATGATCTATCTAAAGCAAAGTGTTCTATCTACAGTAAGGGATCTATCTACTGCAAAAAATCTATCTACACAAAAGGGTCTTTCTACAGCGAAAGATCTGTCAACAGCAAAGGATCTATCTACAGCAAAGGATCTATTTACAGCAGAAGATCTTTCTACAGCAGAGGATCTTTCTACAGCAGAGGATCTTTCTACAGCAAAGGATCTATCTACAGCAAACGATTTATCTACAGCAAAGGATCTATCTACATATAAGGATCCATCTACAGCAAAGGATCTATCTACAGTAAAGGATCTATCTACAGCAAAGGACCTATCTACAGTTAAGGATCTATCTACATCGTATGATCAATCCACAGCAAGGGATCTATCTGCAGCAAAGGATCTATTTACAGTAAAGGAGCTATCTACAGCAAAAGATCTAACTACAATAAGGGATCTATCTGCAGCAAAGGATTTATTTACAGCAAAGGATCTATCTTCAGCAAAGGATCTTTATACAGCATAGGATCTATGTACAGTAAAGGATCTATCTACTGCATAAGATACATCTACTGCAAAGAATCTATCTAGAGAAAAGAATCTATTTTCAGCAAAGAATCTATCTACAGAAACGGATCTATCTACAACGAAGGATCTATCTACAGCAAAGGATCAATCTACAGCAAATGATCTATCTTCAGCAAAAGTTCTTTCTACAGCATAAGATCTATCTACAGCAAAGGATCTATCTACAGCGAAAGATCTGTCAACAGCAAAGGATCTATCTACAGCAAAGAATCTATTTACAGTATGGGATCTATCAACAGCAAAGATTTTATCTACACTAAAGGATCTATCTACAGAAAAGGATCTATCTACAGAAAAGGATCTATCTACAGCGAAGGATCTATCTACAACAAAGGATCTATCTACAGCAAATGATCTAACTACTACAAAGGATCTATCTACAGCAAATGATCTATCTACAACAAAGAATCTATGTACAGCAAAGAATCTATGTACAGTAAAGAAATCTATCTACAGCATAGGATCTATCTACAGCAAACGATTTATCTTCAGCAAAGGATCTATCTACAGAAAATGTTCTATCTACAACAAAGAATCTATGTACAGCAAAGAATCCATCTACAGTAAAGAATCTATCTACAGCATAGGATCTATCTACAGCAAAGGATCTATCTACAGCAAAGGATCTATCTACAGCAAAGGATCTATCTACAGTAAAGGATCTATCTACAGCGAAGTATCTATCTACAGCAAACGATTTATCTACAGCAAAGGATTTATCTGCAGTAAAGGATCTATCTACTGAAAAGGATCTATCTACAGCAAAGGATCTATCTACAGCAAAGGACCTATCTACAGTAAAGGATCGATCTACATCATATGATCAATCCACAGCAAGGGATCTATCTACAGCAAAGGATCTATTTACAGTAAAGGAGCTATCTACAGTCAAGGATTTATCTACTGCATAGTATACATCTGCTGCAAAGAATCTATCTACAGCAAAGAACCTATCTTCAGCAAAGAATCTATCTACAGCAAAGGATCTATCTACAGCAAAGGATCTATCTACAGCAAAGGATTTATCTACAGCAAAGGATCTATCTACAGTCAAGGATTTATCTACTGCAAAGGATCTCTCTACAGCATAGGATCAATCTAAAGTTAAGGATCTCTCTAAAGCCAATGATCTATCTACAACAAAAAATCTATTTACAACAGCAGAACTTTATACAGCAAAGGATCAATCTATAGCAAAAGATCTATTTACAACAAAAGTTCAATCTACAGCAAAAAATCTATTTACAGCAAAAGATCTATTTACAGTAAAGTAGCTATCTACAGCAAAAGATCTATCAACAATAGGGGATCTATCTGCAGCAAAGAATCTATCTACAGCAAAGGATCTCTCTTCAGCAAAGGATCTATCTATACAGCAAAGTGATCTATCTACAGTAGGGGATCGATCTACAGCAAATGAAGGGCCACAAGCCAAAGTCTCTTAACCGCAAAAATCGGGTTGCTCAAGGTAAAGTCTCTTAAGCGCTTAGCACCAGTGAAAACGGTTACAATCTTGATGTGCTAAGCGCTTAACACTCACGTAAAACGGTTGGAGTTAGCAGCAAACAAGAGTCTCTTAACCGCATCTCATTGCATAGAAAACGAAACGCAGGCATAGAAAACGAAGTACATATATAGCTAATTTTTGCAATGTTATTTATGGGAGTGTATATATACAATAATTATGGATAATGAATCGTAATAACTTTTCATGTAATAAAAAAGTATAGGTTTTGTCCGGAGAGAATGATTTATTCGATGAAAAGTACGTAAATTGAATCAGGAATATCAATAAACCATTAGGTATAAAAAATAATATTTTTATGAATTATAAAACTACCTATGTATTTATTAATAAACTCATTCAGTTCTCTTGAAATATATTTGGAATAGATACAGGTTATGCTGTGAATCTGAATATAGTATAAAACACTTAGCCGAACTATTTCTCAAACAATTAAGTCTGTTTGAAGAGATACTGGAATCTACAAACAGTTTTTATACAGGGTTTAAAACTGTGTACCAATCATTACGCTTAGCTTTTGTTTTTCAACCCTTTATTACCGCTTAATTCGGCACGAATTTTAAGACCATTCTATTGTGCCTTAGATCTGTTACACTGTAGAGATTTGAAATTAGAAATACCTATACCTAGTTTAAATTGTAAATCTAGGTTCAAAAACTCATTAATAACATTGAGCTCAAAATATGTTTGTATAACCAAACCTCTTCATCAGGTAAGTTGTCACTCGTCTCTTGATATTTTGAGTTTGAAAATGAACCTGGGGTAAGCTAATCTACCTAATTAGGTAGTAAGGTTGGTAGTTTAATTTGTTTCATATCCTGAAGTACTAGTTAGGTATGGCTTATAACCTAAATTTACAAAATAGTAGGTAGGTATATAGGTAGCTATTATGCCATGTTTCAGAGTCTGGATAATTGTTGGTACCTAAAGGCTCGTTTACACGAGGCTAGTTTACTCGCTACAAGCTGGCGAGTTTACAAGCTTCTAGTGAACTCGCCTTGTGTCATCATGTTGGCTAGTTGAAAAGAGTATGGGTCATCATCATTATCTCACTCGCCAGCTTGTAAACTCGCCAGCTAGCAGCGTGTAAACTAGCCTCGTGTAAACGAGCCTTAAGCTAATTTATGAGCTAAAATTTCACAAAAATTCTGAGCTAAGCCAATTGGCCTCATTTTTGTAGATTTCAAGCCAAAATTAACGTGAGAACATAAGAATTAATTCAAAATTGTATACCAATTAGGTCTCGTTACAAACCTACTTATCTGAGTATTGATCTTTTGAAATCTAAGACAATTAGTTGGCTTTAACTGACATACCTACTCTAAAACATGGCTAGTATGTGCTATGAATAATGTAGGTTACCTACCTCTCTGAGTTCTCTAGACTATTCTTAAGTAGAGAGATACTAGCTCAGTAGGACCCAGTTAATAAACTTTTAAATAAACCCCAGCCCAGCCCTCAGGTACTAACTACCCAGTGGCTAGTACCTAATAAAACTTATGTCCATCCATGTCACAGAGTAGCTAACTAGCTATGTCAGTTAAAGCCGATTAATTGGCTTATATTTCAAAAGGTAAAAATCAGATATCTATTTCAAATTGGCTTAAAATTTTGAATTATTTCCTTTGTTCAGATTTCCAATGTTAATTTTGGCTTGAAATTTTAAAACAAGAAAAATGAGCCAAATTGGCTTACAATTTACCAGCCTCTGAAATATGGATGATTTGGATGTCCATTCTTGCTATTTTATTTGTGGGTTAATGACAATTATTTTGAGCAAATAAGGAATTTCGGACCTTTATTGCAAATGTAGAGATCAGTCTGTATTTGGTGCACAAAATTCCAGACTTTTTCTAAAAAGTTGAAAAAATCCACCAACAATTTCCAAAAATTTGACTGATTTTTCCACTAAAAATGGAAAATTAATGGTTACATAGGTAGGAATGAAGAGCTAGAAATCCACCGACTTTAGCTAGAATCTTATTTTCAAAGAGGTCAAAAATCCACCGACATGTCAGTGTTATTTACCATAAAATACAGTCTGGTTCAGACAGTAGAAACATTTCTCTCAGTTATTCTTGCCTCTAGGTAGTCCTACAATTAGTACAATCATACAATGTTTTTTAGGATAGAATTTATGACAATTTGAGCCTATCTCAGGCAGTCAGGCTAGCCAAAGACCAAAGTAAAATAGTATATCTCTTTGTTTCATAAACTCTCCATTTGTCTCTCCATTTCTTTTCAAAAATTACCAAATTTCTCTCCAAAATGACCAAATTATCATAAAATCTCCCCAAAATAATATTTTAAATGTAGTGTAGCATAAGAAAAAATTAGATATTTCTCTCCATTTGCAATTGAAGGGCTCAAAATAACTGTCAGTCTGGCACAAACTCGCCATTAAAATGGCGAGTTTTCCTCAGTTTGGACATGCTTCATTACCTGGAGGCTGGAGGTTAGCTGGAGTATTAAATCTTGAAGGGACAAGTAGCTAGAGTTTATGAGCATTACTATTTTACCTGGAGCTGAAGTTAGTGGAGTAGGTAGAACCTAGTATGAGTGTATTACTGTATTAGTAACCAGTCTGTAAAGTGTGGTAAATCTGTCTCAAAGATTTTCAAATCTGTCTCCAAAATAACCAGACTTCTGCAAAATGTCTCAAATAAAAACATAAATACATGTAAACAATGGAATTAATTAGGAAAATTAATCATTTTCCCTCAAAATTTGTCTCCAAAGGTCTTTGGCGATATGAATGAGCTTTGCAGACTGAATGACTCAGGATGAGTAGCATCTAATTATCTGTTTCTTGTTTCATTATTAAATATTCATAGTGTAGCTAAATTATTTACCTAGGTAGGTTTCTAGCCACTATCTGTAATTTTGTAAAAACAACTTGGTATTATAAATTTATGTACATAATACGGCTAATATCAATATCTAAGCAGAGTTGAGACTGTTATTAATATTTCAAAATTTCAGATATCCTAGCCCATTCTGCATAATGTAGCTTCTTTCAGTGACTCCAGTGTCTCCTGACTTTCAGATATTTTAATTTGAAATGAAGTTGAGCTCATGCTATTAAGCTCAGCTTATCAGCAGATTCCCAGTCAGTTAGCAGAAAATGTGACATTTTTAAGATTTTCTGGAATTCTGTGTGAGCACTCTCTAATTTTCTCCTATATTTATATGTAGATTACTGAGAACAGAAGCCTAAATAGAATATTTCTTTTGAGAACACTTTATAGTTCTCTAATGGCCTGTCTTGGCAGATTCCCAGACTGTACGAACTGGTAAACTGTTCTCCAATGTAAAATAGTAAAAATACATGTATCTAAATATAATTAGTATAGGGGGATATGATTATTAATTCATATTAAGGATTGTTATCACAGAAAATGTTGAGAATGTCCTATATTTTGCAGACTGAGATGCGGGCAGATTCTATCAACTTATCACCATAACATCCAGCCTTTGAAGAATAGTTAAAACTGATAGGCATTAGCTAAAATTGATTACCTACTACATAGACCAAGAGTATGATAGTATGGGAAATTTTTAACATTTTCTGTATTTACAATGTTTAATTTTCTTATATATACATGTATTTTACATTTTACTGAGAACAGAAAGCAAGATAGAGGATTTCTTGAAAACTTTACCAGTTCTTGCAGTGTGGACTTAGGATACTAGTTATTATTTACTTTAAGTTTTAACCTAGCTACTTACCTAGTCACTTTTTGGTTTCTTTCACAGTTAACTATAGTTTTTCCCCTTTGAAAATAATATTCCAGCAACGTTGGTGGATTTCTAGCTATTAATTCTTATGCTTACTATTAATTCTTATGTTTATCATTGATTAATGTTTACTATTAATTAAATTGGAAATAAGCTATTGGATTTTTTTCAGCTTTTTGAAAATGCAAGTAGGTTCTTGTGCACCAATTACATACTGGGTTAGGTTATGTTCAAAAGTTTGTTGTCATATTGATAATTCAACATTTAATTTCAAATATTTATTTGTGCTTAAATTTGAACTAATTCTTTTAAGCAAATATTGCTATAAATAGTAGTCTGAAAACCACTATCAAAAATGATTTAGGTCAACAAATGAATTTTACAGACTAAATGCTCTTTATTATGAAGTTTCCATTAATTTAATTTTATTAAAATATTAAGATTCTACTAGCTACATCCTAAAATAAAAATATTTAAGTACAAAAACTAAAAATTAAACCTACCTAATTGGGAAAATTAACACTTCAAACTATTGATTATTGACTTTATGAAGTATGTTTGAATCTGTTATTTGTATGTATTAGGTAAATTATTATTTGCATTGTAAAATCTAGATTACAGTGATTAGTTTAATAAAGATATATTTTGTCAAGTAGAACATACCTAAGTAGTATGTTGTTGAAGTATTGGCTACTAGAAAATAATCTATGGTGCTGTTTGTCAGTGTCTTGCAAAAAGTTCAAAATACGATAAAATATAGCTGGTAATAGCTACCAGCCAATAGTGCTCACACCACTGCATAACAGGTTACTTAGGCAAATAGGCAGTATTTGCTCCACAGATGGAAATATTTAAAATGGGAATGGAGTGTTGAGGCCCACTTTTGAAAATTAGGACTTTACTGATGAATTGTTTTCCTAACTCCGAAGTTTTGCAGATTTCAAAATATTAAGATTGAATTGATGCAAATTTTATAAAACGAAGTATTTATCCTCCAAAATTCATTTGTTGGTCAGCAGAATTTTTCAAAGTGGGTCATGGCTTGTAACTTGTAGTCAAAATCTTGATGAGTAATGAGTAATATTTGAAAATAGGTTTCATTTCTTTCATGCCACCCAGTATATTGCAGATTTTTTTAAATAATTTTTTATTTTGGTGAATCAAATATTGATGAGATATTGCATAGCATACTTTATAAGTTTGGGTAAGATAGGAATGATGAGTTTAGGTATCTTAACATGCTTTCAGTAAAACCTATAATATTAGTTAAATAGCCAATTTAATTTGGATAGAACTGGAGTACCAAACGTTGATCCATATTACTAATTGAAGTATAATTATGAGCAAAATGCTTAATAAGTCCAGTATTTTCATTTTCAAAAATATATATATTTGAAATTGCTAAAGAATTTCTCTCCATTCTAACATTGAAATGAATTTGAAAATCCTCAGCTAAAGAGGTAATTTGTAGATTCATGTACATAATAACAGTCTTACCTATTGAAACCAAGTAAAGTAGCTACTTATAATTCCAATTTAATCATTTTTTCACTAAAACCCTAGCATCGACTAGGGTATTCTACTATTCCATCACACTTTCCTGCAAACTTTGATCTAACATAAGAACTAATTCAGGTAGAAGCTCCATATTTACACCTCCCTAAGATATTATTTCAATAATGATGTGTACCTATTTTCAATCTTGTATCTCTTATGGTTAATCATTTATTAGCATACCTTTACTAAGAATTAGGGTAATTGCATCGCACTTGTGGGGTAAATAATCGCAGTGACGCTAAATTTGATAAGTTATTGTCTATAAATGTGTGATTGGTTTATCTGTGATTTCATTCAAACTTGCAAATATTTTGCATTGGCTACAGTAATCAAAAAATGATGTTGTATTTAAATTTCAACTATGAATCAAAATATTTGGATAATGAAATAGAAAATATGACTACTAAACAATTATTTAGCTTATAATCATAAACTTGAAACTCCTTTTTTGTTTTTTGGTTATGGCGGCAATGGGCCATAATGATACAATTTTTAGTGTAGCTACTTACTGGTAGTCAAGTTATTGGTATAAAAATATTCTGAAAAGCTATTCATTTTTGGCTTAAGAATAGGACAGTTGATAATAAAGGTCAACTTAGAGAACAAAAACTTTGAAACTATGTAAAGAAGGAATCTTATGACATATGCAACCTGTTGAAAATATTTTAAATTTTATGTTTTGATAATTAAATATAGTAGCTATAATTCATCAATATGCTGTGTGTTGTGTTCCATGAACAGTTAAATTTTCTTATCAGTAAAATGCTTAGCAAAATTTCTAAACAATTATTCCTTTCAGATAAATCTATTAAGACTTGGGAAAGGACATCTCCTGATACTTCACCCTTGGATAACTTGTAGTGTCATCTTGATTTGCTATGTGAGTAGACTTTTCACTTTATTTACATGTTGAAGGTAGCTATAGCTAATTAAAGTATCATAACTACATAATAATGTGTCTGAAGTTGGCTAATTGATATTAACAATGATTTTTCTCCTAAAAATGTTCAAAAATTGAATATTTTGAATATTTTTTTTTATTTGATCTCTTTGAATGAGAATTTTGTGTTTAATATTTATCAAATGATTGCAGCTAAGTTATCTCACAAATAAATTATGAATTTTTTTTTGTAAATTAAGTAAAGTCTCATTATCTAACCAATGTCATAAAATGTTATTCTATTGCCAAAGTAGTTCTATTTTGTCATTACAATCAATCTAAATATAGCAAAGAAAGTTCTTAATTATCTTGATAAAAGTGAAGATGGAAAACAATATCTAGCTACTGGGAAATGTGTAGTGAGTTTAAACTCGGTAGCTAATTTGATGCGAAAATTAATATTCAGTATAAAGAACCATCCTCTTTTCATCCAAATAATCTTAAAAATATGATATTTTCATTTGAACATCTGATCTGTTTTTTTTTTTAATTTTTATTATGCACAACAGCTTGCTGTTCTAAAGTAAACAGTTTAGTGATGGGAAAGAATAAATAAATATAGAAGTAGACTATTATGAACTCGAGCATTTAGCTTATGCTTATCACAATATACTTAGTTGAATATAGCTAGTTAAAAATGTATTTGCATTTACTGTAAATAGAAAAATATTCACATTCAAGCACAGGAAGGTGACTACAAAACCAAGAGCCTTTTGTGCTTTTTACTCAATACTCACCCTATCTATTTTAAAATGATTTATTATATTTTTATATAACAGAGCAGAACAAGTCTATTTTAAAGATTGTACTAGAATTATATCACAAACTTAATCACAGAGCTCCCTGGCAAATTCTTGAAAAGATAAAAATTATGTAAGATCACCACAGTTAGGTAACTGTTATCCAAATAAATTTTTCCGAACTGAATTTGCTACTTTCTAATGTATCTAACTTTTTAATTTTATGACCTTTTAATGAATGTATTTTATTCAACAGGTGTGCAACTGTCCCAGGATTGCTCTGCTATGCCTTCAAACATCAGTACTGCCACTGCATACATACATGTGTAGTTTGAGTAGATGCTCCTAATTGTAAGTCAACATCATGTGGATCTCTTGTAGATGTAATTTAAAGTTAATTGATTAATGAGTTATATGTATAATTAACTAATTCTAAAACGATTGGTCCAAGATCATGCTTTGGCAACAAATGAACTTAATATATAAAATTAGCTGTATTCTTTAATATTGAATGTAAAATTAGAAGTATTTAAAATTTTAAAGTTAGTTCTCAAATTTAAATAAATATGTTATATGCATTAGCTATATCAGAAATACAATAAATATCTATCTAATTTACTTCATTCAAAATAGCTATATAATTGGTCAAAAAAATGTAAATAGCTGCTATTTATAACTAGCTATCGGAATTTTACAACAAATATAGAATCTTAATAGCATGTTTTTTATTGTTTATATCATTATTAATTTATTAATATTGCATCAATACTCATTTTTAGGTACCTCTTCAATTGACCCCAGGAGCTCCATCCTGAAGCTGTCGATGGTTAATGGAAGAAAAAGGGAGATGCCTCGCTTGGGTTCCAAACTGTTTTGGATTTCTATGTTCATCATTTTTTAACGCTACTTTCAGTTTTAGAGAATAGCGCTAGGGTTATGATCTTCAATTACGATGTTAAATTTTTTAGGTAGACTTTGATTAGTATCACATTTTCGTTTCCTTTTCCATCCATATGTACAGCCACCGGTGCTTGTGTCCCTTTCAGTCACATTTCTTGGTGTGAAACTTTAATACTTGTATAAAACAAGCTTTTCTCCATCAAAGTGCATTGTCACTAGACTGGTGATAGGTAACATTGTTAATGGAGCCACTTTATTTTCTGAATGTTTCTCAGAGTCGAAGCAGACGTTAAATCTTCCTTTTAAAAATAATAAAGCTGATCATTAAATGATAAATTTCTAGCTCTGTCAATCTGTCTTTTTCTCTATAAAAATTAACTATGATCATTTAATTATGTTGAGCTGCCAGAGGTTCTATTCTGAAACTGTCTGTGGTGAATGGAAGAGAAGGGGGGTGCCTTACATTTGGACCTGAACTGTTGTAATGTGGTTTATAGATTGTTTTTCATATTTTAACGCTACTTGCAGTTTTAGAGGATAGCGCTACTTGCAGTTTTAGAGGATAGCGCTACTTGCAGTTTTAGAGGATAGCGCTACTTGCAGTTTTAGAGGATAGCGCTACTTGCAGTTTTAAAGGATAACGCTAGGGTTATGCTCTTCAACTACGAGGTCTTAGATTTTGTGTTAGGTAGGCTCGTAGGCTTCATTTACTATCACCTCTTCATTTTCCTCTTCCATCCGTAAGTGCATTTACCGGTGCTTGTGTTTTTCATCACATTCCTTTGTAAGTGACGGAGGAGCTTTTCTGCATCCATAAGCTTTGTAATAACAGTTGTTTGTATCACTGCTCATGGATCCACTTTCCTTCTTCACTTATGTTTCCAGTCCTTTGTATTTAATTTTCTTTTGACTTTAGTGATATGGCATTTTGTTCCGAAACAGACGTTAAATCCCCTACTAATATAAATTTATTACATTGATTGGTGTCTCTTCAGCACTATACTAGTTTAGTTGCTAACAGATAACTTATGGTATTTTTCTTAATATACATTTTTTATTATTTAGAGTACCTTCATACAGTATTAATAATTATAAGTTCAGCATTAATTATTTACATCATCTTACCATCGTGTATTTGGTTTGTAATTGTAAGTATATATTCTATTTATTTAGTTTAATTTTGTTCATTTGGAATGTTCTCATGCAAACTCCTTCATTATTTGTATTATTATCCTTCATGAAATTTAAAATATATTAATTATAGTTGTGAAATCTTCATCTGTATTGTCGATACTAATAAATGTAATATCTGTATGAATACCGCCAGATTTATTTCTTCTATCATTACATAATATTGTAGAACTAAGGTCTACGATCATTATTCTGCAAACATACAATTAGGCTCAGTATATTTATATTATTCGTTTTAATGTTTTTGATACTCTGTGAGCAACAATAGAGCGAATCACTAACCTGACGCTTAGAAAAAAGAGTGTACACTCTTTGTTTTGATTTTAAATTTATGAACAAACAATAAGTTTTCGGCTTTTGTATAATTAAGATATAACTTGTTTTCTAAAGTATATAAACGTTCATATAATAAGTTTATCCAATTGCATACCTTTACACTAATAATAAATGGTTATAGTATGCCTAGTTGACAATCAAAACAAATGGTGTACATTCTTTTTCTTCAGACCTAAAATTAGTAAGTCTGAAGTAAAAATAGGTATTGTAGAGTTTTTATTATAAAAATATGCTATCAAATTTCATGTGGTTTGCAGCAAGATGGTGAGAAGCATCAGCTCCATTGATTAAAACAATAAAAAAGATTTGCTTGGAAAGGAAGTGTCCGTAGGATGTTAAATTCCCAAATCACAGTTTTTTTTTTATTTACCAATCTGTAAATAAAACACACAAATCCTAAAATATACCTTAACATTACAATTAATAAAGTTTATTTTTGGAAATGTGAAATTTGTCCACTGTTGAATAATCAATACAAATACAGTTTCTTTTGCTGTACAGTACAGATAATAGTTGAGTGTTATTGTTTTGAAGTTATTTGTAATTACTAAAGCAAAAATGAGTAGATTAGAACTGACTACTATAGATTAAAAAAATCTATGTATGTTCACTACCATCATTCTACTAAACATTTAATTCAACTAACCTCTCCTGATATTGTGTGATTGAAAGTATAATGCAATGTTAAAAATTATTTAAATATATCACTTTATTAAAAACAAGATAATTAAAGACTTGCATATTGAGCAACAGAAAATGAAAATGTAATTTATAATTTAAAGCTTCAGCAAATAAATATGTTAAGAAGTGCATATAAATTAATTAGCAGCTTAAAGATACAGCTTTCGTGAAATCGAAATTAAAATGAACTGCTATAATTTACAACATCATGTCAACTTAAATTACGTGATTTATATTATTCTTCGTCACCTAAGTGATTTGAAGTACTTATTGCAGGCCTCACAAAATTAATGTTTTTATAGTACAATATATCTACCGCTATTATATAATAAAAATTTTGAAACATATTAAATTCCATAAAAATTGTAGAGTCTAAAAAAGAACATAAAAAGAACAAGGTTAATACTTGAGTCTACCCTCGCTCTGTTTTCTATGCAATGAGATGCGGTTAAGAGACTCTTGTTTGCTGCTAACTCCAACCGTTTTACGTGAGTGTTAAGCGCTTAGCACATCAAGATTGTAACCGTTTTCACTGGTGCTAAGCGCTTAAGAGACTTTACCTTGAGCAACCCGATTTTTGCGGTTAAGAGACTTTGGCTTGTGGCCCTTCAAATGATCTATCTACAGCAAAGTGTTCTATCTACAGTAAGGGATCTATCTACTGCAAAAAATCTATCTACACCAAAGGATCTTTCTACAGCGAAAGATCTGTCAACAGCAAAGGATCTATCTACAGCAAAGGATCTATTTACAGCAGAAGATCTTTCTACAGCAGAGGATCTTTCTACAGCAAAGGATCTATTTACAGCAAAGGATCTATTTACAGTATGGGATCTATTTACAGCAACGGTTTTATCTTCAATAAAAGTTCTATCTACAGAAAAGGATCTATCTACAGAAAAGGATCTATCTACAGTAAAGGATCTATCTAAAGCAAATTATCTATCTACAACAAACGATTTATCTACAGCAAAGGATCTTTCTACATATAAGGATCCATCTACAGCAAAGGATCTATCTACAGTAAAGGATCTATCTACAGCAAAGGACCAATCTACAGTAAAGGATCTATCCACATCGTATGATCAATCCACAGCAAGGGATCTATCTGCAGCAAAGGATCTATTTACAGTAAAGGAGCTATCTACAGCAAGAGATCTAACTACAATAAGGGATCTATCTGCAGCAAAGGATTTATTTACAGCAAAGGATCTATCTTCAGCAAAGGATCTTTATACAGCATAGGATCTATGTACAGTAAAGGATCTATCTACTTCATAAGATACATCTACTGCAAAGAATCTATCTAGAGAAAAGAATCTATTTTCAGCAAAGAATCTATCTACAGAAACGGATCTATCTACAACGAAGGATCTATCTACAGCAAAGGATCAATCTACAGCAAATGATCTATCTTCAGCAAAGGTTCTTTCTACAGCATAAGATCTATCTACAGCAAAGGATCTATCTACAGCGAAAGATCTGTCAACAGCAAAGGATCTATCTACAGCAAAGAATCTATTCACAGTATGGGATCTATCAACAGCAAAGATTTTATCTACAGTAAAGGATCTATCTACAGAAAAAGATCTATCTACAGAAAAGGATCTATCTACAGCGAAGGATATGTCAACAGCAAAGGATCAATCTATAGCAAAAGATCTATTTACAACAAAAGTTCTATCTACAGCAAAGAATCTATCTACAGCAAAGGATCTATCAACAATAAGGGATCTATCTGCAGCAAAGGATCTATCTACAGCAAAGGATCTATCTTCAGCAAAGGATCTATCTACAGCAAAGTGATCTATCTACAGTAAGGGATCTATCTACAGCAAATGATCTATCTACAGCAAAGTGATCTATCTACAGTAAGGGATCTATCTACAGCAAAGAATATATCTACACCAAAGGATCTTTCAACAGCGAAAGATCTGTCAACAGCAAAGGATCTATCTACAGCAATGGATCTATTTACAGCAGATCTTTCTACAGCAGGGGATTTTTCTACAACAAAGGATCTATCTACAGCAAAGGATCTATTTTCAGTATGGGATCTATCTACAGCAACGGTTTTATCTACAATAAAAGATCTATCTACAGAAAAGGATCTATCTACAGAAAAGGATCTATCTACAGCGATGAATCTATCTACAGCAAAGGATCTATCTACAGCAAAGGATCTATCTACGGCAAGGGACCTATCTACGGCAAACGATTTATTTATTTATTTACAGCAAAGGATCTTAGATCCATCTACAGCTAAGAATCTTTCTACAGTAAAAGTTCTATCTACTACAAAGGATCTATCTACAGTTGAGGATCTATCTACAACAAATAATCTATATTTACAACAAAAGTTCAATCTACAGCAAAAAATCTATCTACAGCAAAGGATCTATTTACAGTAAAGGAGCTATCTACAGCAAAAGATCTATCAACAATAAGGGAGCTATCTGCAGCAAAGAATCTATCTACAGCAAAGGATCTCTCTTCAGCAAAGGATCTATCTATACAGCAAAGTGATCTATCTACAGCAGGGGATCGATCTACAGCAAATTATCTATCTACAGCAAAGTGTTCTATCTACAGTAAGGGATCTATCTACTGCAAAAAATCTATCTACACCAAAGGATCTTTCTACAGCGAAAGATCTGTCAACAGCAAAGGATCTATCTACAGCAAAGGATCTATTTACAGCAGAAGATCTTTCTACAGAAGAGGATCTATCTACAGTAAAGGATCTATCTACAGCAAAGGACCTATCTACAGTTAAGGATCTATCTACATCGTATGATCAATCCACAGCAAGGGATCTATCTGCAGCAAAGGATCTATTACAGTAAAGGAGCTATCTACAGCAAAAGATCTAACTACAATAAGGGATCTATCTGCAGCAAAGGATTTATTTACAGCAAAGGATCTATCTTCAGCAAAGGATCTTTATACAGCATAGGATCTATGTACAGTAAAGGATCTATCTACTGCATAAGATACATCTACTGCAAAGAATCTATCTAGAGAAAAGAATCTATTTTCAGCAAAGAATCTATCTACAGCAACGGATCTATCTACAACGAAGGATCTATCTACAGCAAAGGATCAATCTACAGCAAATGATCTATCTTCAGCAAAGGTTCTTTCTACAGCATAAGATCTATCTACAGCAAAGGATCTATCTACAGCGAAAGATCTGTCAACAGCAAAGGATCTATCTACAGCAAAGAATCTATTTACAGTATGGGATCTATCAACAGCAAAGATTTTATCTACAGTAAAGGATCTATCTACAGAAAAGGATCTATCTACAGAAAAGGATCTATCTACAGCGAAGGATCTATCTACAACAAAGGATCTATCTACAGCAAATGATCTATCTACGGCAAGGGATCTATCTACGGCACAGGATTTATTTATTTATTTAAAGCAAAGGATCTATCTACAGAAAAGGATCTATCTACAGGAAAGGATCTATCTACAGCGAAGGATCTATCTACAACAAAGGATCTATCTACAGCAAATGATCTAACTACTACAAAGGATCTATCTACAGCAAATGTTCTATCTACAACAAAGAATCTATGTACAACAAAGAATCTATGTACAGTAAAGAATCTATCTACAGCATAGGATCTATCTACAACAAAGGATCTATCTACTGCAAAGGATCTATCTACAGCAAAGGATCTATCTACAGAAAAGGATCTATCTACATCAAAGTATCTATCTACAGCAAACGATTCATCTTCAGCAAAGGATCTATCTACAGCAAATGTTCTATCTACAACAAAGAATCTATGTACAGCAAAGAATCTATCTACAGTAAAGAATCTATCTACAGCATAGGATCTATCTACAGCAAAGGATCTATCTAAAGCAAAGGATCTATCTACAGCAAAGGATCTATCTACAGTAAAGGATCTATCTACAGCGAAGTATCTATCTACAGCAAAAGATTTATCTACAGCAAAGGATTTATCTGCAGTAAAGGATCTATCTACTGAAAAGGATCTATTTACAGCAAAGGATCTATCTACAGCAAAGGACCTATCTACAGTAAAGAATCTATCTACATCATATGATCAATCCACAGCAAGGGATCTATCTACAGCAAAGGATCTATTTACAGTAAAGGAGCTATCTACAGCAAGAGATCTAACTACAATAAGGGATCTATCTGCAGCAAAGGATCTATGTACAGTAAAGGATCTATCTACTCCATAAGATACATCTACTGCAAAGAATCTATCTAGAGAAAAGAATCTATTTTCAGCAAAGAATCTATCTACAGAAACGGATCTATCTACAACGAAGGATCTATCTACAGCAAAGGATCAATCTACAGCAAATGATCTATCTTCAGCAAAGGTTCTTTCTACAGCATAAGATCTAACTACAGCAAAGGATCTATCTACAGCGAAAGATCTGTCAACAGCAGAGGATCTATCTACAGCAAAGAATCTATTTACAGTATGGGATCTATCAACAGCAAAGATTTTATCTACAGTAAAGGATCTATCTACAGAAAAAGATCTATCTACAGAAAAGGATCTATCTACAGCGAAGGATCTATCTACAACAAAGGATCTATCTACAGCAAATGATCTATCTACGGCAAGGGATCTATTTACGGCACAGGATTTATTTATTTATTTAAAGCAAAGGATCTATCTACAGAAAAGGATCTATCTACAGGAAAGGATCTATCTACAGCGAAGGATCTATCTACAACAAAGGATCTATCTACAGCAAATGATCTAACTACTACAAAGGATCTATCTACTGCAAATATTCTATCTACAACAAAGAATCTATGTACAGTAAAGAATCTATGTACAGTAAAGAATCTATCTACAGCATAGGATCTATCTACAGCAAAGGATCTATCTACTGCAAAGGATCTATCTACAGCAAAGGATCTATCTACAGCAAAGTATCTATCTACAGCAAACGATTTATCTTCAGCAAAGGATTTATCTGCAGTAAAGGATCTATCTACTGAAAAGGATCTATCTACAGCAAAGGATCTATCTACAGCAAAGGACCTATCTACAGTAAAGGATCTATCTACATCATATGATCAATCCACAGCAAGGGATCTATCTACAGCAAAGGATCTATTTACAGTAAAGAAGCTATCTACAGCAAAAGATCTATCAACAATAAGGGATCTATCTGCAGCTAAGGATCTATCTACAGCAAAGAATCTATCTTCAGCGAAGGATCTTTATACAGCATAGGATCTATGTACAGTAATGGATCTATCTACTGCATAGGATACATCTGCTGCAAAGAATCTATCTACATCAAAGAAACTATCTTCAGCAAAGAATCTATCTACAGCAAAGGATCTATCTACAGCAAAGGATCTATCTACAGCAAAGGATTTATCTACAGCAAAGGATCTATCTACAGTCAAGGATTTATCTACTGCAAAGGATCTCTCTACAGCATAGGATCAATCTAAAGTTAAGGATCTATCTAAAGCCAATGATCTATCTACAACAAAAAATCTATTTACAACAGCAGAACTTTATACAGCAAAGGATCAATCTATAGCAAAAGATCTATTTACAACAAAAGTTCAATCTACAGCAAAAAATCTATCTACAGCAAAGGATCTATTTACAGTAAAGGAGCTATCTACAGCAAAAGATCTATCAACAATAAGGGATCTATCTGCAGCAAAAAATCTATCTACAGCAAAGGATCTCTCTTCAGCAAAGGATCTATCTATACAGCAAAGTGATCTATCTACAGTAGGGGATCGATCTACGCAAATGATCTATCTACAGCAAAGTGTTCTATCTACAGTAAGGGATCTATCTACTGCAAAAAATCTATCTACACCAAAGGATCTTTCTACAGCGAAAGATCTGTCAACAGCAAAGGATCTATCTACAGCAAAGGATCTATTTACAGCAGAAGATCTTTCTACAGCAGAGGATCTTTCTACAGCAAAGGATCTATCTACAGCAAAGGATCTATTTACAGTATGGGATCTATTTACAGCAACGGTTTTATCTACAATAAAAGTTCTATCTACAGAAAAGGATCTATCTACAGAAAAGGATCTATCTACAGTAAAGGATCTATCTAAAGCAAAGTATCTATCTACAACAAACGAATTATCTACAGCAAAGGATCTATCTACATATAAGGATCCATCTACAGCAAAGGATCTATCTACAGTAAAGGATCTATCTACAGCAAAGGACCTATCTACAGTAAAGGATCTATCCACACCGTATGATCAATCCACAGCAAGGGATCTATCTGCAGCAAAGGATCTATTTACAGTAAAGGAGCTATCTACAGCAAGAGATCTAACTACAATAAGGGATCTATCTGCAGCAAAGGATTTATTTACAGCAAAGGATCTATCTTCAGCAAAGGATCTTTATACAGCATAGGATCTATGTACAGTAAAGGATCTATCTACTGCATAAGATACATCTACTGCAAAGAATCTATCTAGAGAAAAGAATCTATTTTCAGCAAAGAATCTATCTACAGAAACGGATCTATCTACAACGAAGGATCTATCTACAGCAAAGGATCAATCTACAGCAAATGATCTATCTTCAGCAAAGGTTCTTTCTACAGCATAAGATCTATCTACAGCAAAGGATCTATCTACAGCGAAAGATCTGTCAACAGCAAAGGATCTATCTACAGCAAAGAATCTATTTACAGTATGGGATCTATCAACAGCAAAGATTTTATTTACAGTAAAGGATCTATCTACAGAAAAAGATTTATCTACAGAAAAGGATCTATCTACAGCGAAGGATCTATCTACAACAAAGGATCTATCTACAGCAAATGATCTATCTACGGCAAGGGATCTATCTACGGCACAGGATTTATTTATTTATTTAAAGCAAAGGATCTATCTACAGAAAAGGATCTATCTACAGAAAAGGATCTATCTACAGCTAAGGATCTATCTTCAACAAAGGATCTATCTACAGCAAATGATCTAACTACTACAAAGGATCTATCTACAGCAAATGTTCTATCTAAAACAAAGAATCTATGTACAGCAAAGAATCTATGTACAGTAAAGAATCTATCTACAGCATAGGATCTATCTACAGCAAAGGATCTATCTACTGCAAAGGATCTATCTACAGCAAAAGATCTATCTACAGAAAAGGATCTATCTAAAGCAAAGTATCTATCTACAGCAAACGATTTATCTTCAGCAAAGGATCTATCTACAGCAAAGGATCTATCTACAGCAAATGTTCTATCTACAACAAAGAATCTATGTACAGCAAAGAATCTATCTACAGTAAAGAATCTTTCTAAAGCATAGGATCTATCTACAGCAAAGGATCTATCTACAGCAAAGGATCTATCTACAGCAAAGGATCTATCTACAGTAAAGGATCTATCAACAGCGAAGTATCTATCTACAGCAAACAATTTATCTACAGCAAAGGATTTATCTACAGTAAAGGATCTATCTACTGAAAAGGATCTATCTACAGCAAAGGATCTTTCTACAGCAGAGGATCTTTCTACAGCAAAGGATCTATCTACAGCAAAGGATCTATTTACAGTATGGGATCTATTTACAGCAACGGTTTTATCTACAATAAAAGTTCTATCTACAGAAAAGGATCTATCTACAGAAAAGGACCTATCTACAGTAAAGGATCAATCCACATCGTATGATCAATCAACAGCAAGGGATCTATCTGCAGCAAAGGATCTATTTACAGTAAAGGAGCTATCTACAGCAAGAGATCTAACTACAATAAGGGATTTATCTGCAGCAAAGGATTTATTTACAGCAAAGGATCTATCTTCAGCAAAGGATCTTTATACAGCATAGGATCTATGTACAGTAAAGGATCTATCTACTGCATAAGATACATCTACTGCAAAGAATCTATCTAGAGAAAAGAATCTATTTTCAGCAAAGAATCTATCTACAGAAACGGATCTATCTACAACGAAGGATCTATCTACAACAAAGGATCAATTTACAGCAATTGATCTATCTTCAGCAAAGGTTCTTTCTACAGCATAAGATCTATCTACAGCAAAGGATCTATCTACAGCGAAAGATCTGTCAACAGCAAAGGATCTATCTACAGCAAAGAATCTATTTACAGTATGGGATCTATCAACAGCAAAGATTTTATCTACAGTAAAGGATCTATCTACAGAAAAAGATTTATCTACAGAAAAGGATCTATTTACAGCGAAGGATCTATCTACAACAAAGGATCTATCTACAGCAAATGATCTATCTACGGCAAGGGATCTATCTACGGCACAGGATTTATTTATTTATTTAAAGCAAAGGATCTATCTACAGAAAAGGATCTATCTACAGAAAAGGATCTATCTACAGCTAAGGATCTATCTACAACAAAGGATCTATCTACAGCAAATGATCTAACTACTACAAAGGATCTATCTACAGCAAATGTTCTATCTACAACAAAGAATCTATGAACAGCAAAGAATCTATGTACAGTAAAGAATCTATCTACAGCATAGGATCTATCTACAGCAAAGGATCTATCTTCTGCAAAGGATCTATCTACAGCAAAGGATCTATCTACAGAAAAGGATCTATCTACAGCAAAGTATCTATTTACAGCAAACGATTTATCTTCAGCAAAGGATCTATCTACAGCAAAGGATCTTTCTACAGCAAATGTTCTATCTACAACAAAGAATATATGTACAGCAAAGAATCTATCTACAGTAAAGAATCTATCTACAGCATAGGATCTATCTACAGCAAAGGATCTATCTACAGCAAAGGATCTATCTACAGCAAAGGATCTATCTACAGTAAAGGATCTATCTACAGCGAAGTATCTATCTACAGCAAACGATTTATCTACAGCAAAGGATCTATCTACATATAAGGATCCATCTACAGCAAAGGATCTATTTACAGTAAAGGATCTATCTACAGCAAAGGACCTATCTACAGTAAAGGATCTATCTACATCGTATGATCAATCCACAGCAAGGGATCTATCTGCAGCAAAGGATCTATTTACAGTAAAGGAGCTATCTACAGCAAAAGATCTAACTACAATAAGGGATCTATCTGCAGCAAAGGATTTATTTACAGCAAAGGATCTATCTTCAGCAAAGGATCTTTATACAGCATAGGATCTATGTACAGTAAAGGATCTATCTACTGCATAAGAAACATCTACTGCAAAAAATCTATCTAGAGAAAAGAATCTATTTTCAGCAAAGAATCTATCTACAGAAACGGATCTATCTACAACGAAGGATCTATCTACAGCAAAGGATCAATCTACAGCAAATGATCTATCTTCAGCAAAGGTTCTTTCTACAGTATAAGATCTATCTACAGCAAAGGATCTATCTACAGCGAAAGATCTGTCAACAGCAAAGGATCTATCTACAGCAAAGAATCTATTTACAGTATGGGATCTATCAACAGCAAAGATTTTATCTACAGTAAAGGATCTATCTACAGAAAAAGATCTATTTACAGAAAAGGATCTATTTACAGCGAAGGATCTATCTACAACAAAGGATCTATCTACAGCAAATGATCTATCTACGGCAAGGGATCTATCTACGGCACAGGATTTATTTATTTATTTAAAGCAAAGGATCTATCTACAGAAAAGGATCTATCTACAGAAAAGGATCTATCTACAGCGAAGGATCTATCTACAACAAAGGATCTATCTACAGCAAATGATCTAACTACTACAAAGGATCTATCTACAGCAAATGTTCTATCTACAAAAAAGAATCTATGTACAGCAAAGAATCTATGTACAGTAAAGAATCTATCAACAGCATAGGATCTATCTACAGCAAAGGATCTATCTACTGCAAAGGATCTATCTACAGCAAAGGATCTTTATACAGCATAGGATCTATGTACAGTAAAGGATCTATCTACTGCATAGGATACATCTAATTCAAAGAATCTATCTAGAGAAAAGAATCTATTTTCAGCAAAGAATCTATCTTCAGAAACGGATCTATCTACAACGAAGGATCTATCTACAGCAAAGGATCAATCTACAGAAAATGATCTATCTTCAGCAAAGGTTCTTTCTACAACATAAGATCTATCTACAGCAAAGGATCTATCTACAATAAGTGATCTATCTACATCAAAGGATCTATCTACAGAAAAGGATCTATCTACAACAAAGGATCTATCTACAGCAAATGATCTATCTACGGCAAGGGATCTATCTACGGCACAGGATTTATTTATTTATTTAAAGCAAAGGATCTATCTACAGAAAAGGATCTATCTACAGCAAAGGACCTATCTACAGTAAAGGATCTATCCACATCGTATGATCAATCCACAGCAAGGGATCTATCTGCAGCAAAGGATCTATTTAGAGTAAAGGATCTATTTACAGTATGGGATCTATTTACAGCAACGGTTTTATCTACAATAAAAGTTCTATCTACAGAAAAGGATCTATCTACAGAAAAAGATCTATCTACAGTAAAGGATCTATCTAAAGCAAATTATCTATCTACAACAAACGATTTATCTACAGCAAAGGATCTATCTACATATAAGGATCCATCAACAGCAAAGGATCTATCTACAGTAAAGGATCTATCTACAGCAAAGGACCTATCTACAGTAAAGGATCTATCCACATCGTATGATCAATCCACAGCAAGGGATCTATCTGCAGCAAAGGATCTATTTATAGTAAAGGAGCTATCTACAGCAAGAGATCTAACTACGATAAGGGATCTATCTGCAGCAAAGGATTTATTTACAGCAAAGGATCTATCTTCAGCAAAGGATCTTTATACAGCATAGGATCTATGTACAGTAAAGGATCTATCTACTGCATAAGATACATCTACTGCAAAGAATCTATCTAGAGAAAAGAATCTATTTTCAGCAAAGAATCTATCTACAGAAACGGATCTATCTACAACGAAGGATCTATCTACAGCAAAGGATCAATCTACAACAAATGATCTATCTTCAGCAAAGGTTCTTTCTACAGCATAAGATCTATCTACAGCAAAGGATCTATCTACAGCGAAAGATCTGTCAACAGCAAAGGATCTATCTACAGCAAAGAATCTATTTACAGTATGGGATCTATCAACAGCAAAGATTTTATCTACAGTAAAGGATCTATCTACAGAGAAAGATTTATCTACAGAAAAGGATCTATCTACAGCGAAGGATCTATCAACAACAAAGGATCTATCTACAGCAAATGATCTATCTACGGCAAGGGATCTATCTTCGGCACAGGATTTATTTATTTATTTAAAGCAAAGGATCTATCTACAGAAAAGGATCTATCTACAGAAAAGGATCTATCTACAGCTAAGGATCTATCTACAACAAAGGATCTATCTACAGCAAATGATCTAACTACTACAAAGGATCTATCTACAGCAAATATTTTATCTACAACAAAGAATCTATGTACAGCAAAGAATCTATGTACAGTAAAGAATCTATCTACAGCATAGGATCTATCTACAGCAAAGGATCTATCTACTGCAAAGGATCTATCTACAGCAAAGGATCTATCTACAGAAAAGGATCTATCTAAAGCAAAGTTTCTATCTACAGCAAACGATTTATCTTCAGCAAAGGATCTATCTACAGCAAAGGATCTATCTACAGCAAATGTTCTATCTACAACAAAGAATCTATGTACAGCAAAGAATCTATCTACAGTAAAGAATCTATCTACAGCATAGGATCTATCTACAGCAAAGGATCTATCTACAGCAAAGGATCTATCTACAGCAAAGGATCTATCTACAGTAAAGGATCTATCTACAGCGAAGTATCTATCTACAGCAAACGATTTATCTACAGCAAAGGATTTATCTACAGTAAAGGATCTATCTACTGAAAAGGATCTATCTACAGCAAAGGATCTTTCTACAGCAGAGGATCTTTCTACAGCAAAGGATCTATCTACAGCAAAGGATCTATTTACAGTATGGGATCTATTTACAGCAACGGTTTTATCTACAATAAAAGTTCTATCTACAGAAAAGGATCTATCTACAGAAAAGGATCTATCTACAGTAAAGGATCTATCTAAAGCAAATTATCTATCTACAACAAACGATTTATCTACAGCAAAGGATCTATCTACATATAAGGATCCATCTACAGCAAAGGATCTATCTACAGTAAAGGATCTATCCACATCGTATTATCAATCCACAGCAAGGGATCTATCTGCAGCAAAGGATCTATTTACAGTAGAGGAGCTATCTACAGCAAGAGATCTAACTACAATAAGGGATCTATCTGCAGCAAAGGATTTATTTACAGCAAAGGATCTATCTTCAGCAAAGGATCTTTATACAGCATAGGATCTATGTACAGTAAAGGATCTATCTACTGCATAAGATACATCTACTGCAAAGAATCTATCTAGAGAAAAGAATCTATTTTCAGCAAAGAATCTATCTACAGAAACGGATCTATCTACAACGAAGGATCTATCTACAGCAAAGGATCAATCTACAGCAAATGATCTATCTTCAGCAAAGGTTCTTTCTACAGCATAAGATCTATCCACAGCAAAGGATCTATCTACAGCGAAAGATCTGTCAACAGCAAAGGATCTATCTACAGCAAAGAATCTATTTACAGTATGGGATCTATCAACAGCAAAGATTTTATCTACAGTAAAGGATCTATCTACAGAAAAAGATTCATCTACAGAAAAGGATCTATTTACAGCGAAGGATCTATCTACAACAAAGAATCTATCTACAGCAAATGATCTATCATCGGCAAGGGATCTATCTACGGCACAGGATTTATTTATTTATTTAAAGCAAAGGATCTATCTACAGAAAAGGATCTATCTACAGAAAATGATCTATCTACAGCTAAGGATCTATCTACAACAAAGGATCTATCTACATCAAATGATCTAACTACTACAAAAGATCTATCTACAGCAAATGTTCTATCTACAACAAAGAATCTATGTACAGTAAAGAATCTATGTACAGTAAAGAATCTATGTACAGTAAAGAATCTATCTAAAGCATAGGATCTATCTACAGCAAAGGATTTATCTTCTGCAAAGGATCTATCTACAGCAAAGGATCTATCTACAGAAAAGGATCTATCTACAGCAAAGTATCTATCTACAGCAAACGATTTATCTTCAGCAAAGGATCTATCTACAGCAAAGGATCTATCTACAGCAAATGTTCTATCTACAACAAAGAATATATGTACAGCAAAGAATCTATCTACAGTAAAGAATCTATATACAGCATAGGATCTATCTACAGCAAAGGATCTATCTACAGCAAAGGATCTATCTACAGCAAAGGATCTATCTACAGTAAAGGATCTATGTACATCATATGATCAATCCACAGCAAGGGATCTATCTACAGCAAAGGATCTATTTACAGTAAAGGAGCTATCTACAGCAAAAGATCTATCAACAATGAGGGATCTATCTGCAGCTAAGGATCTATCTACAGCAAAGAATCTATCTTCAGCAAAGGATCTTTATACAGCAAAGGATCTATGTACAGTAATGGATCTATCTACTGCATAGGATACATCTGCTGCAAAGAATCTATCTACAGCAAAGAAACTATCTTCAGCAAAGAATCTATCTACAGCAAAGGATCTATCTACAGCAAAGGATCTATCTACAGCAAAGGATTTATCTACAGCAAAGGATCTATCTACAGTCAAGGATTTATCTAATGCAAAGTATCTCTCTACAGCATAGGATCAATCTAAAGTTAAGGATCTATCTAAAGCCAATGATCTATCTACAACAAAAAATCTATTTACAACAGCAGAACTTTATACAGCAAAGGATCAATCTATAGCAAAAGATCTATTTACAACAAAAGTTCAATCTACAGCAAAAAATCTATCTACAGCAAAGGATCTATTTACAGTAAAGGAGTTATCTACAGCAAAAGATCTATCAACAATAAGGGATCTATCTGCAGCAAAGAATCTATCTACAGCAAAGGATCTCTCTTCAGCAAAGGATCTATCTAAACAGCAAAGTGATCTATCTACAGTAGGGGATCGATTTACAGCAAATGATCTATCTACAGCAAAGTGTTCTATCTACAGTAAGGGATCTATCTACTGCAAAAAATCTATCTACACCAAAGGATCTTTCTACAGCGAAAGATCTGTCAACAGCAAAGGATCTATCTACAGCAAAGGATCTATTTACAGCAGAAGATCTTTCTACAGCAGAGGATCTTTCTACAGCAAAGGATCTATCTACAGCAAAGGATCTATTTACAGTATGGGATCTATTTACAGCAACGGTTTTATCTACAATAAAAGTTCTATCTACAGAAAAGGATCTATCTACAGAAAAGGATCTATCTACAGTAAAGGATCTATCTAAAGCAAATTATCTATCTACAACAAACGATTTATCTACAGCAAAGGATCTATCTACATATAAGGATCCATCTACAGCAAAGGATCTATTTACAGTAAAGGATCTATCTACAGCAAAGGACCTATCTACAGTAAAGGATCTATCTACATCGTATGATCAATCCACAGCAAGGGATCTATCTGCAGCAAAGGATCTATTTACAGTAAAGGAGCTATCTACAGCAAAAGATCTATCTACAGTAAAGGATCTATCTACAGAAAAAGATCTATTTACAGAAAAGGATCTATCTACAGCGAAGGATCTATCTACAACAAAGGATCTATCTACAGCAAATGATCTATCTACGGCAAGGGATCTATCTACGGCACAGGATTTATTTATTTATTTAAAGCAAAGGATCTATCTACAGAAAAGGATCTATCTACAGAAAAGGATCTATCTACAGCGAAGGATCTATCTACAACAAAGGATCTATCTACAGCAAATGATCTAACTACTACAAAGGATCTATCTACAGCAAATGTTCTATCTACAAAAAAGAATCTATGTACAGCAAAGAATCTATGTACAGTAAAGAATCTATCTACAGCATAGGATCTATCTACAGCAAAGGATCTATCTACTGCAAAGGATCTATCTACAGCAAAGGATCTTTATACAGCATAGGATCTATGTACAGTAAAGGATCTATCTACTGCATAGGATACATCTACTGCAAAGAATCTATCTAGAGAAAAGAATCTATTTTCAGCAAAGAATCTATCTTCAGAAACGGATCTATCTACAACGAAGGATCTATCTACAGCAAAGGATCAATCTACAGAAAATGATCTATCTTCAGCAAAGGTTCTTTCTACAACGTAAGATCTATCAACAGCAAAGGATCTATCTACAATAAGTGATCTATCTACATCAAAGGATCTATCTACAGAAAAGGATCTATCTACAACAAAGGATCTATCTACAGCAAATGATCTATCTACGGCAAGGGATCTATCTACGGCACAGGATTTATTTATTTATTTAAAGCAAAGGATCTATCTACAGAAAAGGATCTATCTACGGCAAGGGATCTATCTACGGCAAAGGATTTATTTATTTATTTACATCAAAGGATCTTAGATCTATCTACAGCTAAGGATCTATCTACAGTAAAAGATCTATCTACTACAAAGGATCTATCTACAGCAAAGGATCTATCTACAACAAAGAATCTATGTACAGCTTAGAATCTATCTACAGCACAGGATCTGTCTACAGTGAAGGATCTATCTACTACAAAGGATCTGTCTACAGCAAAAGATCTATCTACAACAAAGAATCTATCTACAACAAAGAATCTATCTACAGCAAAGGATCAATCTACAGACAATGATCTATCTAAAGTAACGGGACTATATACAGCAAAGGATCCATCTACAGTTAAGGATCTATCAACAGCAAAGGATCAATCTATAATAAATGATCTATTTACAACAAAAGTTCTATCAACAGCAAAGGATCTATCTACAGCGAAGGATCTATCTACAGGAAAGGATCTATCTACAGCAAAGGATCTATTTACAGTAAAGGAGCTATCTACAGCAAATGATCTATCAACAATGAGGGATCTATCTGCAGCAAAGGATCTACCTACAGCAAAGGAGCTATCTACAGCAAAAAATCTATCAACATTGAGGGATCTATCTGCAGCAAAGGATCTATCTACAGCAAAGGATCTATCTTCAGAAAAGGATCTTTATACAGCATAGGATCTATGTACAGCAAAGGATCTATCTTCAGAAAAGGATCTTTATACAGCATAGGATCTATGTACAGTAATGGATCTATCTTCAGCAAAGAATCTATCTACAGCAAAGGATCTATCTACAGCAAAGGATTTATCTACAGAAAAGGATCTATCTACAGGAAAGGATCTATCTACAGCAAAGGATCTATTTACAGTAAAGGAGCTATTTACAGCAAAAGATCTATCAACAATGAGGGATCTATCTGCAGCAAAGAATCTATCTTCAGCAATGAATCTATCTACAGAAAAGGATCTCTCTACAGCAAAGGATCTATCTACAGTCAAGAATTTATCTACTGCAAAGGATCTCTCTACAGCAAAGGATCAATCTAAAGTTCAGGATCTATCTTAAGCAAAGGATCTATCTACAGCAAAATATCTATCTAAAGCCAATGATCTATCTACAACAAAGGATCTATTTACAACAGCAGAACTTTATACCCTAATGGATCTATCTACAGCGAAGGATCTATCTACAGCAAAGTGATCTATCTTCAGTAAGAGATCTATCTACAGCAAAGAATCTGTCTACACCAAAGGATTTTTTACAGCACAGGATCTATCAACAGCAGAGGATCAATCTTTATCAAAAGATATATTTACAACAAAAGTTCTATCTACAGCAAAAAATCTATCTACAGCAAAGGATTTATCTACAGGAAAGGATCTATCTACAGCAAAGGATCTATTTACAGTAAAGGAGCTATCTAGAGCAAAAGATCTATCAACAATAAGGGATCTTTCTACAGCAAATGATCTATCTACAGCAAAGTGTTCTATCTACAGTAAGGGATCTATCTACAGCATAGAATCTATCTACACCAAAGGATCTTTCTACAGCGAAAGATCTGTCAACAGCAAAGGATCTATCTACAGCAAAGTATCTATTTACAGCAGAAGATCTTTCTACAGCAGAGGATCTTTCTACAGCAAAGGATCTATCTACAGCAAAGGATCTATTTTCAGTATGGGATCAATCTACAGCAACGGTTTTATCTACAATAAAAGATCTATCTACAGAAAAAGATCTATCCACAGAAAAGGATCTATCTACAGCGAAGATTTTATCTACAGTAAAGGATCTATCTACAGAAAAAGATCTATTTACAGAAAAGGATCTATCTGCAGCGAAGAATCTATTTACAACAAAGGATCTATCTACAGCAAATGATCTATCTACGGCAAGGGATCTATCTACGGCACAGGATTTATATATTTATTTAAAGCAAAGGATCTAACTACAGAAAAGGATCTATCTACAGAAAAGGATCTATCTACAGCGAAGGATCTATCTACAACAAAGGATCTATCTAAAGCAAATTATCTATCTACAACAAACGATTTATCTACAGCAAAGGATCTATCTACATATAAGGATCCATCTACAGCAAAGGATCTATTTACAGTAAAGGATCTATCTACAGCAAAGGACCTATCTACAGTAAAGGATCTATCTACATCGTATGATCAATCCACAGCAAGGGATCTATCTGCAGCAAAGGATCTATTTACAGTAAAGGAGCTATCTACAGCAAAAGATCTAACTACAATAAGGGATCTATCTGCAGCAAAGGATTTATTTACAGCAAAGGATCTATCTTCAGCGAAGGATCTTTATACAGCATAGGATCTATGTACAGTAAAGGATCTATCTACTGCATAAGAAACATCTACTGCAAAGAATCTATCTAGAGAAAAGAATCTATTTTCAGCAAAGAATCTATCTACAGAAACGGATCTATCTACAACGAAGGATCTATCTACAGCAAAGGATCAATCTACAGCAAATGATCTATCTTCAGCAAAGGTTCTTTCTACAGTATAAGATCTATCTACAGCAAAGAATCTATCTACAGCGAAAGATCTGTCAACAGCAAAGGATCTATCTACAGCAAAGAATCTATTTACAGTATGGGATCTATCAACAGCAAAGATTTTATCTACAGTAAAGGATCTATCTACAGAAAAAGATCTATTTACAGAAAAGGATCTATCTACAGCGAAGGATCTATCTACAACAAAGGATCTATCTACAGCAAATGATCTATCTACGGCAAGGGATCTATCTACGGCACAGGATTTATTTATTTATTTAAAGCAAAGGATCTATCTACAGAAAAGGATCTATCTACAGAAAAGGATCTATCTACAGCGAAGGATCTATCTACAACAAAGGATCTATCTACAGCAAATGATCTAACTACTACAAAGGATCTATCTACAGCAAATGTTCTATCTACAAAAAAGAATCTATGTACAGCAAAGAATCTATGTACAGTAAAGAATCTATCTACAGCATAGGATCTATCTACAGCAAAGGATCTATCTACTGCAAAGGATCTATCTACAGCAAAGGATCTTTATACAGCATAGGATCTATGTACAGTAAAGGATCTATCTACTGCATAGGATACATCTACTGCAAAGAATCTATCTAGAGAAAAGAATCTATTTTCAGCAAAGAATCTATCTTCAGAAACGGATCTATCTACAACGAAGGATCTATCTACAGCAAAGGATCAATCTACAGAAAATGATCTATCTTCAGCAAAGGTTCTTTCTACAACGTAAGATCTATCAACAGCAAAGGATCTATCTACAATAAGTGATCTATCTACATCAAAGGATCTATCTACAGAAAAGGATCTATCTACAACAAAGGATCTATCTACAGCAAATGATCTATCTACGGCAAGGGATCTATCTACGGCACAGGATTTATTTATTTATTTAAAGCAAAGGATCTATCTACAGAAAAGGATCTATCTACGGCAAGGGATCTATCTACGGCAAAGGATTTATTTATTTATTTACATCAAAGGATCTTAGATCTATCTACAGCTAAGGATCTATCTACAGTAAAAGATCTATCTACTACAAAGGATCTATCTACAGCAAAGGATCTATCTACAACAAAGAATCTATCTACAGCAAAGGATCAATCTACAGACAATGATCTATCTAAAGTAACGGGACTATATACAGCAAAGGATCCATCTACAGTTAAGGATCTATCAACAGCAAAGGATCAATCTATAATAAATGATCTATTTACAACAAAAGTTCTATCAACAGCAAAGGATCTATCTACAGCGAAGGATCTATCTACAGGAAAGGATCTATCTACAGCAAAGGATCTATTTACAGTAAAG
This sequence comes from Caprella mutica, assembly GCA_947561585.1. Taxonomy (NCBI): domain Eukaryota; kingdom Metazoa; phylum Arthropoda; class Malacostraca; order Amphipoda; family Caprellidae; genus Caprella; species Caprella mutica. Next base: position 91,975 of record CANNZV010000105.1, read on the forward strand.
GAGCTATCTACAGCAAATGATCTATCAACAATGAGGGATCTATCTGCAGCAAAGGATCTACCTACAGCAAAGGAGCTATCTACAGCAAAAAATCTATCAACATTGAGGGATCTATCTGCAGCAAAGGATCTATCTACAGCAAAGGATCTATCTTCAGAAAAGGATCTTTATACAGCATAGGATCTATGTACAGCAAAGGATCTATCTTCAGAAAAGGATCTTTATACAGCATAGGATCTATGTACAGTAATGGATCTATCTTCAGCAAAGAATCTATCTACAGCAAAGGATCTATCTACAGCAAAGGATTTATCCACAGAAAAGGATCTATCTACAGGAAAGGATCTATCTACAGCAAAGGATCTATTTACAGTAAAGGAGCTATTTACAGCAAAAGATCTATCAACAATGAGGGATCTATCTGCAGCAAAGAATCTATCTTCAGCAATGAATCTATCTACAGAAAAGGATCTCTCTACAGCAAAGGATCTATCTACAGTCAAGAATTTATCAACTGCAAAGGATCTCTCTACAGCAAAGGATCAATCTAAAGTTAAGGATCTATCTTAAGCAAAGGATCTATCTACAGCAAAATATCTATCTAAAGCCAATGATCTATCTACAACAAAGGATCTATTTACAACAGCAGAACTTTATACCCTAATGGATCTATCTACAGCGAAGGATCTATCTACAGCAAAGTGATCTATCTTCAGTAAGAGATCTATCTACAGCAAAGAATCTGTCTACACCAAAGGATTTTTTACAGCACAGGATCTATCAACAGCAGAGGATCAATCTTTAGCAAAAGATATATTTACAACAAAAGTTCTATCTACAGCAAAAAATCTATCTACAGCAAAGGATTTATCTACAGGAAAGGATCTATCTACAGCAAAGGATCTATTTACAGTAAAGGAGCTATCTAGAGCAAAAGATCTATCTACAATAAGGGATCTATCTACAGCAAATGATCTATCTACAGCAAAGTGTTCTATCTACAGTAAGGGATCTATCTACAGCATAGAATCTATCTACACCAAAGGATCTTTCTACAGCGAAAGATCTGTCAACAGCAAAGGATCTATCTACAGCAAAGTATCTATTTACAGCAGAAGATCTTTCTACAGCAGAGGATCTTTCTACAGCAAAGGATCTATCTACAGCAAAGGATCTATTTTCAGTATGGGATCAATCTACAGCAACGGTTTTATCTACAATAAAAGATCTATCTACAGAAAAAGATCTATCCACAGAAAAGGATCTATCTACAGCGAAGATTTTATCTACAGTAAAGGATCTATCTACAGAAAAAGATCTATTTACAGAAAAGGATCTATCTGCAGCGCAGAATCTATCTACAACAAAGGATCTATCTACAGCAAATGATCTATCTACGGCAAGGGATCTATCTACGGCACAGGATTTATATATTTATTTAAAGCAAAGGATCTAACTACAGAAAAGGATCTATCTACAGAAAAGGATCTATCTACAGCGAAGGATCTATCTACAACAAAGGATCTATCTACAGCAAATGATCTAACTACAACAAAGGATCTATCTCCAGCAAATGTTCTATCTACAACAAAGAATCTATGTACAGCAAAGAATCTATGTACAGTAAAGAATCTATCTACAGCATAGGATCTATCTACAGCAAAGGATCTATCTACTGCAAAGGATCTATCTAGAGCAGAGGATCTTTATACAGCATAGGATCTATGTACAGTAAAGGATCTATCTACTGCATAGGATACATCTACTGCAAAGAATCTATCTAGAGAAAAGAATCTATTTTCAGCAAAGAATCTATCTTCAGAAACGGATCTATCTACAACGAAGGATCTATCTACAGCAAAGGATCAATCTACAGAAAATGATCTATCTTCAGCAAAGGTTCTTTCTACAACATAAGATCTATCTACAGCAAAGGATCTATCTACAATAAGTGATCTATCTACATCAAATGATCTATCTACGGCAAGGGATCTATCTACGGCACAGGATTTATTTATTTATTTAAAGCAAAGGATCTATCTACAGAAAAGGATCCATCTACAGCGAAGGATCTATCTACAACAAAGGATCTATCTACAGCAAAGGATCTATCTACGGCAAGGGATCTATCTACGGCAAAGGATTTATTTATTTATTCACATCAAAGGATCTTAGATCTATCTACAGCTAAGGATCTATCTACAGTAAATGATCTATCTACAACAAAGGATCTATCTACAGCAAATGATCTATCTACGGCAAGGGATCTATCTACGGCACAGGATTTATTTATTTATTTAAAGCAAAGGATCTATCTACAGAAAAGGATCTATCTACAGCGAAGGATCAATCTACAACAAAGGATCTATCTACAGCAAAGGATCTATCCACGGCAAGGGATCTATCTACGGCAAAGGATTTATTTATTTATTTACATCAAAGGATCTTAGATCTATTTACAGCTAAGGATCTATCTACAGTAAAAGATCTATCTACTACAAAGGATCTATCTACAGCAAAGGATCTATCTACAACAAAGAATCTATGTACAGCTAAGAATCTATCTACAGCACAGGATCTGTCTACAGTGAAAAATCTATCTACTGCAAAGGATCTGTCTACAGCAAAAGATCTATCTACAACAAAGAATCTATCTACAGCAAAGAATCTATGTTCAGCAGATTATCTATCTACAGCAAATGATCTATCTACAGCAAAGGATCAATCTACAGACAATGATCTATCTAAAGTAACGGGACTATATACAGCAAGGGATCCATCAACAGTTAAGGATCTATCAACAGCAGAGGATCAATCTATAATAAATGATCTATTTACAACAAAAATTCTATCAACAGCAAAGGATCTATCTACAGCAAAGGATCTATCTACAGGAAAGGATCTATCTACACCAAAGGATCTATTTACAGTAAAGGAGCTATCTACAGCAAATGATCTATCAACAATGAGGGATCTATCTGCAGCAAAGGATCTACCTACAGCAAAGGAGCTATCTACAGCAAAAAATCTATCAACAATGAGGGATCTATCTGCAGCAAAGGATCTATCTACAGCAAAGGATCTATCTTCAGAAAAGGATCTTTATACAGCATAGGATCTATGTACAGCAAAGGATCTATCTTCAGAAAAGGATCTTTATACAGCATAGGATCTATGTACAGTAATGGATCTATCTTCAGCAAAGAATCTATCTACAGCAAAGGATCTATCTACAGCAAAGGATCTATCTACAGAAAAGGATCTATCTACAGGAAAGGATCTATCTACAGCAAAGGATCTATTTACAGTAAAGGAGCTATTTACAGCAAAAGATCTATCAACAATGAGGGATCTATCTGCAGCAAAGGATCTATCTACAGCAAAGGATCTATCTTCAGCAAAGGATCTTTATACAGCAAAAGATCTATCAACAATGAGGGATCTATCTGCAGCAAAGGATCTATCTACAGAAAAGGATTTATCTTCAGAAAAGGATCTTTATACAGCATAGGATCTATGTACAGTAATGGATCTATCTTCTGCATAGGATACATCTTCTGCAAAGAATCTATCTACAGCAAAGAATCTATCTTCAGCAAAGAATCTATCTACTGCAAAGGATCTATCTACAGCAAAGGATCTATCTACAGTCAAGAATTTATCTACTGCAAAGGATCTCTCTACAGCAAAGGATCAATCTAAAGTTAAGGATCTATCTTAAGCAAAGGATCTATCTACAGCAAAATATCTATCTAAAGCCAATGATCTATCTACAACAAAGGATCTATTTACAACAGCAGAACTTTATACCCTAATGGATCTATCTACAGCAAAGGATCTATCTACAGCAAAGTGATCTATCTTCAGTAAGAGATCTATCTACAGCAAAGAATCTGTCTACACCAAAGGATTTTTTACAGCACAGGATCTATCAACAGCAGAGGATCAATCTTTAGCAAAAGATATATTTACAACAAAAGTTCTATCTACAGCAAAAAATCTATCTACAGCAAAGGATTTATCTACAGGAAAGGATCTATCTACAGCAAAGGATCTATTTACAGTAAAGGAGCTATCTAGAGCAAAAGATCTATCAACAATAAGGGATCTATCTACAGCAAATGATCTATCTACAGCAAAGTGTTCTATCTACAGTGAGGGATCTATCTACAGCATAGAATCTATCTACACCAAAGGATCTTTCTACAGCGAAAGATCTGTCAACAGCAAAGGATCTATCTACAGCAAAGTATCTATTTACAGCAGAAGATCTTTCTACAGCAGAGGATCTTTCTACAGCAAAGGATCTATCTACAGCAAAGGATCTATTTTCAGTATGGGATCAATCTACAGCAACGGTTTTATCTACAATAAAAGATCTATCTACAGAAGAAGATCTATCCACAGAAAAGGATCTATCTACAGCGAAGAATCTATCTACAGATAAGGATCTATCTACAGCAAAGGATCTATCTACGGCAAGGGATCTATCTACGGCAAAGGATTTATTTATTTATTTACATCAAAGGATCTTAGATCTATCTAAAGCTAAGGATCTATCTACAGTAAAAGATCAATCTACTACAAAGGATCTATCTACAGCAAAGAATCTATCTAAAACAAAGAATCTATGTACAGCTAAGAATCTATCTACAGCACAGGACCTATCTACAGTGAAGGATCTATCTACTGCAAAGGATCTGTCTACAGCAAAGGATCTATCTACAACAAAGAATCTATCTACAGCAAAGAATCTATGTTCAGCAGATAATCTATCTACAGCAAATGATCTATCTACAGCAAAGGATCAATCTACAGACAATGATCTATCTAAAGTAACGGGACTATATACAGCAAAGGATCCATCAACAGTTAAGGATCTATCAACAGCAAAGGATCAATCTATAATAAATGATCTATTTACAACAAAAGTTCTATCCACAGCAAAGGATCTATCTACATCAAAGGATCTATCTACAGGAAAGGATCTACCTACAGCAAAGGAGCTATCTACAGCAAAAAATCTATCAACAATGAGGGATTTATCTGCAGCAAAGGATCTATCTACAGCAGAGGATCTATCTTCAGAAAAGGATCTTTATACAGCATAGGATCTATGTTCAGTAATGGATCTATCTTCAGCAAAGGATCTTTATACAGCAAAAGATCTATCAACAATGAGGGATCTATCTGCAGCAAAGGATCTATCTACAGCAAAGGATCTATTTTCAGAAAAGGATCTTTATACAGCATAGGATCTATGTACAGTAATGGATCTATCTTCAGCAAAGAATCTATCTGCAGCAAAGGATCTATCTACAGCAAAGGATCTATCTTCAGAAAAGGATCTTTATACAGCATAGGATCTATGTACAGTAATGGATCTATCTTCAGCAAAGAATCTATCTACAGAAAAGGATCTATCTACAGGAAAGGATCTATCTACAGCAAAGGATCTATTTACAGTAAAGGAGCTATCTACAGCAAAAGATCTATCAACAATTAGGGATCTATCTGCAGCAAAGGATCTATCTACAGCAAAGGATCTATTTACAGTAAAGGAGCTATCTACAGCAAATGATCTATCAACAATGAGGGATCTATCTGCAGCAAAGGATCTACCTACAGCAAAGGAGCTATCTACAGCAAAAAATCTATCAACAATGAGGGATCTATCTGCAGCAAAGGATCTATCTACAGCAAAGGATCTATCTTCAGAAAAGGATCTTTATACAGCATAGGATCTATGTACAGTAAAGGATCTATCTTCAGCAAAGGATCTTTATACAGCAAAAGATCTATCAACAATGAGGGATCTATCTGCAGTAAAGGATCTATCTACAGCAAAGGATCTATCTTCAGAAAAGGATCTTTATACAGCATAGGATCTATGTACAGTAATGGATCTATCTTCAGCAAAGAATCTATCTACAGCAAAGGATCTATCTACAGCAAAGGATCCATCTACAGAAAAGGATCTATCTACAGGAAAGGATCTATCTACAGCAAAGGATCTATTTACAGTAAAGGAGCTATTCACAGCAAAAGATCAATCAACAATGAGGGATCTATCTGCAGCAAAGGATCTATCTACAGCAAAGGATCTATCTTCAGCAAAGGATCTTTATACAGCAAAAGATCTATCAACAATGAGGGATCTATCTGCAGCAAAGGATCTATCTACAGAAAAGGATCTATCTTCAGAAAAGGATCTTTATACAGCATAGGATCTATGTACAGTAATGGATCTATATTCTGCATAGGATACATATACTGCAAAGAATCTATCTACAGCAAAGAATCTATCTTCAGCAAAGAATCTATCTAAAGCAAAGGATCTATCTACAGCAAAGGATCTATCTACAGAAAAGGATCTATCTACAGCAAAGGATCTATCTACAGTCAAGGATTTATCTACTGCAAAGGATCTCTCTACAGCAAAAGATCAATCTAAAGTTAAGGATCTATCTTAAGCAAAGGATCTATCTACAGCAAAATATCTATCTAAAGCCAATGATCTATCTACAACAAAAGATCTATTTACAACAGCAGAACTTTATACCCTAATGGATCTATCTACAGCAAAGGATCTATCTACAGCAAAGTGATCTATCTTCAGTAAGACATCTATCTACAGCAAAGAATCTGTCTACACCAAAGGATTTTTTACAGCACAGGATCTATCAACAGCAGAGGATCAATCTTTAGCAAAAGATATATTTACAACAAAAGTTCTATCTACAGCAAAAAATCTATCTACAGCAAAGGATTTATCTACAGGAAAGGATCTATCTACAGCAAAGGATCTATTTACAGTAAAGGAGCTATCTAGAGCAAAAGATCTATCAACAATAAGGGATCTATCTACAGCAAATGATCTATCTATAGCAAAGTGTTCTATCTACAGTAAGGGATCTATCTACAGCATAGAATCTATCTAAACCAAAGGATCTTTCTACAGCGAAAGATCTGTCAACAGCAAAGGATCTATCTACAACAAAGTATCTATTTACAGCAGAAGATCTTTCTACAGCAGAGGATCTTTCTACAGCAAAGGATCTATCTACAGCAAAGGATCTATTTTCAGTATGGAATCAATCTACAGCAACGGTTTTATCTACAATAAAAGATCTATCTACAGAAAAGGATCTATCTACAGAAAAGGATCTATCTACTGCGAAGAATCTATCTACAGAAAAGGATCTATCTACAGCAAAGGATCTATATACGGCAAGGGATCTATCTACGGCAAAGGATTTATTTATTTATTTACATCAAAGGATCTTAGATCTATCTACAGCTAAGGATCTATCTACAGTAAAAGATCAATCTACTACAAAGGATCTATCTACAGCAAAGGATCTATCTACAACAAAGAATCTATGTACAGCTAAGAATCTATCTACAGCACAGGATCTATCTACAGTGAAGGATCTATCTACTGAAAAGGATCTGTCTACAGCAAAGGATCTATCTACAACAAAGAATCTATCTACAGCAAAGAATCTATGTTCAGCAGATAATCTATCTACAGCAAATGATCTATCTACAGCAAAGGATCAATCTACAGACAATGATCTATCTAAAGTAACGGGACTATATACAGCAAAGGATCCATCAACAGTTAAGGATTTATCAACAGCAAAGGATCAATCTATAATAAATGATCTATTTACAACAAAAGTTCTATCTACAGCAAAGAATATATCTACATCAAAGGATCTATCTACAGGAAAGGATTTATCTACAGCAAAGGATCTATTTACAGTAAAGGAGCTATCTACAGCAAATGATCTATCAACAATGAGGGATCTATCTGCAGCAAAGGATCTACCTACAGCAAAGGAGCAATCTACAGCAAAAAATCTATCAACAATGAGGGATCTATCTGCAGCAAAGGATCTATCTACAGCAAAGGATCTATCTTCAGAAAAGGATCTTTATACAGCATAGGATCTATGTACAGTAATGGATCTATCTTCAGCAAAAGATCTTTATACAGCAAAAGATCTATCAACAATGAGGGATCTATCTGCAGCAAAATATCTATCTACAGCAAAGGATCTATCTTCAGAAAAGGATCTTTATACAGCATAGGATCTATGTACAGTAATGGATCTATCTCCAGCAAAGAATCTATCTACAGCAAAGAATCTATCTACAGCAAAGGATCTATCTACAGAAAAGGATCTATCTACAGGAAAGGATCTATCTACAGCATAGGATTTATTTACAGTAAAGGAGCTATCTACAGCAAAAGATCTATCAACAATGAGGGATCTATCTGCAGCAAAGGATCTATCAACAGCAGAGGATCAATCTTTAGCAAAAGATATATTTACAACAAAAGTTCTATCTACAGCAAAAAATCTATCTACAGCAAAGGATTTATCTACAGGAAAGGATCTATCTACAGCAAAGGATCTATTTACAGTAAAGGAGCTATCTAGAGCAAAAGATCTATCAACAATAAGGGATCTATCTACAGCAAATGATCTATCTGCAGCAAAGTGTTCTATCTACAGTAAGGGATCTATCTACAGCATAGAATCTATCTACACCAAAGGATCTTTCTACAGCAGAGGATCTTTCTACAGCAAAGGATCTATCTACAGCAAAGAATCTATTTACAGTATGGGATCTATCAACAGCAAAGATTTTATCTACAGTAAAGGATCTATCTACAGAAAAGGATCTATCTACAGAAAAGGATCTATCTACAGCGGAGGATCTATCTACAACAAAGGATCTATCTACAGCAAATGATCTATCTACGGCAAGGGATCTATCTACGGCACAGGATTTATCTATTTATTTAAAGCAAAGGATCTATCTACAGAAAAGGATCTATCTACAGAAAAGGATCTATCTACAGCGAAGGATCTATTTACAACAAAGGATCTATCTACAGCAAATGATCTAACTACTACAAAGGATCTATCTACAGCAAATGTTCTATCTACAACAAAGAATCTATGTACAGCAAAGAATCTATGTACAGTAAAGAATCTATCTACAGCAAAGGATCTATCTACAGCAAAGGATCTATCTACTGCAAAGGATTTATCTACAGCAAAGGATCTATCTACAGAAAAGGATCTATCTACAGCAAAGTATCTATCTACAGCAAACGATTTATCTTCAGCAAAGGATCTATCTACAGCAAATGTTCTATCTACAACAAAGAATCTATGTACAGCAAAGAATCTATCTACAGTAAAGAATCTATCTATAGCATAGGATCTATCTACAGTAAAGGATCTATCTACTGAAAAGGATCTATCTACAGCAAAGGACCTATCTACAGTAAAGGATCTATCTACATCATATGATCAATCCACAGCAAGGGATCTATCTACAGCAAAGGATCTATTTACAGTAAAGGAGCTATCTACAGCAAAAGATCTATCAACAATAAGGGATCTATCTACAGCTAAGGATCTATCTACAGCAAAGGATCTATCTTCAGCAAAGGAGCTATCTACAGCAAAAGATCTATCAACAATGAGGGATCTATCTGCAGCTAAGGATCTATCTACAGCAAAGGATCAATCTTCAGCAAAGGATCTTTATACAGCATAGGATCTATGTACAGTAATGGATCTATCTACTACATAGGATAAATCTGCTGCAAAGAATCTATCTACAGCAAAGAAACTATCTTCAGCAAAGAATCTATCTACAAGAAAGGATCTATCTACAGCAAAGGATCTATCTACAGCAAAGGATTTATCTACAGCAAAGGATCTATCTACAGTCAAGGATTTATCTACTGCAAAGGATCTCTCTACAGCATAGGATCAATCTAAAGTTAAGGATCTATCTAAAGCCAATGATCTATCTACAACAAAAAATCTATTTACAACAGCAGAACTTTATACAGCAAAGGATCAATCTATAGCAAAAGATCTATTTACAACAAAAGTTCAATCTACAGCAAAAAATCTATCTACAGCAAAGGATCTATTTACAGTAAAGGAGCTATCTACAGCAAAAGATCTATCAACAATAAGGGATCTATCTGCAGCAAAGAATCTATCTACAGCAGAGGATCTATCTACAGCAAAGTGATCTATCTTCAGTAAGAGATCTATCTACAGCAAAGAATCTGTCTACACCAAAGGATTTTTTACAGCACAGGATCTATCAACAGCAGAGGATCAATCTTTAGCAAAAGATATATTTACAACAAAAGTTCTATCTACAGCAAAAAATCTATCTACAGCAAAGGATTTATCTACAGGAAAGGATCTATCTACAGCAAAGGATCTATTTACAGTAAAGGAGCTATCTAGAGCAAAAGATCTATCAACAATAAGGGATCTATCTACAGCAAATGATCTATCTACAGCAAAGTGTTCTATCTACAGTAAGGGATCTATCTACAGCATAGAATCTATCTACACCAAAGGATCTTTTACAGCGAAAGATCTGTCAACAGCAAAGGATCTATCTACAGCAAAGTATCTATTTACAGCAGAAGATCTTTCTACAGCAGAAGATCTTTCTACAGCAAAGGATCTATCTACAGCAAAGGATCTATTTTCAGTATGGGATCAATCTACAGCAACGGTTTTATCTACAATAAAAGATCTATCTACAGAAAAGGATCTATCCACAGAAAAGGATCTATCTACAGCGAAGAATCTATCTGCAGAAAAGGATCTATCTACAGCAAAGGATCTATCTACGGCAAGGGATCTATCTACGGCAAAGGATTTATTTATTTATTTACATCAAAGGATCTTAGATCTATCTACAGTTAAGGATCTATCTACAGTAAAAGATCAATCTACTACAAAGGATCTATCTACAGCAAAGGCTCTTTCTAAAACAAAGAATCTATGTACAGCTAAGAATCTATCTACAGCACAGGACCTATCTACAGTGAAGGATCTATCTACAGCAAAGAATCTTTCTAAAACAAAGAATCTATGTACAGCTAAGAATCTATCTACAGCACAGGACCTATCTACAGTAAAGGAGCTATCTACAGCAAAAGATCTATCAACAATGAGGGATCTATCTGCAGCAAAGGATCTATCTACAGCAAAGGATCTCTCTTCAGCAAAGGATCTATCTATACAGCAAAGTGATCTATCTACAGTAGGGGATCGATCTACAGCAAATGATCTATCTACAGCAAAGTGTTCTATCTACAGTAAGGGATCTATCTACTGCAAAAAATTCATCTACACCAAAGGATCTTTCTACAGCGAAAGATCTGTCAACAGCAAAGGATTTATCTACAGCAAAGGATCTATTTACAGCAGAAGATCTTTCTACAGCAGAGGATCTTTCTACAGCAAAGGATCTATCTACGGCAAAGGATCTATTTACAGTATGGGATCTATTTACAGCAACGATTTTATCTACAATAAAAGTTCTATCTACAGAATAGGATCTATCTACAGAAAAGGATCTATCTACAGTAAAGGATCTATCTAAAGCAAAGGACCTATCTACAGTAAAGGATCTATCTACATCGTATGATCAATCCACAGCAAGGGATCTATCTGCAGCAAAGGATCTATTTACAGTAAAGGAGCTATCTACAGCAAAAGATCTAACTACAATAAGGGATCTATCTGCAGCAAAGGATTTATTTACAGCAAAGGATCTATCTTCAGCAAAGAATATTTATACAGCATAGGATCTATGTACAGTAAAGGATCTATCTACTGCATATGATACATCTACTGAAAAGAATCTATCTAGAGAAAAGAATCTATTTTCAGCAAAAAATCTATCTACAGAAACGGATCTATCTACAACGAAGGATCTATCTACAGCAAAGGATCAATCTACAGCAAATGATCTATCTTCAGCAAAGGTTCTTTCTACAGCATAAGATCTATCTACAGCAAAGGATCTATCTACAGCGAAAGATCTGTCAACAGCAAAGGATCTATCTACAGCAAAGAATCTATTTACAGTATGGGATCTATCAACAGCAAAGATTTTATCTACAGTAAAGGATCTATCTACAGAAAAGGATCTATCTACAGAAAAGGATCTATCTACAGCGAAGGATCTATCTACAACGAAGGATCTATCTACAGCAAATGATCTATCTACGGCAAGGGATCTATCTACGGCACAGGATTTATTTATTTATTTAAAGCAAAGGATCTATCTACAGAAAAGGATCTATCAACAGAAAAGGATCTATCTACAGCGAAGGATCTATCTACAACAAAGGATCTATCTACAGCAAATGATCTAACTACTACAAAGGATCTATCTACAGCAAATGTTCTATCTACAACAAAGAATCTATGTACAGCAAAGAATCTATGTACAGTAAAGAATCTATCTACAGCATAGGATCTATCTACAGCAAAGGATCTATCTACTGCAAAGGATCTATCTACAGCAAAGGATCTTTATACAGCATAGGATCTATGTACAGTAAAGGATCTATCTACTGCATAGGATACATTTACTGCAAAGAATCTATCTAGAGAAAAGAATCTATTTTCAGCAAAGAATCTATCTACAGAAACGGATCTATCTACAACGAAGGATCTATCTACAGCAAAGGATCAATCTAAAGCAAATGATCTATCTACAGCGAAGGATCTATCTACAACAAAGGATCTATCTACAGCAAAAGATCTATCAACAATGAGGGATCTATCTGCAGCAAAGGATCTATCTACAGCAAAGGATCTATTTACAGTAAAGGAGCTATCTACAGCAAATGATCTATCAACAAAGAGGGATCTATCTGCAGCAAAGGATCTATCTACAGCAAAGGAGCTATCTACAGCAAAAAATCTATCAACAATGAGGGATCTATCTGCAGCAAAGGATCTATCTACAGCAAAGGATCTATCTTCAGAAAAGGATCTTTATACAGCATAGGATCTATGTACAGTAAAGGATCTATCTTCAGCAAAGGATCTTTATACAGCAAAAGATCTATCAACAATGAGGGATCTATCTGCAGCAAAGGATCTATCTACAGCAAAGGATCTATTTTCAGAAAAGTATCTTTATACAGCATAGGATCTATGTATAGTAATGGATCTATCTTCGGCAAAGAATCTATCTACAGCAAAGGATCTATCTACAGCAAAGGATCTATCTACAGAAAAGGATCTATCTACAGGAAAGGATCTATCTACAGCAAAGGATCTATTTACAGTAAAGGAGCTATCTACAGCAAAAGATCTATCAACAATGAGGGATCTATGTACAGCAAAGAATCTATGTACAGTAAAGAATCTATCTACAGCATAGGATCTATCTACAGCAAAGGATCTATCTACTGCAAAGGATCTATCTACAGCAAAGGATCTTTATACAGCATAGGATCTATGTACAGTAAAGGATCTATCTACTGCATAGGATACATCTACTGCAAAGAATCTATCTAGAGAAAAGAATCTATTTTCAGCAAAGAATCTATCTACAGAAACGGATCTATCTACAACGAAGGATCTATCTACAGCAAAGGATCAATCTAAAGCAAATGATCTATCTACAGCGAAGGATCTATCTACAACAAAGGATCTATCTACAGCAAAAGATCTATCAACAATGAGGGATCTATCTGCAGCAAAGGATCTATCTACAGCAAAGGATCTATTTACAGAAACGGATCTATCTACAACGAAGGATCTATCTACAGCAAAGGATCAATCTACAGCAAATGATCTATCTCCAGCAAAGGTTCTTTCTACAGCATAAGATCTATCTACAGCAAAGGATCTATCTACAGCGAAAGATCTGTCAACAGCAAAAGATCTATCTACAGCAAAGAATCTATTTACAGTATGGGATCTATCAACAGCAAAGATTTTATCTACAGTAAAGGATCTATCTACAGAAAAGGATCTATCTACAGAAAAGGATCTATCTACAGCGAAGGATCTATCTACAACAAAGGATCTATCTACAGCAAATGATCTATCTACGGCAAGGGATCTATCTACGGCACAGGATTTATTTATTTATTTAAAGCAAAGGATCTATCTACAGAAAAGGATCTATCTACAGAAAAGGATCTATCTACAGCGAAGGATCTATCTACAACAAAGGATCTATCTACAGCAAATGATCTAACTACTACAAAGGATCTATCTACAGCAAATGTTCTATCTACAACAAAGAATCTATGTACAGCAAAGAATCTATGTACAGTAAAGAATCTATCTACAGCATAGGATCTATCTACAGCAAAGGATCTATCTACTGCAAAGGATCTATCTACAGCAATGGATCTTTATACAGCATAGGATCTATGTACAGTAAAGAATCTATCTACTGCATAGGACACATCTACTGCAAAGAATCTATCTAGAGAAAAGAATCTATTTTCAGCAAAGAATCTATCTATAGAAACGGATCTATCTACAACGAAGGATCTATCTACAGCAAAGGATCAATCTAAAGCAAATGATCTATCTACAGCGAAGGATCTATCTACAACAAAGGATCTATCTACAGCAAATGATCTATCTACGGCAAGGGATCTATCTACGGCACAGGATTTATTTATTTATTTAAAGCAAAGGATCTATCTACAGAAAAGGATCTATCTACAGAAAAGGATCTATCTACAGAAAAGGATCTATCTACAGCGAAGGATCTATCTACAACAAAGGATCTATCTACAGCAAATGATCTAACTACTACAAAGGATCTATCTACATTAAATGCTCTATCTACAACAAAGAATCTATGTACAGCAAAGAATCTATGTACAGTAAAGAATCTATCTACAGCATAGGATCTATCTACAGCAAAGGATCTATCTACTGCAAAGGATCAATCTACAGCAAAGGATCTATATACGGCAAGGGATCTATCTACGGCAAAGGATTTATTTATTTATTTACATCAAAGGATCTTAGATCTATCTACAGCTGAGGATCTATCTACAGTAAAAGATCATTCTACTGCAAAGGATCTGTCTACATCAAAGGATCTATCTACAACAAAGAATCTATCTACAGCAAAGAATCTATGTTCAGCAGATAATCTATCTACAGCAAATGATCTATCTACAGCAAAGGATCAATCTACAGACAATGATCTATCTAAAGTAACGGGACTATATACAGCAAAGGATCCATCAACAGTTAAGGATCTATCAACAGCAAAGGATCAATCTATAATAAATGATCTATTTACAACAAAAGTTCTATCTACAGCAAAGGATCTATCTACATCAAAGGATCTATCTACAGGAAAGGATCTATCTACAGCAAAGGATCTATTTACAGTAAAGGATCTATCTACAGAAAAGGATCTATCTACAGCGAAGGATCTATCTACAACGAAGGATCTATCTACAGCAAATGATCTATCTACGGCAAGGGATCTATCTACGGCACGGGATTTATTTATTTATTTAAAGCAAAGGATCTATCTACAGAAAAGGATCTATCTACAGCAAAGGATCAATCTACAGACAATGATCTATCTAAAGTAACGGGACTATATACAGCAAAGGATCCATCAACAGTTAAGGATCTATCAACAGCAAAGGATCAATCTATAATAAATGATCTATTTACAACAAAAGTTCTATCTACAGCAAAGGATCTATCTACATCAAAGGATCTATCTACAGGAAAGGAGCTATCTACAGCAAAAGATCTATCAACAATAAGGGATCTATCTGCAGCAAAGAATCTATCTACAGCAAAGGATCTCTCTTCAGCAAAGGATCTATCAATACAGCAAAGTGATCTATCTACAGTAGGGGATCGATCTACAGCAAATGATCTATCTACAGCAAAGTGTTCTATCTACAGTAAGGGATCTATCTACTGCAAAAAATCTATCTACACCAAAGGATCTTTCTACATCGAAAGATCTGTCAACAGCAAAGGATCTATCTACAGCAAAGGATCTATTTAAAGCAGAAGATCTTTCTACAGCAGAGGATCTTTCTACAGCGAAGGATCTATCTACAGCAAAGGATCTATTTACAGTATGGGATCTATTTACAGCAACGGTTTTATCTACAATAAAAGTTCTATCTACAGAAAAGGATCTATCTACAGAAAAGGATCTATCTACAGTAAAGGATCTATCTAAAGTAAAGGACCTATCTACAGTAAAGGATCTATCTACATCGTATGATCAATCAACAGCAAGGGATCTATCTGCAGCAAAGGATCTATTTACAGTAAAGGAGCTATCTACAGCAAAAGATCTAACTACAATAAGGGATCTATCTGCAGCAAAGGATTTATTTACAGCAAAGGATCTATCTTCAGCAAAGGATCTTTATACAGCATAGGATCTATGTACAGTAAAGGATCTATCTACTGCATATGATACATCTACTGCAAAGAATCTATCTAGAGAAAAGAATCTATTTTCAGCAAAAAATCTATCTACAGAAACGGATCTATCTACAACGAAGGATCTATCTACAGCAAAGGATCAATCTACAGCAAATGATCTATCTCCAGCAAAGGTTCTTTCTACAGCATAAGATCTATCTACAGCAAAGGATCTATCTACAGCGAAAGATCTGTCAACAGCAAAAGATCTATCTACAGCAAAGAATCTATTTACAGTATGGGATCTATCAACAGCAAAGATTTTATCTACAGTAAAGGATCTATCTACAGAAAAGGATCTATCTACAGAAAAGGATCTATCTACAGCGAAGGATCTATCTACAACGAAGGATCTATCTACAGCAAATGATCTATCTACGGCAAGGGATCTATCTACGGCACGGGATTTATTTATTTATTTAAAGCAAAGGATCTATCTACAGAAAAGGATCTATCTACAGAAAAGGATCTATCTACAGCGAAGGATCTATCTACAACAAAGGATCTATCTACAGCAAATGATCTAACTACTACAAAGGATCTATCTACAGCAAATGTTCTATCTACAACAAAGAATCTATGTACAGCAAAGAATCTATGTACAGTAAAGAATCTATCTACAGCATAGGATCTATCTACAGCAAAGGATCTATCTACTGCAAAGGATCTATCTACAGCAAAGGATCTTTATAGAGCATAGGATCTATGTACAGTAAAGGATCTATCTACTGCATAGGATACATCTACTGCAAAGAATCTATCTAGAGAAAAGAATCTATTTTCAGCAAAGAATCTATCTACAGAAACGGATCTATCTACAACGAAGGATCTATCTACAGCAAAGGATCAATCTAAAGCAAATGATCTATCTACAGCGAAGGATCTATCTACAACAAAGGATCTATCTACAGCAAAAGATCTATCAACAATGAGGGATCTATCTGCAGCAAAGGATCTATCTACAGCAAAGGATCTATTTACAGTAAAGGAGCTATCTACAGCAAATGATCTATCAACAAAGAGGGATCTATCTGCAGCAAAGGATCTATCTACAGCAAAGGAGCTATCTACAGCAAAAAATCTATCAACAATGAGGGATCTATCTGCAGCAAAGGATCTATCTACAGCAAAGGATCTATCTTCAGAAAAGGATCTTTATACAGCATAGGATCTATGTACAGTAAAGGATCTATCTTCAGCAAAGGATCTTTATAC
Organism: Caprella mutica; assembly: GCA_947561585.1. Taxonomy (NCBI): domain Eukaryota; kingdom Metazoa; phylum Arthropoda; class Malacostraca; order Amphipoda; family Caprellidae; genus Caprella; species Caprella mutica. The sequence continues at coordinate 109,494 of CANNZV010000105.1, forward strand.
AGCAAAAGATCTATCAACAATGAGGGATCTATCTGCAGCAAAGGATCTATCTACAGCAAAGGATTTATCTTCAGAAAAGGATCTTTATACAGCATAGGATCTATGTATAGTAATGGATCTATCCTCAGCAAAGAATCTATCTACAGCAAAGGATCTATCTACAGCAATGGATCTATCTACAGAAAAGGATCTATCTACAGGAAAGGATCTATCTACAGCAAAGGATCTATTTACAGTAAAGGAGCTATCTACAGCAAAAGATCTATCAACAATGAGGGATCTATCTGCAGCTAAGGATCTATCTACAGCAAAGGATCTATCTTCAGCAAAGGAGCTATCTACAGCAAAAGATCTATCAACAATGAGGGATCTATCTGCAGCTAAGGATCTATCTACAGCAAAGGATCTATCTTCAGCAAAGGATCTTTATACAGCATAGGATCTATGTACAGTAATGGATCTATCTACTACATAGGATAAATCTGCTGCAAAGAATCTATCTACAGCAAAGAAACTATCTTCAGCAAAGAATCTATCTACAGCAAAGGATCAATCTGCAGCAAAGGATCTATCTACAGCAAAGGATTTATCCACAGCAAAGGATCTATCTAGGTTCAAGGATTTATCTACTGCAAAGGATCTCTCTACAGCATAGGATCAATCTAAAGTTAAGGATCTATCTAAAGCCAATGATCTATCTACAACAAAAAATCTATTTACAACAGCAGAACTTTATACAGCAAAGGATCAATCTATAGCAAAAGATCTATTTACAACAAAAGTTCAATCTACAGCAAAAAATCTATCTACAGCAAAGGATCTATTTACAGTAGAGGAGCTATCTACAGCAAAAGATCTATCAACAATAAGGGATCTATCTGCAGCAAAGAATCTATCTACAGCAAAGGATCTCTCTTCAGCAAAGGATCTATCTATACAGCAAAGTGATCTATCTACAGTAGGGGATCGATCTACAGCAAATGATCTATCTACAGCAAAGTGTTCTATCTACAGTAAGGGATCTATCTACTGCAAAAAATTTATCTACACCAAAGGATCTTTCTACATCGAAAGATCTGTCAACAGCAAAGGATCTATCTACAGCAAAGGATCTATTTAAAGCAGAAGATCTTTCTACAGCAGAGGATCTTTCTACAGCGAAGGATCTATCTACAGCAAAGGATCTATTTACAGTATGGGATCTATTTACAGCAACGGTTTTATCTACAATAAAAGTTCTATCTACAGAAAAGGATCTATCTACAGAAAAGGATCTATCTACAGTAAAGGATCTATCTAAAGTAAAGGACCTATCTACAGTAAAGGATCTATCTACATCGTATGATCAATCAACAGCAAGGGATCTATCTGCAGCAAAGGATCTATTTACAGTAAAGGAGCTATCTACAGCAAAAGATCTAACTACAATAAGGGATCTATCTGCAGCAAAGGATTTATTTACAGCAAAGGATCTATCTTCAGCAAAGGATCTTTATACAGCATAGGATCTATGTACAGTAAAGGATCTATCTACTGCATATGATACATCTACTGCAAAGAATCTATCTAGAGAAAAGAATCTATTTTCAGCAAAAAATCTATCTACAGAAACGGATCTATCTACAACGAAGGATCTATCTACAGCAAAGGATCAATCTACAGCAAATGATCTATCTCCAGCAAAGGTTCTTTCTACAGCATAAGATCTATCTACAGCAAAGGATCTATCTACAGCGAAAGATCTGTCAACAGCAAAAGATCTATCTACAGCAAAGAATCTATTTACAGTATGGGATCTATCAACAGCAAAGATTTTATCTACAGTAAAGGATCTATCTACAGAAAAGGATCTATCTACAGAAAAGGATCTATCTACAGCGAAGGATCTATCTACAACAAAGGATCTATCTACAGCAAATGATCTATCTACGGCAAGGGATCTATCTACGGCACAGGATTTATTTATTTATTTAAAGCAAAGGATCTATCTACAGAAAAGGATCTATCTACAGAAAAGGATCTATCTACAGCGAAGGATCTATCTACAACAAAGGATCTATCTACAGCAAATGATCTAACTACTACAAAGGATCTATCTACAGCAAATGTTCTATCTACAACAAAGAATCTATGTACAGCAAAGAATCTATGTACAGTAAAGAATCTATCTACAGCATAGGATCTATCTACAGCAAAGGATCTATCTACTGCAAAGGATCTATCTACAGCAATGGATCTTTATACAGCATAGGATCTATGTACAGTAAAGAATCTATCTACTGCATAGGACACATCTACTGCAAAGAATCTATCTAGAGAAAAGAATCTATTTTCAGCAAAGAATCTATCTATAGAAACGGATCTATCTACAACGAAGGATCTATCTACAGCAAAGGATCAATCTAAAGCAAATGATCTATCTACAGCGAAGGATCTATCTACAACAAAGGATCTATCTACAGCAAATGATCTATCTACGGCAAGGGATCTATCTACGGCACAGGATTTATTTATTTATTTAAAGCAAAGGATCTATCTACAGAAAAGGATCTATCTACAGAAAAGGATCTATCTACAGAAAAGGATCTATCTACAGCGAAGGATCTATCTACAACAAAGGATCTATCTACAGCAAATGATCTAACTACTACAAAGGATCTATCTACATTAAATGCTCTATCTACAACAAAGAATCTATGTACAGCAAAGAATCTATGTACAGTAAAGAATCTATCTACAGCATAAGATCTATCTACAGCAAAGGATCTATCTACTGCAAAGGATCAATCTACAGCAAAGGATCTATATACGGCAAGGGATCTATCTACGGCAAAGGATTTATTTATTTATTTACATCAAAGGATCTTAGATCTATCTACAGCTGAGGATCTATCTACAGTAAAAGATCATTCTACTACAAAGGATCTATCTACAGCAAAGGATCTATCTACAACAAAGAATCTATGTACAGCTAAGAATCTATCTACAGCACAGGATCTATCTACAGCAAAGAATCTATGTTCAGCAGATAATCTATCTACAGCAAATGATCTATCTACAGCAAAGGATCAATCTACAGACAATGATCTATCTAAAGTAACGGGACTATATACAGCAAAGGATCCATCAACAGTTAAGGATCTATCAACAGCAAAGGATCAATCTATAATAAATGATCTATTTACAACAAAAGTTCTATCTACAGCAAAGGATCTATCTACATCAAAGGATCTATCTACAGGAAAGGATCTATCTACAGCAAAGGATCTATTTACAGTAAAGGAGCTATCAACAATGAGGGATCTATCAACAATGAGGGATCTATCTGCAGCAAAGAATCTACCTACAGCAAAGGAGCAATCTACAGCAAAAAATCTATCAACAATGAGGGATCTATCTGCAGCAAAGGATCTATCTACAGCAAAGGATCTATCTTCAGAAAAGGATCTTTATACAGCAGAGGATCTATGTACAGTAATGGATCTATCTTCAGCAAAGGATCTTTATACAGCAAAAGATTTATCAACAATGAGGGATCTATCTGCAGCAAAGGATCTATCTGCAGCAAAGGATCTATCTTCAGAAAAGGATCTTTATACAGCAGAGGTTCTATGTACAGTAATGGATCTATCTTCAGCAAAGAATCTATCTACAGCAAAGAATCTATCTACAGCAAAGGATCTATCTACAGAAAAGGATCTATCTACAGGAAAGGATCTATCTACAGCAAAGGATCTATTTACAGTAAAGGAGCTATCTACAGCAAAAGATCTATCAACAATGAGGGATCTATCTGCAGCAAAGGATCTATCAACAGCAGAGGATCAATATTTAGCAAAAGATATATTTACAACAAAAGTTCTATCTACAGCAAAAAATCTATCTACAGCAAAGGATTTATCTACAGGAAAGGATCTATCTACTGCAAAGGATCTATTTACAGTAAAGGAGCTATCTAGAGCAAAAGATCTATCAACAATAAGGGATCTATCTACAGCAAAGGATCTATCTACAGCAAAGGATCTATTTACAGCAGAAGATCTTTCTACAGCAGAGGATCTTTCTACAGCAAAGGATCTATCTACAGCAAAGGATCTATTTACAGTATGGGATCTATTTACAGCAACGGTTTTATCTACAATAAAAGTTCTATCTACAGAAAAGGATCTATCTACAGAAAAGGATCTATCTACAGTAAAGGATCTATCTAAAGTAAATTATCTATCTACAACAAACGATTTATCTACAGCAAAGGATCTATCTACATATAAGGATCCATCTACAGCAAAGGATCTATCTACAGTAAAGGATCTATCTACAGCAAAGGACCTATCTACAGTAAAGGATCTATCTACATCGTATGATCAATCCACAGCAAGGGATCTATCTACGGCACAGGATTTATTTATTTATTTAAAGCAAAGGATCTATCTACAGAAAAGGATCTATCTACAGAAAAGGATCTATCTACAGCGAAGGATCTATCTACAACAAAGGATCTATCTACAGCAAATGATCTAACTACTACAAAGGATCTATCTACAGCAAATGTTCTATCTACAACAAAGAATCTATGTACAGCAAAGAATCTATGTACAGTAAAGAATCTATCTACAGCATAGGATCAATCTACAGCAAAGGATCTATCTACTGCAAAGGATCTATCTACAGCAAAGGATCTTTATACAGCATAGGATCTATGTACAGTAAAGAATCTATCTACTGCATAGGATACATCTACTGCAAAGAATCTATCTAGAGAAAAGAATCTATTTTCAGCAAAGAATCTATCTACAGAAACGGATCTATCTACAACGAAGGATCTATCTACAGCAAAGGATCAATCTAAAGCAAATGATCTATCTACAGCAAAGGATCTATCTACAACAAAGGATCTATCTACAGCAAATGATCTATCTACGGCAAGGGATCTATCTACGGCACAGGATTTATTTATTTATTTAAAGCAAAGGATCTATCTAGAGAAAAGGATCTATCTACAGAAAAGGATCTATCTACAGAAAAGGATCTATCTACAGCGAAGGATCTATCTACAACAAAGGATCTATCTACAGCAAATGATCTAACTACTACAAAGGATCTATCTACATTAAATGCTCTATCTACAACAAAGAATCTATGTACAGCAAAGAATCTATGTACAGTAAAGAATCTATCTACAGCATAGGATCTATCTACAGCAAAGGATCTATCTACTGCAAAGGATCAATCTACAGCAAAGGATCTATATACGGCAAGGGATCTATCTACGGCAAAGGATTTATTTATTTATTTACATCAAAGGATCTTAGATCTATCTACAGCTGAGGATCTATCTACAGTAAAAGATCATTCTACTACAAAGGATCTATCTACAGCAAAGGATCTATCTACAACAAAGAATCTATGTACAGCTAAGAATCTATCTACGGCACAGGATCTATCTACAGTGAAGGATCTATCTACTGCAAAGGATCTGTCTACATCAAAGGATCTATCTACAACAAAGAATCTATCTACAGCAAAGAATCTATGTTCAGCAGATAATCTATCTACAGCAAATGATCTATCTACAGCAAAGGATCAATCTACAGACAATGATCTATCTAAAGTAACGGGACTATATACAGCAAAGGATCCATCAACAGTTAAGGATCTATCAACAGCAAAGGATCAATCTATAATAAATGATCTATTTACAACAAAAGTTCTATCTACAGCAAAGGATCTATCTACATCAAAGGATCTATCTACAGGAAAGGATCTATCTACAGCAAAGGATCTATTTACAGTAAAGGAGCTATCAACAATGAGGGATCTATCAACAATGAGGGATCTATCTGCAGCAAAGAATCTACCTACAGCAAAGGAGCAATCTACAGCAAAAAATCTATCAACAATGAGGGATCTATCTGCAGCAAAGGATCTATCTACAGCAAAGGATCTATCTTCAGAAAAGGATCTTTATACAGCAGAGGATCTATGTACAGTAATGGATCTATCTTCAGCAAAGGATCTTTATACAGCAAAAGATTTATCAACAATGAGGGATCTATCTGCAGCAAAGGATCTATCTACAGCAAAGGATCTATCTTCAGAAAAGGATCTTTATACAGCAGAGGTTCTATGTACAGTAATGGATCTATCTTTAGCAAAGAATCTATCTACAGCAAAGAATCTATCTACAGCAAAGGATCTATCTACAGAAAAGGATCTATCTACAGGAAAGGATCTATCTACAGCAAAGGATCTATTTACAGTAAAGGAGCTATCTACAGCAAAAGATCTATCAACAATGAGGGATCTATCTGCAGCAAAGGATCTATCAACAGCATGGGATCAATATTTAGCAAAAGATATATTTACAACAAAAGTTCTATCTACAGCAAAAAATCTATCTACAGCAAAGGATTTATCTACAGGAAAGGATCTATCTACAGCAAAGGATCTATTTACAGTAAAGGAGCTATCTAGAGCAAAAGATCTATCAACAATAAGGGATCTATCTACAGCAAAGGATCTATCTACAGCAAAGGATCTATTTACAGCAGAAGATCTTTCTACAGCAGAGGATCTTTCTACAGCAAAGGATCTATCTACAGCAAAGGATCTATTTACAGTATGGGATCTATTTACAGCAACGGTTTTATCTACAAAAAAGTTCTATCTACAGAAAAGGATCTATCTACAGAAAAGGATCTATCTACAGTAAAGGATCTATCTAAAGTAAATTATCTATCTACAACAAACGATTTATCTACAGCAAAGGATCTATCTACATATAAGGATCCATCTACAGCAAAGGATCTATCTACAGTAAAGGATCTATCTACAGCAAAGGACCTATCTACAGTAAAGGATTTATCTACATCGTATGATCAATCCACAGCAAGGGATCTATCTACGGCACAGGATTTATTTATTTATTTAAAACAAAGGATCTATCTACAGAAAAGGATCTATCTACAGAAAAGGATCTATCTACAGCGAAGGATCTATCTACAACAAAGGATCTATCTACAGCAAATGATCTAACTACTACAAAGGATCTATCTACAGCAAATGTTCTATCTACAACAAAGAATCTATGTACAGCAAAGAATCTATGTACAATAAAGAATCTATCTACAGCATAGGATCAATCTACAGCAAAGGATCTATCTACTGCAAAGGATCTATCTACAGCAAAGGATCTTTATACAGCATAGGATCTATGTACAGTAAAGAATCTATCTACTGCATAGGATACATCTACTGCAAAGAATCTATCTAGAGAAAAGAATCTATTTTCAGCAAAGAATCTATCTACAGAAACGGATCTATCTACAACGAAGGATCTATCTACAGCAAAGGATCAATCTAAAGCAAATGATCTATCTACAGCGAAGGATCTATCTACAACAAAGGATCTATCTACAGCAAATGATCTATCTACGGCAAGGGATCTATCTACGGCACAGGATTTATTTATTTATTTAAAGCAAAGGATCTATCTAGAGAAAAGGATCTATCTACAGAAAAGGATCTATCTACAGAAAAGGATCTATCTACAGCGAAGGATCTATCTACAACAAAGGATCTATCTACAGCAAATGATCTAACTACTACAAAGGATCTATCTACATTAAATGCTCTATCTACAACAAAGAATCTATGTACAGCAAAGAATCTATGTACAGTAAAGAATCTATCTACAGCATAGGATCTATCTACAGCAAAGGATCTATCTACTGCAAAGGATCAATCTACAGCAAAGGATCTATATACGGCAAGGGATCTATCTACGGCAAAGGATTTATTTATTTATTTACATCAAAGGATCTTAGATCTATCTACAGCTGAGGATCTATCTACAGTAAAAGATCATTCTACTACAAAGGATCTATCTACAGCAAAGGATCTATCTACAACAAAGAATCTATGTACAGCTAAGAATCTATCTACGGCACAGGATCTATCTACAGTGAAGGATCTATCTACTGCAAAGGATCTGTCTACATCAAAGGATCTATCTACAACAAAGAATCTATCTACAGCAAAGAATCTATGTTCAGCAGATAATCTATCTACAGCAAATGATCTATCTACAGCAAAGGATCAATCTACAGACAATGATCTATCTAAAGTAACGGGACTATATACAGCAAAGGATCCATCAACAGTTAAGGATCTATCAACAGCAAAGGATCAATCTATAATAAATGATCTATTTACAACAAAAGTTCTATCTACAGCAAAGGATCTATCTACATCAAAGGATCTATCTACAGGAAAGGATCTATCTACAGCAAAGGATCTATTTACAGTAAAGGAGCTATCAACAATGAGGGATCTATCAACAATGAGGGATCTATCTGCAGCAAAGAATCTACCTACAGCAAAGGAGCAATCTACAGCAAAAAATCTATCAACAATGAGGGATCTATCTGCAGCAAAGGATCTATCTACAGCAAAGGATCTATCTTCAGAAAAGGATCTTTATACAGCAGAGGATCTATGTACAGTAATGGATCTATCTTCAGCAAAGGATCTTTATACAGCAAAAGATTTATCAACAATGAGGGATCTATCTGCAGCAAAGGATCTATCTACAGCAAAGGATCTATCTTCAGAAAAGGATCTTTATACAGCAGAGGTTCTATGTACAGTAATGGATCTATCTTTAGCAAAGAATCTATCTACAGCAAAGAATCTATCTACAGCAAAGGATCTATCTACAGAAAAGGATCTATCTACAGGAAAGGATCTATCTACAGCAAAGGATCTATTTACAGTAAAGGAGCTATCTACAGCAAAAGATCTATCAACAATGAGGGATCTATCTGCAGCAAAGGATCTATCAACAGCATGGGATCAATATTTAGCAAAAGATATATTTACAACAAAAGTTCTATCTACAGCAAAAAATCTATCTACAGCAAAGGATTTATCTACAGGAAAGGATCTATCTACAGCAAAGGATCTATTTACAGTAAAGGAGCTATCTAGAGCAAAAGATCTATCAACAATAAGGGATCTATCTACAGCAAAGGATCTATCTACAGCAAAGGATCTATTTACAGCAGAAGATCTTTCTACAGCAGAGGATCTTTCTACAGCAAAGGATCTATCTACAGCAAAGGATCTATTTACAGTATGGGATCTATTTACAGCAACGGTTTTATCTACAAAAAAGTTCTATCTACAGAAAAGGATCTATCTACAGAAAAGGATCTATCTACAGTAAAGGATCTATCTAAAGTAAATTATCTATCTACAACAAACGATTTATCTACAGCAAAAGATCTATCTACATATAAGGATCCATCTACAGCAAAGGATCTATCTACAGTAAAGGATCTATCTACAGCAAAGGACCTATCTACAGTAAAGGATCTATCTACATCGTATGATCAATCCACAGCAAGGGATCTATCTACGGCACAGGATTTATTTATTTATTTAAAGCAAAGGATCTATCTACAGAAAAGGATCTATCTACAGAAAAGGATCTATCTACAGCGAAGGATCTATCTACAACAAAGGATCTATCTACAGCAAATGATCTAACTACTACAAAGGATCTATCTACAGCAAATGTTCTATCTACAACAAAGAATCTATGTACAGCAAAGAATCTATGTACAGTAAAGAATCTATCTACAGCATAGGATCAATCTACAGCAAAGGATCTATCTACTGCAAAGGATCTATCTACAGCAAAGGATCTTTATACAGCATAGGATCTATGTACAGTAAAGAATCTATCTACTGCATAGGATACATCTACTGCAAAGAATCTATCTAGAGAAAAGAATCTATTTTCAGCAAAGAATCTATCTACAGAAACGGATCTATCTACAACGAAGGATCTATCTACAGCAAAGGATCAATCTAAAGCAAATGATCTATCTACAGCGAAGGATCTATCTACAACAAAGGATCTATCTACAGCAAATGATCTATCTACGGCAAGGGATCTATCTACGGCACAGGATTTATTTATTTATTTAAAGCAAAGGATCTATCTAGAGAAAAGGATCTATCTACAGAAAAGGATCTATCTACAGAAAAGGATCTATCTACAGCGAAGGATCTATCTACAACAAAGGATCTATCTACAGCAAATGATCTAACTACTACAAAGGATCTATCTACATTAAATGCTCTATCTACAACAAAGAATCTATGTACAGCAAAGAATCTATGTACAGTAAAGAATCTATCTACAGCATAGGATCTATCTACAGCAAAGGATCTATCTACTGCAAAGGATCAATCTACAGCAAAGGATCTATATACGGCAAGGGATCTATCTACGGCAAAGGATTTATTTATTTATTTACATCAAAGGATCTTAGATCTATCTACAGCTGAGGATCTATCTACAGTAAAAGATCATTCTACTACAAAGGATCTATCTACAGCAAAGGATCTATCTACAACAAAGAATCTATGTACAGCTAAGAATCTATCTATGGCACAGGATCTATCTACAGTGAAGGATCTATCTACTGCAAAGGATCTGTCTACATCAAAGGATCTATCTACAACAAAGAATCTATCTACAGCAAAGAATCTATGTTCAGCAGATAATCTATCTACAGCAAATGATCTATCTACAGCAAAGGATCAATCTACAGACAATGATCTATCTAAAGTAACGGGACTATATACAGCAAAGGATCCATCAACAGTTAAGGATCTATCAACAGCAAAGGATCAATCTATAATAAATGATCTATTTACAACAAAAGTTCTATCTACAGCAAAGGATCTATCTACATCAAAGGATCTATCTACAGGAAAGGATCTATCTACAGCAAAGGATCTATTTACAGTAAAGGAGCTATCAACAATGAGGGATCTATCAACAATGAGGGATCTATCTGCAGCAAAGAATCTACCTACAGCAAAGGAGCAATCTACAGCAAAAAATCTATCAACAATGAGGGATCTATCTGCAGCAAAGGATCTATCTACAGCAAAGGATCTATCTTCAGAAAAGGATCTTTATACAGCAGAGGATCTATGTACAGTAATGGATCTATCTTCAGCAAAGGATCTTTATACAGCAAAAGATTTATCAACAATGAGGGATCTATCTGCAGCAAAGGATCTATCTACAGCAAAGGATCTATCTTCAGAAAAGGATCTTTATACAGCAGAGGTTCTATGTACAGTAATGGATCTATCTTTAGCAAAGAATCTATCTACAGCAAAGAATCTATCTACAGCAAAGGATCTATCTACAGAAAAGGATCTATCTACAGGAAAGGATCTATCTACAGCAAAGGATCTATTTACAGTAAAGGAGCTATCTACAGCAAAAGATCTATAAACAATGAGGGATCTATCTGCAGCAAAGGATCTATCAACAGCATGGGATCAATATTTAGCAAAAGATATATTTACAACAAAAGTTCTATCTACAGCAAAAAATCTATCTACAGCAAAGGATTTATCTACAGGAAAGGATCTATCTACAGCAAAGGATCTATTTACAGTAAAGGAGCTATCTAGAGCAAAAGATCTATCAACAATAAGGGATTTATCTACAGCAAAGGATCTATCTACAGCAAAGGATCTATTTACAGCAGAAGATCTTTCTACAGCAGAGGATCTTTCTACAGCAAATGATCTATCTACAGCAAAGGATCTATTTACAGCAACGGTTTTATCTACAATAAAAGTTCTATCTACAGAAAAGGATCTATCTACAGAAAAGGATCTATCTACAGTAAAGGATCTATCTAAAGTAAATTATCTATCTACAACAAACGATTTATCTACAGCAAAGGATCTATCTACATATAAGGATCCATCTACAGCAAAGGATCTATCTACAGTAAAGGATCTATCTACAGCAAAGGACCTATCTACAGTAAAGGATCTATCTACATCGTATGATCAATTCACAGCAAGGGATCTATCTGCAACAAAGGATCTATTTACAGTAAAGGAGCTATCTTCAGCAAAAGATCTAACTACAATAAGGGATCTATCTGCAGCAAAGGATTTATTTACAGCAAAGGATCTATCATCAGCAAAGGATCTTTATACAGCATAGGATCTATGTACAGTAAAGGATCTATCTACAGCAAGTGATCTATCTACGGCAAGGGATCTATCTACGGCACAGGATTTGTTTATTTATTTAAAGCAAAGGATCTATCAACAGAAAAGGATCTATCTACAGAAAAGGATCTATCTACAGCGATGGATCTATCTACAACAAAGGATCTATCTACAGCAAATGATCTAACTACTACAAAGGATCGATCTACAGCAAATGTTCTATCTTCAACAAAGAATCTATGTACAGCAAAGAATCTATGTACAGTAAAGAATCTATCTACAGCAAAGGATCTATCTACAGCAAAGGATCTATCTACTGCAAAGGATTTATTCACAGCAAAGGATCTATCTACAGAAAAGGATCTATCTACAGCAAAGTATCTATCTACAGCAAACGATTTATCTTCAGCAAAGGATCAATCTACAGCAAATGTTCTATCTACAACAAAGAATCTATGTACAGCAAAGAATGTATCTACAGTAAAGAATCTATCTACAGCATAGGATCTATCTACAGTAAAGGATCTATCTACTGAAAAGGATCTATCTACAGCAAAGGACCTATCTACAGTAAAGGATCTATCTACATCATATGATCAATCCACAGCAAGGGAGCTATCTACAGCAAAGGATCTATTTACAGTAAAGGAGCTATGTACAGCAAAAGATCTATCAACAATGAGGGATCTATCTGCAGCTAAGGATCTATCTACAGCAAAGGATCTATCTTCAGCAAAGGAGCAATCTACAGCAAAAGATCTATCAACAATGAGGGATCTATCTGCAGCTAAGGATCTATCTACAGCAAAGGATCTATCTTCAGCAAAGGATCTTTATACAGCATAGGATCTATGTACAGTAATGGATCTATCTACTACATAGGATACATCTGCTGCAAAGAATCTATCTACAGCAAAGAAACTATCTTCAGCAAAGAATCTATCTACAGCAAAGGATCTATCTACAGCAAATGATCTATCTACAGCAATGGATTTATCTACAGCAAAGGATCTATCTACAGTCAAGGATTTATCTACTGCAAAGGATCTCTCTACAGCATAGGATCAATCTAAAGTTAAGGATCTATCTAAAGCCAATGATCTATCTACAACAAAAAATCTATTTACAACAGCAGAACTTTATACAGCAAAGGATCAATCTATAGCAAAAGATCTATTTACAACAAAAGTTCAATCTACAGCAAAAAATCTATCTACAGCAAAGAATCTATTTACAGTAAAGGAGCTATCTACAGCAAAAGATCTATCAACGATAAGGGATCTATCTGCAGCAAAGAATCTATCTACAGCAAAGGATCTCTCTTCAGCAAAGGATCTATCTATACAGCAAAGTGATCTATCTACAGTAGGGGATCGATCTACAGCAAATGATCTATCTACAGCAAATTGTTCTATCTACAGTAAGGGATCTATCTACTGCAAAAAATCTATCTACACCAAAGGATCTTTCTACAGCGAAAGATCTGTCAACAGCAAAGGATCTATCTACAGCAAAGGATATATTTACAGCAGAAGATCTTTCTAGAGCAGAGGATCTTTCTACAGCAAAGGATCTATCTACAGTAAAGTATCTATTTACAGTATGGGATCTATTTACAGCAACGGTTTTATCTACAATAAAAGTTCTATCTACAGAAAAGGATCTATCTACAGAAAAGGATCTATCTACAGTAAAGGATCTATCTAAAGCAAATTATCTATCTACAACAAACGATTTATCTACAGCAAAGGATCTATCTACATATAAGGATCTATCTACAACAAAGAATCTATCTACAGCAAAGAATCTATGTTCAGCAGATAATCTATCTACAGCAAATGATCTATCTACAGCAAAGGATCAATCTACAGACAATGATCTATCTAAAGTAACGGGACTATATACAGCAAAGGATCCATCAACAGTTAAGGATCTATCAACAGCAAAGGATCAATCTATAATAAATGATCTATTTACAACAAAAGTTCTATCTACAGCAAAGGATCTATCTACATCAAAGGATCTATCTACAGGAAAGGATCTATCTACAGCAAAGGATCTATTTACAGTAAAGGAGCTATCAACAATGAGGGATCTATCAACAATGAGGGATCTATCTGCAGCAAAGAATCTACCTACAGCAAAGGAGCAATCTACAGCAAAAAATCTATCAACAATGAGGGATCTATCTGCAGCAAAGGATCTATCTACAGCAAAGGATCTATCTTCAGAAAAGGATCTTTATACAGCAGAGGATCTATGTACAGTAATGGATCTATCTTCAGCAAAGGATCTTTATACAGCAAAAGATTTATCAACAATGAGGGATCTATCTGCAGCAAAGGATCTATCTGCAGCAAAGGATCTATCTTCAGAAAAGGATCTTTATACAGCAGAGGTTCTATGTACAGTAATGGATCTATCTTCAGCAAAGAATCTATCTACAGCAAAGAATCTATCTACAGCAAAGGATCTATCTACAGAAAAGGATCTATCTACAGGAAAGGATCTATCTACAGCAAAGGATCTATTTACAGTAAAGGAGCTATCTACAGCAAAAGATCTATCAACAATGAGGGATCTATCTGCAGCAAAGGATCTATCAACAGCAGAGGATCAATATTTAGCAAAAGATATATTTACAACAAAAGTTCTATCTACATCAAAAAATCTATCTACAGCAAAGGATTTATCTACAGGAAAGGATCTATCTACTGCAAAGGATCTATTTACAGTAAAGGAGCTATCTAGAGCAAAAGATCTATCAACAATAAGGGATCTATCTACAGCAAAGGATCTATCTACAGCAAAGGATCTATTTACAGCAGAAGATCTTTCTACAGCAGAGGATCTTTCTACAGCAAAGGATCTATCTACAGCAAAGGATCTATTTACAGTATGGGATCTATTTACAGCAACGGTTTTATCTACAATAAAAGTTCTATCTACAGAAAAGGATCTATCTACAGAAAAGGATCTATCTACAGTAAAGGATCTATCTAAAGTAAATTATCTATCTACAACAAACGATTTATCTACAGCAAAGGATCTATCTACATATAAGGATCCATCTACAGCAAAGGATCTATCTACAGTAAAGGATCTATCTACAGCAAAGGACCTATCTACAGTAAAGGATCTATCTACATCGTATGATCAATCCACAGCAAGGGATCTATCTACGGCACAGGATTTATTTATTTATTTAAAGCAAAGGATCTATCTACAGAAAAGGATCTATCTACAGAAAAGGATCTATCTACAGCGAAGGATCTATTTACAACAAAGGATCTATCTACAGCAAATGATCTAACTACTACAAAGGATCTATCTACAGCAAATGTTCTATCTACAACAAAGAATCTATGTACAGCAAAGAATCTATGTACAGTAAAGAATCTATCTACAGCATAGGATCAATCTACAGCAAAGGATCTATCTACTGCAAAGGATCTATCTACAGCAAAGGATCTTTATACAGCATAGGATCTATGTACAGTAAAGAATCTATCTACTGCATAGGATACATCTACTGCAAAGAATCTATCTAGAGAAAAGAATCTATTTTCAGCAAAGAATCTATCTACAGAAACGGATCTATCTACAACGAAGGATCTATCTACAGCAAAGGATCAATCTAAAGCAAATGATCTATCTACAGCGAAGGATCTATCTACAACAAAGGATCTATCTACAGCAAATGATCTATCTACGGCAAGGGATCTATCTACGGCACAGGATTTATTTATTTATTTAAAGCAAAGGATCTATCTACAGAAAAGGATCTATCTACAGAAAAGGATCTATCTACAGAAAAGGATCTATCTACAGCGAAGGATCTATCTACAACAAAGGATCTATCTACAGCAAATGATCTAACTACTACAAAGGATCTATCTACATTAAATGCTCTATCTACAACAAAGAATCTATGTACAGCAAAGAATCTATGTACAGTAAAGAATCTATCTACAGCATAGGATCTATCTACAGCAAAGGATCTATCTACTGCAAAGGATCAATCTACAGCAAAGGATCTATATACGGCAAGGGATCTATCTACGGCAAAGGATTTATTTATTTATTTACATCAAAGGATCTTAGATCTATCTACAGCTGAGGATCTATCTACAGTAAAAGATCATTCTACTACAAAGGATCTATCTACAGCAAAGGATCTATCTACAGCAAAGAATCTATGTACAGCTAAGAATCTATCTACGGCACAGGATCTATCTACAGTGAAGGATCTATCTACTGCAAAGGATCTGTCTACATCAAAGGATCTATCTACAACAAAGAATCTATCTACAGCAAAGAATCTATGTTCAGCAGATAATCTATCTACAGCAAATGATCTATCTACAGCAAAGGATCAATCTACAGACAATGATCTATCTAAAGTAACGGGACTATATACAGCAAAGGATCCATCAACAGTTAAGGATCTATCAACAGCAAAGGATCAATCTATAATAAATGATCTATTTACAACAAAAGTTCTATCTACAGCAAAGGATCTATCTACATCAAAGGATCTATCTACAGGAAAGGATCTATCTACAGCAAAGGATCTATTTACAGTAAAGGAGCTATCAACAATGAGGGATCTATCAACAATGAGGGATCTATCTGCAGCAAAGAATCTACCTACAGCAAAGGAGCAATCTACAGCAAAAAATCTATCAACAATGAGGGATCTATCTGCAGCAAAGGATCTATCTACAGCAAAGGATCTATCTTCAGAAAAGGATCTTTATACAGCAGAGGATCTATGTACAGTAATGGATCTATCTTCAGCAAAGGATCTTTATACAGCAAAAGATTTATCAACAATGAGGGATCTATCTGCAGCAAAGGATCTATCTACAGCAAAGGATCTATCTTCAGAAAAGGATCTTTATACAGCAGAGGTTCTATGTACAGTAATGGATCTATCTTCAGCAAAGAATCTATCTACAGCAAAGAATCTATCTACAGCAAAGGATCTATCTACAGAAAAGGATCTATCTACAGGAAAGGATCTATCTACAGCAAAGGATCTATTTACAGTAAAGGAGCTATCTACAGCAAAAGATCTATCAACAATGAGGGATCTATCTGCAGCAAAGGATCTATCAACAGCATGGGATCAATATTTAGCAAAAGATATATTTACAACAAAAGTTCTATCTACAGCAAAAAATCTATCTACAGCAAAGGATTTATCTACAGGAAAGGATCTATCTACAGCAAAGGATCTATTTACAGTAAAGGAGCTATCTAGAGCAAAAGATCTATCAACAATAAGGGATCTATCTACAGCAAAGGATCTATCTACAGCAAAGGATCTATTTACAGCAGAAGATCTTTCTACAGCAGAGGATCTTTCTACAGCAAAGGATCTATCTACAGCAAAGGATCTATTTACAGTATGGGATCTATTTACAGCAACGGTTTTATCTACAATAAAAGTTCTATCTACAGAAAAGGATCTATGATCAATCCACAGCAAGGGATCTATCTGCAGCAAAGGATCTATTTACAGTAAAGGAGCTATCTTCAGCAAAAGATCTAACTACAATAAGGGATCTATCTGCAGCAAAGGATTTATTTACAGCAAAGGATCTATCATCAGCAAAGGATCTTTATACAGCATAGGATCTATGTACAGTAAAGGATCTATCTACAGCAAGTGATCTATCTACGGCAAGGGATCTATCTACGGCACAGGATTTGTTTATTTATTTAAAGCAAAGGATCTATCAACAGAAAAGGATCTATCTACAGAAAAGGATCTATCTACAGCGAAGGATCTATCTACAACAAAGGATCTATCTACAGCAAATGATCTAACTACTACAAAGGATCGATCTACAGCAAATGTTCTATCTTCAACAAAGAATCTATGTACAGCAAAGAATCTATGTACAGTAAAGAATCTATCTACAGCAAAGGATCTATCTACAGCAAAGGATCTATCTACTGCAAAGGATTTATCTACAGCAAAGGATCTATCTACAGAAAAGGATCTATCTACAGCAAAGTATCTATCTACAGCAAACGATTTATCTTCAGCAAAGAATCAATCTACAGCAAATGTTCTATCTACAACAAAGAATCTATGTACAGCAAAGAATGTATCTACAGTAAAGAATCTATCTACAGCATAGGATCTATCTACAGTAAAGGATCTATCTACTGAAAAGGATCTATCTACAGCAAAGGACCTATCTACAGTAAAGGATCTATCTACATCATATGATCAATCCACAGCAAGGGATCTATCTACAGCAAAGGATCTATTTACAGTAAAGGAGCTATCTACAGCAAAAGATCTATCAACAATGAGGGATCTATCTGCAGCTAAGGATCTATCTACAGCAAAGGATCTATCTTCAGCAAAGGAGCAATCTACAGCAAAAGATCTATCAACAATGAGGGATCTATCTGCAGCTAAGGATCTATCTACAGCAAAGGATCTATCTTCAGCAAAGGATCTTTATACAGCATAGGATCTATGTACAGTAATGGATCTATCTACTACATAGGATACATCTGCTGCAAAGAATCTATCTACAGCAAAGAAACTATCTTCAGCAAAGAATCTATCTACAGCAAAGGATCTATCTACAGCAAATGATCTATTTACAGCAATGGATTTATCTACAGCAAAGGATCTATCTACAGTCAAGGATTTATCTACTGCAAAGGATCTCTCTACAGCATAGGATCAATCTAAAGTTAAGGATCTATCTAAAGCCAATGATCTATCTACAACAAAAAATCTATTTACAACAGCAGAACTTTATACAGCAAAGGATCAATCTATAGCAAAAGATCTATTTACAACAAAAGTTCAATCTACAGCAAAAAATCTATCTACAGCAAAGAATCTATTTACAGTAAAGGAGCTATCTACAGCAAAAGATCTATCAACGATAAGGGATCTATCTGCAGCAAAGAATCTATCTACAGCAAAGGATCTCTCTTCAGCAAAGGATCTATCTATACAGCAAAGTGATCTATCTACAGTAGGGGATCGATCTACAGCAAATGATCTATCTACAGCAAATTGTTCTATCTACAGTAAGGGATCTATCTACTGCAAAAAATCTATCTACACCAAAGGATCTTTCTACAGCGAAAGATCTGTCAACAGCAAAGGATCTATCTACAGCAAAGGATATATTTACAGCAGAAGATCTTTCTAGAGCAGAGGATCTTTCTACAGCAAAGGATCTATCTACAGTAAAGTATCTATTTACAGTATGGGATCTATTTACAGCAACGGTTTTATCTACAATAAAAGTTCTATCTACAGAAAAGGATCTATCTACAGAAAAGGATCTATCTACAGTAAAGGATCTATCTAAAGCAAATTATCTATCTACAACAAACGATTTATCTACAGCAAAGGATCTATCTACATATAAGGATCCATCTACAGCAAAGGTTCTATCTACAGTAAAGGATCTATCTACAGCAAAGGACCTATCTACAGTAAAGGATCTATCTACATCGTATGATCAATACACAGCAAGGGATCTATCTGCAGCAAAGGATCTATTTACAGTAAAGGAGCTATCTACAGCAGAAGATCTAACTACAATAAGGGATCTATCTGCAGCAAAGGATTTATTTACAGCAAAGGATCTATCTTCAGCAAAGGATCCTTATACAGCATAGGATCTATGTACAGTAAAGGATCTATCTACTGCATATGATACATCTACTGCAAAGAATCTATCTAGAGAAAAGAATCTATTTTCAGCAAAGAATCTATCTACAGAAACAGATCTATCTACAACGAAGGATCTATCTACAGCAAAGGATCAATCTACAGCAAATGATCTATCTTCAGCAAAGGTTCTTTCTACAGCATAAGATCTATCTACAGCAAAGGATCTATCTAAAGCGAAAGATCTGTCAACAGCAAAGGATCTATCTACAGCAAAGAATCTATTTACAGTATGGGATCTATCAACAGCAAAGATTTTATCTACAGTAAAGGATCTATCTATAGAAAAGGATCTATCTACAGAAAAGGATCTATCTACAGCGAAGGATCTATCTACAACAAAGGATCTATCTTCAGCAAATGATCTATCTACGGCAAGGGATCTATCTACAGCACAGGATTTATTTATTTATTTAAAGCAAAGGATCTATCTACAGAAAAGGATCTATCTACAGAAAAGGATCTATCTACAGCGAAGGATCTATCTACAACAAAGGATCTATCTACAGCAAATGATCTAACTACTACAAAGGATCTATCTACAGCAAATGTTCTATCTACAACAAAGAATCTATGTACAGCAAAGAATCTATGTACAGTAAAGAATCTATCTACAGCATAGGATCTATCTACAGCAAAGGATCTATCTACAGAAAAGGATCTATCTACAACAAAGGATCTATCTACAGCAAATGATCTATCTACGGCAAGGGATCTATCTACGGCACAGGATTTATTTATTTATTTAAAGCAAAGGATCTATCTACAGAAAAGGATCTATCTACGGAAAAGGATCTATCTACAGAAAAGGATCTATCCACAGAAAAGGATCTATCTACAGCGAAGGATCTATCTACAACAAAAGATCTATCTACAGCAAATGATCTAACTACTACAAAGGATCTATCTACATTAAATGTTCTATCTACAACAAAGAATCTATGTACAGCAAAGAATCTATGTACAGTAAAGAATCTATCTACAGCATAGGATCTATCTACAGCAAAGGATCTATCTACTGCAAAGGATCTATCTACAGCAAAGGATCTCTCTACAGAAAAGGATCTATCTACAGCAAAGTATCTATCTACAGCAAACGATTTATCTTCAGCAAAAGATCTATCTACAGCAAATGTTCTATCTACAACAAAGAATCTATGTACAGCAATGAATCTATCTACAGTAAAGAATCTATCTACAGCATAGGAAGTATCTACAGCAAAGGATCTATCTACAGCAAAGGATCTATCTACAGCAAAGGATCTATCTACAGTAGAGGATCTATCTACAGCGAAGTATCTATCTACAGCAAACGATTTATCTACAGCAAAGGATTTATCTACAGTAAAGGATCTATCTACTGAAAAGGATCTATCTACAGCAAAGGATCTATCTACAGCAAAGGACCTATCTACAGTAAAGGATCTATCAACATCATAGGATCAATCCACAGCAAGGGATCTATCTACAGCAAAGGATCTATTTACAGTAAAGGAGCTATCTACAGCAAAAGATCTATCAACAATGAGGGATCTATCTGCAGCTAAGGATCTATCTACAGCAAAGGATCAATCTATAGCAAAAGATCCATCTACAGCAAAGGATATTTCTACAGCATAGGATCTATCTACAGCAATGGATCTATCTACAGTAATGGATCTTTTTGCAGCAAAGGATCAATCTACAGCAAAGGATCAATCTACAGTAAAGGATCTATTTACAGCAAAGGATCAATCTACAGCAAATGATCTATCTAAAGCAAAGGATATTTCTACAGCATAGGATCTATCTACAACAATGGATCTATCTACCGTAATGGATCTTTTTACAGCAAAGGATCAATCTACAGCAAAGGATCTATTTACAGCGAAGGATCGATCTACAGCAAAGGATCTATCTACAGCAAAGGATCTATCAACAGCAGAGGATCTATCTTCTGAAAAGGATCTATCTACAGCAAAGGATCTGTTTACAGTCAAGGATTTATCTACTGCAAAGGATATCTCTACAGCAAAGGATCAATCTACATTTAAGGATCTATCTTAAGCAAAAGATCTATCTACAGCAAAGTAATCTATCTGCAGTAGGGGTTCTATCTACAGCAAAGAATCTGTCTACACCAAAAGATCTGTCTACAGCGCAGGATATGTCAACAGCAAAGGATCAATCTATAGCAAAAGATCTATTCACAACAAAAGTTCTATCTACAGCAAAGGATCTATCTACAACAAAGGATCTATCTACAGGAAAGGATCTATATACAGCAAAGGATCTATTTACATTAAAGGAGCTATCTACAGCAAAAGATCTATCAACATTAAGGGATCTATCTTCAGCGAAGGATCTATCTACAGCAAAGGATCTATCTTCAGCAAAGGATCTATCTTCAGCAAAGGATCTATCTACAGCAAAGTGATCTATATACAGTAAGGGATCTAGCTACAGCAAATGATCTATCCACAGTAAAGTGATCTATCTACAGTAAGGGATCTATCTACAGCAAAGAATCTATTTACACCAAAGGATCTTTCTACAGCGAAAGATCTGTCAACAGCAAAGGATCTATCTACAGCGAAGGATCTATCTACAGCAATGGATCTATCTACAGTAATGGATCTTTTTGCAGTAAAGGATCAATCTACAGCAAAGGATCAATCTACAGTAAAGGATCTATTTACAGCAAAGGATCTATTTATAGCGGAGAATCTTTCTACAGCAATGGAACTACTACAGCAAAAGATCTATCTACAGCAAAGGATCTATCAACAGCAAAGGATCTATCTACAGCAAAGGACCTATCTACAGTAAGGGATCTATTTACAGCAAAGGATCAATCTACAGCAAATGATCTATCTACAGCAAAGGATTTTTTTACAGCATAGGATCTATCTACAGTAATGGATCTTTTTTCAGCAAAGGATCAATCTACAGCAAAGGATCTATTTACAGCGAAGGATCGATCTACAGCAAAGGATCTATCTACAGCAAAGGATCTATCTACAGCAGAGGATCTATCTACTGAAAAGGATCTATCTACAGCAAAGGACCTATCTACAGTAAGGGATCTATTTACAGCAAAGGATCAATCTACAGCAAATGATCTATCTACAGCAAAGGATATTTCTACAGCATAGGATCTATCTACAGCAATGGATCTATCTACAGTAATGGATCTTTTTTCAGCAAAGGATCAATCTACAGCAAAGGATCTATTTACAGCGAAGGATCAATCTACAGCAAAGGATCTATCTACAGCAAAGGATCTATCTACAGCAGAGGATATATCTACTGAAAAGGATCTATCTACAGCAAAGGATCTGTTTACAGTCAAGGATTTATCTACTGCAAAGGATCTCACTACAGCAAAGGATCAATCTACATTTAAGGATCTATCTTAAGCAAAAGATCTATCTACAGCAAAGTAATCTATCTGCAGTAAGGGTTCATTCTACAGCAAAGAATCTGTCTACACCAAAAGATCTGTCTACAGCGCAGGATATGTCAACAGCAAAGGATCAATCTATAGCAAAAGATCTATTCACAACAAAAGTTCTATCTACAGCAAAGGATCTATCTACAACAAAGGATCTATCTACAGGAAAGGATCTATATACAGCAAAGGATCTATTTACAGTGAAGGAGCTATCTACAGCAAAAGATCTATCAACAGTAAGGGATCTATCTCCAGCGAAGGATCTATCTACAGCAAAGGATCTATCTTCAGCAAAGGATCTATCTTCAGCAAAGGATCTATCTACAAAAAAGTGATCTATATACAGTAAGGGATCTATCTACAGCAAATGATCTATCCACAGTAAAGTGATCTATCTACAGTAAGGGATCTATCTACAGCAAAGAATCTATCTACACCAAAGGATCTTTCTACAGCGAAAGATCTGTCAACAGCAAAGGATCTATCTACAGCGAAGGATCTATCTACAGCAATGGATCTATCTACAGTAATGGATCTTTTTGCAGCAAAGGATCAATTTACAGCAAAGGATCAATCTACAGTAAAGGATCTATTTACAGCAAAGGATCTACTTATAGCGGAGAATCTTTCTACAGCAAAGGAACTACTACAGCAAAAGATCTATCTACAGCAAGGGATCTATCAACAGCAAAGGATCTATCTACAGCAAAGGACCTATCTACAGTAAGGGATCTATTTACAGCAAAGGATCAATCTACAGCAAATGATCTATCTACAGCAAAGGATATTTTTACAGCATAGGATCTATCTACAGCAATGGATCTATCTACAGTAATGGATCATTTTTTCAGCAAAGGATCAATCTACAGCAAAGGATCTATTTACAGCGAAGGATCGATCTACAGCAAAGGATCTATCTACAGCAAAGGATCTATCTACAGCAGAGGATCTATCTACTGAAAAGGATCTATCTACAGCAAAGAATCTGTTTACAGTCAAGGATTTATCTACTGCAAAGGATCTCTCTACAGCAAAGGATCAATCTACATTTAAGGATCTATCTTAAGCAAAAGATCTATCTACAGCAAAGTAATCTATCTGCAGTAAGGGTTCTATCTACAGCAAAGAATCTGTCTACACCAAAAGATCTGTTTTCAGCGCAGGATATGTCAACAGCAAAGGATCAATCTATAGCAAAAGATCTATTCACAACAAAAGTTCTATCTACAGCAAAGGATCTATCTACAACAAAGGATCTATCTACAAGAAAGGATCTATATACAGCAAAGGATCTATTTACAGTAAAGGAGCTATCTACAGCAAAAGATCTATCAACAGTAAGGGATCTATCTTCAGCGAAGGATCTATCTACAGAAAAGGATCTATCTTCAGCAAAGGATCTATCTTCAGCAAAGGATCTATCTACAGCAAAGTGATCTATATACAGTAAGGGATCTATCTACAGCAAATGATCTATCCACAGTAAAGTGATCTATCTACAGTAAGGGATCTATCTACAGCAAAGAATCTATCTACACCAAAGGATCTTTCTACAGCGAAAGATCTGTCAACAGCAAAGGATCTATCTACAGCGAGGGATCTATCTACAGCAATGGATCTATCTACAGTAATGGATCTATCAACAGCAAAGGATCTATCTACAGCAAAGGACCTATCTACAGTAAGGGATCTATTTACAGCAAAGGATCAATCTACAGCAAATGATCTATCTACAGCAAAGGATATTTCTACAGCATAGGATCTATCTACAGCAATGGATCTATCTACAGTAATGGATCTTTTTTCAGCAAAGGATCAATCTATAGCAAAGGATCTATTTACAGCGAAGGATTGATCTGCAGCAAAGGATCTATCTACAGCAAAGGATCTATCTACAGCAGAGTATCTATCTACTGAAAAGGATCTATCTACAGCAAAGGATCTATTTACAGTATGGGATCTATCTACAGCAACGGTTTTATCAACAATAAAGATCTATCTACAGAAAAGGATTTATCTACAGCGAAGAATATATCTACAGCAAAGAATCTATCTACAGCAAAGGATCTATCAACGGCAAGGGATCTATCTACGGCAAAGGATTTATTAATTTATTTACAGCAAAGTATCTTAGATCTATCTACAGCCAAGGATCTATCTACAGTAAAAGATCTATCTACTACAAAGGATTTATCTACAGCAAAGGATCTATCTACAACAAAGAATCTATATACAGCTAAGAATCTATCTACAGTAAAGGATCTATCTACAGCAAAGGATCTATCTACAGCAAAGGATCTCTCTACAGCAAAGGATCTATCTACAGCAAAGGATCCATCTACAGCAAAGGATCTATCTACAGTAAAGGATCTATCTACTGCAAAGGATCTGTCTTCAGCAAAGGATCTATCTACAACAAAGAAACTATCTACAGCAAAGAATCTATGTTCAGCAAATAATCTTTCTAAGCAAATGATCTATCTACAGCAAAGGATCAATCTACAGCAAACGATCAATCTACAGCAGATAATCTATCTACAGTAAAGGGACTATACACAGCAAAGGATCAATCAACAGTTAAGGATCTATCAACAGCAAAGGATCGATCT
The DNA here is from genome assembly GCA_947561585.1 of Caprella mutica. Lineage (NCBI taxonomy): Eukaryota > Metazoa > Arthropoda > Malacostraca > Amphipoda > Caprellidae > Caprella > Caprella mutica. The sequence continues at coordinate 135,313 of CANNZV010000105.1, forward strand.
ATAACAAAAGATCTATTTACAACAAAAGTTCTATCTACAGAAAAGGGTCTATCTACAGCAAAGGATCTATCTACAGGAAAGGATCTATCTACAGCAAAGGATCTATCTTCAGCAAAGGATCTCTCTACTGCAAAGGATCTCTCTACAGCAAAGGATCAATCTACATTTAAGGATCTATCTTAAGCAAAGGATCTATCTACAGCAAAGTAATCTATCTGCAGTAAGGGATCTTTCTACAGCAAAGAATCTGTCTACAACAAAAGATCTGTCTACAGCGCAGGATATGTCAACAGCAAAGGATCAATCTATAGCAAAAGATCTATCTACAGCAAAGGATATTTCTACAGCATAGAATCTATCTACAGCAATGGATCTATCTACAGTAATGGATCTTTTTGCAGCAAAGGATCAATCTACAGCAAAGGATCAATCTACAGTAAAGGATCTATTTACAGCAAAGGATCTATTTATAGCGGAGAATCTTTCTACAGCAAAGGAACTACTACAGCAAAAGATCTATCTACAGCAAAGGATCTATCAACAGCAAAGGATCTATCTACAGCAAAGGACCTATCTACAGTAAGGGATCTATTTACAGCAAAGGATCAATCTACAGCAAATGATCTATCTACAGCAAAGGATATTTCTACAGCATAGGATCTATCTACAGCAATGGATCTATCTACAGTAATGGATCTTTTTGCAGCAAAGGATCAATCTACAGCAAAGGATCAATCTACAGTAAAGGATCTATTTACAGCAAAGGATCAATCTACAGCAAATGATCTATCTAAAGCAAAGGATATTTCTACAGCATAGGATCTATCTACAACAATGGATCTATCTACCGTAATGGATCTTTTTACAGCAAAGGATCAATCTACAGCAAAGGATCTATTTACAGCGAAGGATCGATCTACAGCAAAGGATCTATCTACAGCAAAGGATCTATCAACAGCAGAGGATCTATCTTCTGAAAAGGATCTATCTACAGCAAAGGATCTGTTTACAGTCAAGGATTTATCTACTGCAAAGGATATCTCTACAGCAAAGGATCAATCTACATTTAAGGATCTATCTTAAGCAAAAGATCTATCTACAGCAAAGTAATCTATCTGCAGTAGGGGTTCTATCTACAGCAAAGAATCTGTCTACACCAGATAGCAAAAGATCTATTCACAACAAAAGTTCTATCTACAGCAAAGGATCTATCTACAACAAAGGATCTATCTACAGGAAAGGATCTATATACAGCAAAGGATCTATTTACATTAAAGGAGCTATCTACAGCAAAAGATCTATCAACATTAAGGGATCTATCTTCAGCGAAGGATCTATCTACAGCAAAGGATCTATCTTCAGCAAAGGATCTATCTTCAGCAAAGGATCTATCTACAGCAAAGTGATCTATATACAGTAAGGGATCTAGCTACAGCAAATGATCTATCCACAGTAAAGTGATCTATCTACAGTAAGGGATCTATCTACAGCAAAGAATCTATTTACACCAAAGGATCTTTCTACAGCGAAAGATCTGTCAACAGCAAAGGATCTATCTACAGCGAAGGATCTATCTACAGCAATGGATCTATCTACAGTAATGGATCTTTTTGCAGTAAAGGATCAATCTACAGCAAAGGATCAATCTACAGTAAAGGATCTATTTACAGCAAAGGATCTATTTATAGCGGAGAATCTTTCTACAGCAATGGAACTACTACAGCAAAAGATCTATCTACAGCAAAGGATCTATCAACAGCAAAGGATCTATCTACAGCAAAGGACCTATCTACAGTAAGGGATCTATTTACAGCAAAGGATCAATCTACAGCAAATGATCTATCTACAGCAAAGGATTTTTTTACAGCATAGGATCTATCTACAGTAATGGATCTTTTTTCAGCAAAGGATCAATCTACAGCAAAGGATCTATTTACAGCGAAGGATCGATCTACAGCAAAGGATCTATCTACAGCAAAGGATCTATCTACAGCAGAGGATCTATCTACTGAAAAGGATCTATCTACAGCAAAGGACCTATCTACAGTAAGGGATCTATTTACAGCAAAGGATCAATCTACAGCAAATGATCTATCTACAGCAAAGGATATTTCTACAGCATAGGATCTATCTACAGCAATGGATCTATCTACAGTAATGGATCTTTTTTCAGCAAAGGATCAATCTACAGCAAAGGATCTATTTACAGCGAAGGATCGATCTACAGCAAAGGATCTATCTACAGCAAAGGATCTATCTACAGCAGAGGATATATCTACTGAAAAGGATCTATCTACAGCAAAGGATCTGTTTACAGTCAAGGATTTATCTACTGCAAAGGATCTCACTACAGCAAAGGATCAATCTACATTTAAGGATCTATCTTAAGCAAAAGATCTATCTACAGCAAAGTAATCTATCTGCAGTAAGGGTTCATTCTACAGCAAAGAATCTGTCTACACCAAAAGATCTGTCTACAGCGCAGGATATGTCAACAGCAAAGGATCAATCTATAGCAAAAGATCTATTCACAACAAAAGTTCTATCTACAGCAAAGGATCTATCTACAACAAAGGATCTATCTACAGGAAAGGATCTATATACAGCAAAGGATCTATTTACAGTAAAGGAGCTATCTACAGCAAAAGATCTATCAACAGTAAGGGATCTATCTTCAGCGAAGGATCTATCTACAGCAAAGGATCTATCTTCAGCAAAGGATCTATCTTCAGCAAAGGATCTATCTACAAAAAAGTGATCTATATACAGTAAGGGATCTATCTACAGCAAATGATCTATCCACAGTAAAGTGATCTATCTACAGTAAGGGATCTATCTACAGCAAAGAATCTATCTACACCAAAGGATCTTTCTACAGCGAAAGATCTGTCAACAGCAAAGGATCTATCTACAGCGAAGGATCTATCTACAGCAATGGATCTATCTACAGTAATGGATCTTTTTGCAGCAAAGGATCAATTTACAGCAAAGGATCAATCTACAGTAAAGGATCTATTTACAGCAAAGGATCTATTTATAGCGGAGAATCTTTCTACAGCAAAGGAACTACTACAGCAAAAGATCTATCTACAGCAAGGGATCTATCAACAGCAAAGGATCTATCTACAGCAAAGGACCTATCTACAGTAAGGGATCTATTTACAGCAAAGGATCAATCTACAGCAAATGATCTATCTACAGCAAAGGATATTTTTACAGCATAGGATCTATCTACAGCAATGGATCTATCTACAGTAATGGATCATTTTTTCAGCAAAGGATCAATCTACAGCAAAGGATCTATTTACAGCGAAGGATCGATCTACAGCAAAGGATCTATCTACAGCAAAGGATCTATCTACAGCAGAGGATCTATCTACTGAAAAGGATCTATCTACAGCAAAGAATCTGTTTACAGTCAAGGATTTATCTACTGCAAAGGATCTCTCTACAGCAAAGGATCAATCTACATTTAAGGATCTATCTTAAGCAAAAGATCTATCTACAGCAAAGTAATCTATCTGCAGTAAGGGTTCTATCTACAGCAAAGAATCTGTCTACACCAAAAGATCTGTTTTCAGCGCAGGATATGTCAACAGCAAAGGATCAATCTATAGCAAAAGATCTATTCACAACAAAAGTTCTATCTACAGCAAAGGATCTATCTACAACAAAGGATCTATCTACAAGAAAGGATCTATATACAGCAAAGGATCTATTTACAGTAAAGGAGCTATCTACAGCAAAAGATCTATCAACAGTAAGGGATCTATCTTCAGCGAAGGATCTATCTACAGAAAAGGATCTATCTTCAGCAAAGGATCTATCTTCAGCAAAGGATCTATCTACAGCAAAGTGATCTATATACAGTAAGGGATCTATCTACAGCAAATGATCTATCCACAGTAAAGTGATCTATCTACAGTAAGGGATCTATCTACAGCAAAGAATCTATCTACACCAAAGGATCTTTCTACAGCGAAAGATCTGTCAACAGCAAAGGATCTATCTACAGCGAGGGATCTATCTACAGCAATGGATCTATCTACAGTAATGGATCTATCAACAGCAAAGGATCTATCTACAGCAAAGGACCTATCTACAGTAAGGGATCTATTTACAGCAAAGGATCAATCTACAGCAAATGATCTATCTACAGCAAAGGATATTTCTACAGCATAGGATCTATCTACAGCAATGGATCTATCTACAGTAATGGATCTTTTTTCAGCAAAGGATCAATCTATAGCAAAGGATCTATTTACAGCGAAGGATTGATCTGCAGCAAAGGATCTATCTACAGCAAAGGATCTATCTACAGCAGAGTATCTATCTACTGAAAAGGATCTATCTACAGCAAAGGATCTATTTACAGTATGGGATCTATCTACAGCAACGGTTTTATCAACAATAAAGATCTATCTACAGAAAAGGATTTATCTACAGCGAAGAATATATCTACAGCAAAGAATCTATCTACAGCAAAGGATCTATCAACGGCAAGGGATCTATCTACGGCAAAGGATTTATTAATTTATTTACAGCAAAGTATCTTAGATCTATCTACAGCCAAGGATCTATCTACAGTAAAAGATCTATCTACTACAAAGGATTTATCTACAGCAAAGGATCTATCTACAACAAAGAATCTATATACAGCTAAGAATCTATCTACAGTAAAGGATCTATCTACAGCAAAGGATCTATCTACAGCAAAGGATCTCTCTACAGCAAAGGATCTATCTACAGCAAAGGATCCATCTACAGCAAAGGATCTATCTACAGTAAAGGATCTATCTACTGCAAAGGATCTGTCTTCAGCAAAGGATCTATCTACAACAAAGAAACTATCTACAGCAAAGAATCTATGTTCAGCAAATAATCTTTCTAAGCAAATGATCTATCTACAGCAAAGGATCAATCTACAGCAAACGATCAATCTACAGCAGATAATCTATCTACAGTAAAGGGACTATACACAGCAAAGGATCAATCAACAGTTAAGGATCTATCAACAGCAAAGGATCGATCTATAACAAAAGATCTATTTACAACAAAAGTTCTATCTACAGAAAAGGGTCTATCTACAGCAAAGGATCTATCTACAGCAAAGTAATCTATCTGCAGTAAGGGATCTTTCTACAGCAAAGAATCTGTCTACAACAAAAGATCTGTCTACAGCGCAGGATATGTCAACAGCAAAGGATCAATCTATAGCAAAAGATCTATCTACAGCAAAGGATATTTCTACAGCATAGAATCTATCTACAGCAATGGATCTATCTACAGTAATGGATCTTTTTGCAGCAAAGGATCAATCTACAGCAAAGGATCAATCTACAGTAAAGGATCTATTTACAGCAAAGGATCTATTTATAGCGGAGAATCTTTCTACAGCAAAGGAACTACTACAGCAAAAGATCTATCTACAGCAAAGGATCTATCAACAGCAAAGGATCTATCTACAGCAAAGGACCTATCTACAGTAAGGGATCTATTTACAGCAAAGGATCAATCTACAGCAAATGATCTATCTACAGCAAAGGATATTTCTACAGCATAGGATCTATCTACAGCAATGGATCTATCTACAGTAATGGATCTTTTTGCAGCAAAGGATCAATCTACAGCAAAGGATCAATCTACAGTAAAGGATCTATTTACAGCAAAGGATCAATCTACAGCAAATGATCTATCTAAAGCAAAGGATATTTCTACAGCATAGGATCTATCTACAACAATGGATCTATCTACCGTAATGGATCTTTTTACAGCAAAGGATCAATCTACAGCAAAGGATCTATTTACAGCGAAGGATCGATCTACAGCAAAGGATCTATCTACAGCAAAGGATCTATCAACAGCAGAGGATCTATCTTCTGAAAAGGATCTATCTACAGCAAAGGATCTGTTTACAGTCAAGGATTTATCTACTGCAAAGGATATCTCTACAGCAAAGGATCAATCTACATTTAAGGATCTATCTTAAGCAAAAGATCTATCTACAGCAAAGTAATCTATCTGCAGTAGGGGTTCTATCTACAGCAAAGAATCTGTCTACACCAGATAGCAAAAGATCTATTCACAACAAAAGTTCTATCTACAGCAAAGGATCTATCTACAACAAAGGATCTATCTACAGGAAAGGATCTATATACAGCAAAGGATCTATTTACATTAAAGGAGCTATCTACAGCAAAAGATCTATCAACATTAAGGGATCTATCTTCAGCGAAGGATCTATCTACAGCAAAGGATCTATCTTCAGCAAAGGATCTATCTTCAGCAAAGGATCTATCTACAGCAAAGTGATCTATATACAGTAAGGGATCTAGCTACAGCAAATGATCTATCCACAGTAAAGTGATCTATCTACAGTAAGGGATCTATCTACAGCAAAGAATCTATTTACACCAAAGGATCTTTCTACAGCGAAAGATCTGTCAACAGCAAAGGATCTATCTACAGCGAAGGATCTATCTACAGCAATGGATCTATCTACAGTAATGGATCTTTTTGCAGTAAAGGATCAATCTACAGCAAAGGATCAATCTACAGTAAAGGATCTATTTACAGCAAAGGATCTATTTATAGCGGAGAATCTTTCTACAGCAATGGAACTACTACAGCAAAAGATCTATCTACAGCAAAGGATCTATCAACAGCAAAGGATCTATCTACAGCAAAGGATCTCTCTACAGCAAAGGATCTATCTACAGCAAAGGATCCATCTACAGCAAAGGATCTATCTACAGTAAAGGATCTATCTACTGCAAAGGATCTGTCTTCAGCAAAGGATCTATCTACAACAAAGAAACTATCTACAGCAAAGAATCTATGTTCAGCAAATAATCTTTCTAAGCAAATGATCTATCTACAGCAAAGGATCAATCTACAGCAAACGATCAATCTACAGCAGATAATCTATCTACAGTAAAGGGACTATACACAGCAAAGGATCAATCAACAGTTAAGGATCTATCAACAGCAAAGGATCGATCTATAACAAAAGATCTATTTACAACAAAAGTTCTATCTACAGAAAAGGGTCTATCTACAGCAAAGGATCTATCTACAGCAAAGTAATCTATCTGCAGTAAGGGATCTTTCTACAGCAAAGAATCTGTCTACAACAAAAGATCTGTCTACAGCGCAGGATATGTCAACAGCAAAGGATCAATCTATAGCAAAAGATCTATCTACAGCAAAGGATATTTCTACAGCATAGAATCTATCTACAGCAATGGATCTATCTACAGTAATGGATCTTTTTGCAGCAAAGGATCAATCTACAGCAAAGGATCAATCTACAGTAAAGGATCTATTTACAGCAAAGGATCTATTTATAGCGGAGAATCTTTCTACAGCAAAGGAACTACTACAGCAAAAGATCTATCTACAGCAAAGGATCTATCAACAGCAAAGGATCTATCTACAGCAAAGGACCTATCTACAGTAAGGGATCTATTTACAGCAAAGGATCAATCTACAGCAAATGATCTATCTACAGCAAAGGATATTTCTACAGCATAGGATCTATCTACAGCAATGGATCTATCTACAGTAATGGATCTTTTTGCAGCAAAGGATCAATCTACAGCAAAGGATCAATCTACAGTAAAGGATCTATTTACAGCAAAGGATCAATCTACAGCAAATGATCTATCTAAAGCAAAGGATATTTCTACAGCATAGGATCTATCTACAACAATGGATCTATCTACCGTAATGGATCTTTTTACAGCAAAGGATCAATCTACAGCAAAGGATCTATTTACAGCGAAGGATCGATCTACAGCAAAGGATCTATCTACAGCAAAGGATCTATCAACAGCAGAGGATCTATCTTCTGAAAAGGATCTATCTACAGCAAAGGATCTGTTTACAGTCAAGGATTTATCTACTGCAAAGGATATCTCTACAGCAAAGGATCAATCTACATTTAAGGATCTATCTTAAGCAAAAGATCTATCTACAGCAAAGTAATCTATCTGCAGTAGGGGTTCTATCTACAGCAAAGAATCTGTCTACACCAGATAGCAAAAGATCTATTCACAACAAAAGTTCTATCTACAGCAAAGGATCTATCTACAACAAAGGATCTATCTACAGGAAAGGATCTATATACAGCAAAGGATCTATTTACATTAAAGGAGCTATCTACAGCAAAAGATCTATCAACATTAAGGGATCTATCTTCAGCGAAGGATCTATCTACAGCAAAGGATCTATCTTCAGCAAAGGATCTATCTTCAGCAAAGGATCTATCTACAGCAAAGTGATCTATATACAGTAAGGGATCTAGCTACAGCAAATGATCTATCCACAGTAAAGTGATCTATCTACAGTAAGGGATCTATCTACAGCAAAGAATCTATTTACACCAAAGGATCTTTCTACAGCGAAAGATCTGTCAACAGCAAAGGATCTATCTACAGCGAAGGATCTATCTACAGCAATGGATCTATCTACAGTAATGGATCTTTTTGCAGTAAAGGATCAATCTACAGCAAAGGATCAATCTACAGTAAAGGATCTATTTACAGCAAAGGATCTATTTATAGCGGAGAATCTTTCTACAGCAATGGAACTACTACAGCAAAAGATCTATCTACAGCAAAGGATCTATCAACAGCAAAGGATCTATCTACAGAAAAGGGTCTATCTACAGCAAAGGATCTATCTACAGCAAAGTAATCTATCTGCAGTAAGGGATCTTTCTACAGCAAAGAATCTGTCTACAACAAAAGATCTGTCTACAGCGCAGGATATGTCAACAGCAAAGGATCAATCTATAGCAAAAGATCTATCTACAGCAAAGGATATTTCTACAGCATAGAATCTATCTACAGCAATGGATCTATCTACAGTAATGGATCTTTTTGCAGCAAAGGATCAATCTACAGCAAAGGATCAATCTACAGTAAAGGATCTATTTACAGCAAAGGATCTATTTATAGCGGAGAATCTTTCTACAGCAAAGGAACTACTACAGCAAAAGATCTATCTACAGCAAAGGATCTATCAACAGCAAAGGATCTATCTACAGCAAAGGACCTATCTACAGTAAGGGATCTATTTACAGCAAAGGATCAATCTACAGCAAATGATCTATCTACAGCAAAGGATATTTCTACAGCATAGGATCTATCTACAGCAATGGATCTATCTACAGTAATGGATCTTTTTGCAGCAAAGGATCAATCTACAGCAAAGGATCAATCTACAGTAAAGGATCTATTTACAGCAAAGGATCAATCTACAGCAAATGATCTATCTAAAGCAAAGGATATTTCTACAGCATAGGATCTATCTACAACAATGGATCTATCTACCGTAATGGATCTTTTTACAGCAAAGGATCAATCTACAGCAAAGGATCTATTTACAGCGAAGGATCGATCTACAGCAAAGGATCTATCTACAGCAAAGGATCTATCAACAGCAGAGGATCTATCTTCTGAAAAGGATCTATCTACAGCAAAGGATCTGTTTACAGTCAAGGATTTATCTACTGCAAAGGATATCTCTACAGCAAAGGATCAATCTACATTTAAGGATCTATCTTAAGCAAAAGATCTATCTACAGCAAAGTAATCTATCTGCAGTAGGGGTTCTATCTACAGCAAAGAATCTGTCTACACCAGATAGCAAAAGATCTATTCACAACAAAAGTTCTATCTACAGCAAAGGATCTATCTACAACAAAGGATCTATCTACAGGAAAGGATCTATATACAGCAAAGGATCTATTTACATTAAAGGAGCTATCTACAGCAAAAGATCTATCAACATTAAGGGATCTATCTTCAGCGAAGGATCTATCTACAGCAAAGGATCTATCTTCAGCAAAGGATCTATCTTCAGCAAAGGATCTATCTACAGCAAAGTGATCTATATACAGTAAGGGATCTAGCTACAGCAAATGATCTATCCACAGTAAAGTGATCTATCTACAGTAAGGGATCTATCTACAGCAAAGAATCTATTTACACCAAAGGATCTTTCTACAGCGAAAGATCTGTCAACAGCAAAGGATCTATCTACAGCGAAGGATCTATCTACAGCAATGGATCTATCTACAGTAATGGATCTTTTTGCAGTAAAGGATCAATCTACAGCAAAGGATCAATCTACAGTAAAGGATCTATTTACAGCAAAGGATCTATTTATAGCGGAGAATCTTTCTACAGCAATGGAACTACTACAGCAAAAGATCTATCTACAGCAAAGGATCTATCAACAGCAAAGGATCTATCTACAGCAAAGGACCTATCTACAGTAAGGGATCTATTTACAGCAAAGGATCAATCTACAGCAAATGATCTATCTACAGCAAAGGATTTTTTTACAGCATAGGATCTATCTACAGTAATGGATCTTTTTTCAGCAAAGGATCAATCTACAGCAAAGGATCTATTTACAGCGAAGGATCGATCTACAGCAAAGGATCTATCTACAGCAAAGGATCTATCTACAGCAGAGGATCTATCTACTGAAAAGGATCTATCTACAGCAAAGGACCTATCTACAGTAAGGGATCTATTTACAGCAAAGGATCAATCTACAGCAAATGATCTATCTACAGCAAAGGATATTTCTACAGCATAGGATCTATCTACAGCAATGGATCTATCTACAGTAATGGATCTTTTTTCAGCAAAGGATCAATCTACAGCAAAGGATCTATTTACAGCGAAGGATCGATCTACAGCAAAGGATCTATCTACAGCAAAGGATCTATCTACAGCAGAGGATATATCTACTGAAAAGGATCTATCTACAGCAAAGGATCTGTTTACAGTCAAGGATTTATCTACTGCAAAGGATCTCACTACAGCAAAGGATCAATCTACATTTAAGGATCTATCTTAAGCAAAAGATCTATCTACAGCAAAGTAATCTATCTGCAGTAAGGGTTCATTCTACAGCAAAGAATCTGTCTACACCAAAAGATCTGTCTACAGCGCAGGATATGTCAACAGCAAAGGATCAATCTATAGCAAAAGATCTATTCACAACAAAAGTTCTATCTACAGCAAAGGATCTATCTACAACAAAGGATCTATCTACAGGAAAGGATCTATATACAGCAAAGGATCTATTTACAGTAAAGGAGCTATCTACAGCAAAAGATCTATCAACAGTAAGGGATCTATCTTCAGCGAAGGATCTATCTACAGCAAAGGATCTATCTTCAGCAAAGGATCTATCTTCAGCAAAGGATCTATCTACAAAAAAGTGATCTATATACAGTAAGGGATCTATCTACAGCAAATGATCTATCCACAGTAAAGTGATCTATCTACAGTAAGGGATCTATCTACAGCAAAGAATCTATCTACACCAAAGGATCTTTCTACAGCGAAAGATCTGTCAACAGCAAAGGATCTATCTACAGCGAAGGATCTATCTACAGCAATGGATCTATCTACAGTAATGGATCTTTTTGCAGCAAAGGATCAATTTACAGCAAAGGATCAATCTACAGTAAAGGATCTATTTACAGCAAAGGATCTATTTATAGCGGAGAATCTTTCTACAGCAAAGGAACTACTACAGCAAAAGATCTATCTACAGCAAGGGATCTATCAACAGCAAAGGATCTATCTACAGCAAAGGACCTATCTACAGTAAGGGATCTATTTACAGCAAAGGATCAATCTACAGCAAATGATCTATCTACAGCAAAGGATATTTTTACAGCATAGGATCTATCTACAGCAATGGATCTATCTACAGTAATGGATCATTTTTTCAGCAAAGGATCAATCTACAGCAAAGGATCTATTTACAGCGAAGGATCGATCTACAGCAAAGGATCTATCTACAGCAAAGGATCTATCTACAGCAGAGGATCTATCTACTGAAAAGGATCTATCTACAGCAAAGAATCTGTTTACAGTCAAGGATTTATCTACTGCAAAGGATCTCTCTACAGCAAAGGATCAATCTACATTTAAGGATCTATCTTAAGCAAAAGATCTATCTACAGCAAAGTAATCTATCTGCAGTAAGGGTTCTATCTACAGCAAAGAATCTGTCTACACCAAAAGATCTGTTTTCAGCGCAGGATATGTCAACAGCAAAGGATCAATCTATAGCAAAAGATCTATTCACAACAAAAGTTCTATCTACAGCAAAGGATCTATCTACAACAAAGGATCTATCTACAAGAAAGGATCTATATACAGCAAAGGATCTATTTACAGTAAAGGAGCTATCTACAGCAAAAGATCTATCAACAGTAAGGGATCTATCTTCAGCGAAGGATCTATCTACAGAAAAGGATCTATCTTCAGCAAAGGATCTATCTTCAGCAAAGGATCTATCTACAGCAAAGTGATCTATATACAGTAAGGGATCTATCTACAGCAAATGATCTATCCACAGTAAAGTGATCTATCTACAGTAAGGGATCTATCTACAGCAAAGAATCTATCTACACCAAAGGATCTTTCTACAGCGAAAGATCTGTCAACAGCAAAGGATCTATCTACAGCGAGGGATCTATCTACAGCAATGGATCTATCTACAGTAATGGATCTATCAACAGCAAAGGATCTATCTACAGCAAAGGACCTATCTACAGTAAGGGATCTATTTACAGCAAAGGATCAATCTACAGCAAATGATCTATCTACAGCAAAGGATATTTCTACAGCATAGGATCTATCTACAGCAATGGATCTATCTACAGTAATGGATCTTTTTTCAGCAAAGGATCAATCTATAGCAAAGGATCTATTTACAGCGAAGGATTGATCTGCAGCAAAGGATCTATCTACAGCAAAGGATCTATCTACAGCAGAGTATCTATCTATTGAAAAGGATCTATCTACAGCAAAGGATCTATTTACAGTATGGGATCTATCTACAGCAACGGTTTTATCAACAATAAAGATCTATCTACAGAAAAGGATTTATCTACAGCGAAGAATATATCTACAGCAAAGAATCTATCTACAGCAAAGGATCTATCAACGGCAAGGGATCTATCTACGGCAAAGGATTTATTAATTTATTTACAGCAAAGTATCTTAGATCTATCTACAGCCAAGGATCTATCTACAGTAAAAGATCTATCTACTACAAAGGATTAATCTACAGCAAAGGATCTATCTACAACAAAGAATCTATATACAGCTAAGAATCTATCTACAGTAAAGGATCTATCTACAGCAAAGGATCTATCTACAGCAAAGGATCTCTCTACAGCAAAGGATCTATCTACAGCAAAGGATCCATCTACAGCAAAGGATCTATCTACAGTAAAGGATCTATCTACTGCAAAGGATCTGTCTTCAGCAAAGGATCTATCTACAACAAAGAAACTATCTACAGCAAAGAATCTATGTTCAGCAAATAATCTTTCTAAGCAAATGATCTATCTACAGCAAAGGATCAATCTACAGCAAACGATCAATCTACAGCAGATAATCTATCTACAGTAAAGGGACTATACACAGCAAAGGATCAATCAACAGTTAAGGATCTATCAACAGCAAAGGATCGATCTATAACAAAAGATCTATTTACAACAAAAGTTCTATCTACAGAAAAGGGTCTATCTACAGCAAAGGATCTATCTACAGGAAAGGATCTATCTACAGCAAAGGATCTATCTTCAGCAAAGGATCTCTCTACTGCAAAGGATCTCTCTACAGCAAAGGATCAATCTACATTTAAGGATCTATCTTAAGCAAAGGATCTATCTACAGCAAAGTAATCTATCTGCAGTAAGGGATCTTTCTACAGCAAAGAATCTGTCTACAACAAAAGATCTGTCTACAGCGCAGGATATGTCAACAGCAAAGGATCAATCTATAGCAAAAGATCTATCTACAGCAAAGGATATTTCTACAGCATAGAATCTATCTACAGCAATGGATCTATCTACAGTAATGGATCTTTTTGCAGCAAAGGATCAATCTACAGCAAAGGATCAATCTACAGTAAAGGATCTATTTACAGCAAAGGATCTATTTATAGCGGAGAATCTTTCTACAGCAAAGGAACTACTACAGCAAAAGATCTATCTACAGCAAAGGATCTATCAACAGCAAAGGATCTATCTACAGCAAAGGACCTATCTACAGTAAGGGATCTATTTACAGCAAAGGATCAATCTACAGCAAATGATCTATCTACAGCAAAGGATATTTCTACAGCATAGGATCTATCTACAGCAATGGATCTATCTACAATAATGGATCTTTTTTCAGCAAAGGATCAATCTACAGCAAAGGATCTATTTACAGCGAAGGATCGATCTACAGCAAAGGATCTATCTACAGCAGAGGATCTATCTACTGAAAAGGATCTATCTACAGCAAAGGATCTGTTTACAGTCAAGGATTTATCTACTGCAAAGGATCTCTCTACAGCAAAGGATCAATCTACATTTAAGGATCTATCTTAAGCAAAAGATCTATCTACAGCAAAGTAATCTATATGCAGTAAGTGTTCTATCTACAGCAAAGAATTTGTCTACACCAAAAGATCTGTCTACAGCGCAGGATATGTCAACAGCAAAGGATCAATCTATAGCAAAAGATCTATTCACAACAAAAGTTCTATCTACAGCAAAGGATCTATCTACAACAAAGGATCTATCTACAGGGAAGGATCTATATACAGCAAAGGATCTATTTACAGTAAAGGAGCTATCTACAGCAAAAGATCTATCAACAGTAAGGGATCTATCTTCAGCGAAGGATCTATCTACAGCAAAGGATCTATCTTCAGCAAAGGATCTATCTTCAGCAAAGGATCTATCTACAGCAAAGTGATCTATATACAGTAAGGGATCTATCTACAGCAAATGATCTATCCGCAGAAAAGTGATCTATCTACAGTAAGGGATCTATCTACAGCAAAGAATCTATCTACACCAAAGGATCTTTCTACAGCAAAAGATCTGTCAACAGCAAAGGATCTATCTACAGCGAAGGATCTATCTACAGCAATGGATTTATCTACAGTAATGGATCTTTTTGCAGCAAAGGATCAATCTACAGCAAAGGATCAATCTACAGTAAAGGATCTATTTACAGCAAAGGATCTATTTATAGCGGAGAATCTTTCTACAGCAAAGGAACTACTACAGCAAAAGATCTATCTACAGCAAGGGATCTATCAACAGCAAAGGATCTATCTACAGCAAAGGACCTATCTACAGTAAGGGATCTATTTACAGCAAAGGATCAATCTACAGCAAATGATCTATCTGCAGCAAAGGATATTTCTACAGCATAGGATCTATCTACAGCAATGGATCTATCTACAGTAATGGATCATTTTTTCAGCAAAGGATCAATCTACAGCAAAGGATCTATTTACAGCGAAGGATCGATCTACAGCAAAGGATCTATCTACAGCAAAGGATCTATCTACAGCAGAGGATCTATCTACTGAAAAGGATCTATCTACAGCAAAGGATCTGTTTACAGTCAAGGATTTATCTACTGCAAAGGATCTCTCTACAGCAAAGGATCAATCTACATTTAAGGATCTATCTTAAGCAAAAGATCTATCTACAGCAAAGTAATCTATCTGCAGTAAGGGTTCTATCTACAGCAAAGAATCTGTCTACACCAAAAGATCTGTCTACAGCGCAGGATATGTCAACAGCAAAGGATCAATCTATAGTAAAAGATCTATTCACAACAAAAGTTCTATCTACAGCAAAGGATCTATCTACAACAAAGGATCTATCTACAGGAAAGGATCTATATACAGCAAAGGATCTATTTACAGTAAAGGAGCTATCTACAGCAAAAGATCTATCAACAGTTAGGGATCTATCTTCAGCGAAGGATCTATCTACAGCAAAAGATCTATCTTCAGCAAAGGATCTATCTTCAGCAAAGGATCTATCTACAGCAAAGTGATCTATATACAGTAAGGGATCTATCTACAGCAAATGATCTATCCACAGTAAAGTGATCTATCTACAGTAAGGGATCTATCTACAGCAAAGAATCTATCTACACCAAAGGATCTTTCTACAGCGAAAGATCTGTCAACAGCAAAGGATCTATCTACAGCGAAGGATCTATCTACAGCAATGGATCTATCTACAGTGATGGATCTTTTTGCAGCAAAGGATCAATCTACAGCAAAGGATCTATTTACAGCGAAGGATCGATCTACAGCAAAGGATCTATCTACAGCAAAGGATCTATCTACAGCAGAGGATATATCTACTGAAAAGGATCTATCTACAGCAAAGGATCTGTTTACAGTCAAGGATTTATCTACTGCAAAGGATCTCACTACAGCAAAGGATCAATCTACATTTAAGGATCTATCTTAAGCAAAAGATCTATCTACAGCAAAGTAATCTATCTGCAGTAAGGGTTCATTCTACAGCAAAGAATCTGTCTACACCAAAAGATCTGTCTACAGCGCAGGATATGTCAACAGCAAAGGATCAATCTATAGCAAAAGATCTATTCACAACAAAAGTTCTATCTACAGCAAAGGATCTATCTACAACAAAGGATCTATCTACAGGAAAGGATCTATATACAGCAAAGGATCTATTTACAGTAAAGGAGCTATCTACAGCAAAAGATCTATCAACAGTAAGGGATCTATCTTCAGCGAAGGATCTATCTACAGCAAAGGATCTATCTTCAGCAAAGGATCTATCTTCAGCAAAGGATCTATCTACAAAAAAGTGATCTATATACAGTAAGGGATCTATCTACAGCAAATGATCTATCCACAGTAAAGTGATCTATCTACAGTAAGGGATCTATCTACAGCAAAGAATCTATCTACACCAAAGGATCTTTCTACAGCGAAAGATCTGTCAACAGCAAAGGATCTATCTACAGCGAAGGATCTATCTACAGCAATGGATCTATCTACAGTAATGGATCTTTTTGCAGCAAAGGATCAATTTACAGCAAAGGATCAATCTACAGTAAAGGATCTATTTACAGCAAAGGATCTATTTATAGCGGAGAATCTTTCTACAGCAAAGGAACTACTACAGCAAAAGATCTATCTACAGCAAGGGATCTATCAACAGCAAAGGATCTATCTACAGCAAAGGACCTATCTACAGTAAGGGATCTATTTACAGCAAAGGATCAATCTACAGCAAATGATCTATCTACAGCAAAGGATATTTTTACAGCATAGGATCTATCTACAGCAATGGATCTATCTACAGTAATGGATCATTTTTTCAGCAAAGGATCAATCTACAGCAAAGGATCTATTTACAGCGAAGGATCGATCTACAGCAAAGGATCTATCTACAGCAAAGGATCTATCTACAGCAGAGGATCTATCTACTGAAAAGGATCTATCTACAGCAAAGAATCTGTTTACAGTCAAGGATTTATCTACTGCAAAGGATCTCTCTACAGCAAAGGATCAATCTACATTTAAGGATCTATCTTAAGCAAAAGATCTATCTACAGCAAAGTAATCTATCTGCAGTAAGGGTTCTATCTACAGCAAAGAATCTGTCTACACCAAAAGATCTGTTTTCAGCGCAGGATATGTCAACAGCAAAGGATCAATCTATAGCAAAAGATCTATTCACAACAAAAGTTCTATCTACAGCAAAGGATCTATCTACAACAAAGGATCTATCTACAAGAAAGGATCTATATACAGCAAAGGATCTATTTACAGTAAAGGAGCTATCTACAGCAAAAGATCTATCAACAGTAAGGGATCTATCTTCAGCGAAGGATCTATCTACAGAAAAGGATCTATCTTCAGCAAAGGATCTATCTTCAGCAAAGGATCTATCTACAGCAAAGTGATCTATATACAGTAAGGGATCTATCTACAGCAAATGATCTATCCACAGTAAAGTGATCTATCTACAGTAAGGGATCTATCTACAGCAAAGAATCTATCTACACCAAAGGATCTTTCTACAGCGAAAGATCTGTCAACAGCAAAGGATCTATCTACAGCGAGGGATCTATCTACAGCAATGGATCTATCTACAGTAATGGATCTATCAACAGCAAAGGATCTATCTACAGCAAAGGACCTATCTACAGTAAGGGATCTATTTACAGCAAAGGATCAATCTACAGCAAATGATCTATCTACAGCAAAGGATATTTCTACAGCATAGGATCTATCTACAGCAATGGATCTATCTACAGTAATGGATCTTTTTTCAGCAAAGGATCAATCTATAGCAAAGGATCTATTTACAGCGAAGGATTGATCTGCAGCAAAGGATCTATCTACAGCAAAGGATCTATCTACAGCAGAGTATCTATCTACTGAAAAGGATCTATCTACAGCAAAGGATCTATTTACAGTATGGGATCTATCTACAGCAACGGTTTTATCAACAATAAAGATCTATCTACAGAAAAGGATTTATCTACAGCGAAGAATATATCTACAGCAAAGAATCTATCTACAGCAAAGGATCTATCAACGGCAAGGGATCTATCTACGGCAAAGGATTTATTAATTTATTTACAGCAAAGTATCTTAGATCTATCTACAGCCAAGGATCTATCTACAGTAAAAGATCTATCTACTACAAAGGATTTATCTACAGCAAAGGATCTATCTACAACAAAGAATCTATATACAGCTAAGAATCTATCTACAGTAAAGGATCTATCTACAGCAAAGGATCTATCTACAGCAAAGGATCTCTCTACAGCAAAGGATCTATCTACAGCAAAGGATCCATCTACAGCAAAGGATCTATCTACAGTAAAGGATCTATCTACTGCAAAGGATCTGTCTTCAGCAAAGGATCTATCTACAACAAAGAAACTATCTACAGCAAAGAATCTATGTTCAGCAAATAATCTTTCTAAGCAAATGATCTATCTACAGCAAAGGATCAATCTACAGCAAACGATCAATCTACAGCAGATAATCTATCTACAGTAAAGGGACTATACACAGCAAAGGATCAATCAACAGTTAAGGATCTATCAACAGCAAAGGATCGATCTATAACAAAAGATCTATTTACAACAAAAGTTCTATCTACAGAAAAGGGTCTATCTACAGCAAAGGATCTATCTACAGGAAAGGATCTATCTACAGCAAAGGATCTATCTTCAGCAAAGGATCTCTCTACTGCAAAGGATCTCTCTACAGCAAAGGATCAATCTACATTTAAGGATCTATCTTAAGCAAAGGATCTATCTACAGCAAAGTAATCTATCTGCAGTAAGGGATCTTTCTACAGCAAAGAATCTGTCTACAACAAAAGATCTGTCTACAGCGCAGGATATGTCAACAGCAAAGGATCAATCTATAGCAAAAGATCTATCTACAGCAAAGGATATTTCTACAGCATAGAATCTATCTACAGCAATGGATCTATCTACAGTAATGGATCTTTTTGCAGCAAAGGATCAATCTACAGCAAAGGATCAATCTACAGTAAAGGATCTATTTACAGCAAAGGATCTATTTATAGCGGAGAATCTTTCTACAGCAAAGGAACTACTACAGCAAAAGATCTATCTACAGCAAAGGATCTATCAACAGCAAAGGATCTATCTACAGCAAAGGACCTATCTACAGTAAGGGATCTATTTACAGCAAAGGATCAATCTACAGCAAATGATCTATCTACAGCAAAGGATATTTCTACAGCATAGGATCTATCTACAGCAATGGATCTATCTACAATAATGGATCTTTTTTCAGCAAAGGATCAATCTACAGCAAAGGATCTATTTACAGCGAAGGATCGATCTACAGCAAAGGATCTATCTACAGCAGAGGATCTATCTACTGAAAAGGATCTATCTACAGCAAAGGATCTGTTTACAGTCAAGGATTTATCTACTGCAAAGGATCTCTCTACAGCAAAGGATCAATCTACATTTAAGGATCTATCTTAAGCAAAAGATCTATCTACAGCAAAGTAATCTATATGCAGTAAGTGTTCTATCTACAGCAAAGAATTTGTCTACACCAAAAGATCTGTCTACAGCGCAGGATATGTCAACAGCAAAGGATCAATCTATAGCAAAAGATCTATTCACAACAAAAGTTCTATCTACAGCAAAGGATCTATCTACAACAAAGGATCTATCTACAGGGAAGGATCTATATACAGCAAAGGATCTATTTACAGTAAAGGAGCTATCTACAGCAAAAGATCTATCAACAGTAAGGGATCTATCTTCAGCGAAGGATCTATCTACAGCAAAGGATCTATCTTCAGCAAAGGATCTATCTTCAGCAAAGGATCTATCTACAGCAAAGTGATCTATATACAGTAAGGGATCTATCTACAGCAAATGATCTATCCGCAGTAAAGTGATCTATCTACAGTAAGGGATCTATCTACAGCAAAGAATCTATCTACACCAAAGGATCTTTCTACAGCAAAAGATCTGTCAACAGCAAAGGATCTATCTACAGCGAAGGATCTATCTACAGCAATGGATTTATCTACAGTAATGGATCTTTTTGCAGCAAAGGATCAATCTACAGCAAAGGATCAATCTACAGTAAAGGATCTATTTACAGCAAAGGATCTATTTATAGCGGAGAATCTTTCTACAGCAAAGGAACTACTACAGCAAAAGATCTATCTACAGCAAGGGATCTATCAACAGCAAAGGATCTATCTACAGCAAAGGACCTATCTACAGTAAGGGATCTATTTACAGCAAAGGATCAATCTACAGCAAATGATCTATCTGCAGCAAAGGATATTTCTACAGCATAGGATCTATCTACAGCAATGGATCTATCTACAGTAATGGATCATTTTTTCAGCAAAGGATCAATCTACAGCAAAGGATCTATTTACAGCGAAGGATCGATCTACAGCAAAGGATCTATCTACAGCAAAGGATCTATCTACAGCAGAGGATCTATCTACTGAAAAGGATCTATCTACAGCAAAGGATCTGTTTACAGTCAAGGATTTATCTACTGCAAAGGATCTCTCTACAGCAAAGGATCAATCTACATTTAAGGATCTATCTTAAGCAAAAGATCTATCTACAGCAAAGTAATCTATCTGCAGTAAGGGTTCTATCTACAGCAAAGAATCTGTCTACACCAAAAGATCTGTCTACAGCGCAGGATATGTCAACAGCAAAGGATCAATCTATAGCAAAAGATCTATTCACAACAAAAGTTCAATCTACAGCAAAGGATCTATCTACAACAAAGGATCTATCTACAGGAAAGGATCTATATACAGCAAAGGATCTATTTACAGTAAAGGAGCTATCTACAGCAAAAGATCTATCAACAGTTAGGGATCTATCTTCAGCGAAGGATCTATCTACAGCAAAAGATCTATCTTCAGCAAAGGATCTATCTTCAGCAAAGGATCTATCTACAGCAAAGTGATCTATATACAGTAAGGGATCTATCTACAGCAAATGATCTATCCACAGTAAAGTGATCTATCTACAGTAAGGGATCTATCTACAGCAAAGAATCTATCTACACCAAAGGATCTTTCTACAGCGAAAGATCTGTCAACAGCAAAGGATCTATCTACAGCGAAGGATCTATCTACAGCAATGGATCTATCTACAGTGATGGATCTTTTTGCAGCAAAGGATCAATCTACAGCAAAGGATCAATCTACAGTAAAGGATCTATTTACAGCAAAGGATCTATTTATAGCGGAGAATCTTTCTACAGCAAAGGAACTACTACAGCAAAAGATCTATCTACAGCAAAGGATCTATCAACAGCAAAGGATCTATCTACAGCAAAGGACCTATCTACAGTAAGGGATCTATTTACAGCAAAGGATCAATCTACAGCAAATGATCTATCTACAGCAAAGGATATTTCTACAGCATAGGATCTATCTACAGCAATGGATCTATCTACAGTAATGGATCTTTTTTCAGCAAAGGATCAATCTATAGCAAAGGATCTATTTACAGCGAAGGATTGATCTACAGCAAAGAATCTATCTACAGCAAAGGATCTATCTACAGCAGAGTATCTATCTACTGAAAAGGATCTATCTACAGCAAAGGATCTATTTACAGTATGGGATCTATCTACAGCAACGGTTTTATCAACAATAAAGATCTATCTACAGAAAAGGATTTATCTACAGCGGAGAATATATCTACAGCAAAGAATCTATCTACAGCAAAGGATCTATCAACGGCAAGGGATCTATCTACGGCAAAGGATTTATTAATTTATTTACAGCAAAGGATCTTAGATCTATCTACAGCCAAGGATCTATCTACAGTAAAAGATCTATCTACTACAAAGGATCTATCTACAGCAAAGGATCTATCTACAACAATGAATCTATATACAGCTAAGAATCTATCTACAGTAAATGATCTATCTACAGCAAAGGATCTATCTACAGCAAAGGATCTCTCTACAGCAAAGGATCTACCTACAGCAAAGGATCCATCTACAGCAAAGGATCTATCTACAGTAAAGGATCTATCTACTGCAAAGGATCTGTCTTCAGCAAAGGATCTATCTACAACAAAGAAACTATCTACAGCAAAGAATCTATGTTCAGCAAATAATCTTTCTAAGCAAATGATCTATCTACAGCAAAGGATCAATCTACAGCAAACGATCAATCTACAGCAGATAATCTATCTACAGTAAAGGGACTATATACAGCAAAGGATCAATCTACAGTTAAGGATCTATCAACAGCAAAGGATCGATCTATAACAAAAGATCTATTTACAACAAAAGTTCTATCTTCAGAAAAGGGTCTATCTACAGCAAAGGATCTATCTACAGGAAAGGATCTATCTACAGCAAAGGATCTATCTTCAGCAAAGGATCTCTCTACTGCAAAGGATCTCTCTACAGCAAAGGATCAATCTACATTTAAGGATCTATCTTAAGCAAAGGATCTATCTACAGCAAAGTAATCTATCTGCAGTAAGGGATCTTTCTACAGCAAAGAATCTGTCTACAACAAAAGATCTGTCTACAGCGCAGGATATGTCAACAGCAAAGGATCAATCTATAGCAAAAGATCCATCTACAGCAAAGGATATTTCTACAGCATAGAATCTATCTACAGCATAGAATCTATCTACAGCAATAGATCTATCTACAGTAATGGATCTTTTTGCAGCAAAGGATCAATCTACAGCAAAGGATCAATCTACAGTGAAGGATCTATTTACAGCAAAGGATCTATTTATAGCGGAGAATCTTTCTACAGCAAAGGAACTACTACAGCAAAAGATCTATCTACAGCAAAGGATCTATCAACAGCAAAGGATCTATCTACAGCAAAGGACCTATCTACAGTAAGGGATCTATTTACAGCAAAGGATCAATCTACAGCAAATGATCTATCTACAGCAAAGGATATTTTTACAGCATAGGATCTATCTACAGCAATGGATCTATCTACAGTAATGGATCTTTTTTCAGCAAAGGATCAATCTACAGCAAAGGATCTATTTACAGCGAAGGATCGATCTACAGCAAAGGATCTATCTACAGCAGAGGATCTATCTACTGAGAAGGATCTATCTACAGCAAAGGATCTGTTTACAGTCAAGGATTTATCTACTGCAAAGGATCTCTCTACAGCAAAGGATCAATCTACATTTAAGGATCTATCTTAAGCAAAAGATCTATCTACAGCAAAGTAATCTATCTGCAGTAAGGGTTCTATCTACAGCAAAGAATTTGTCTACACCAAAAGATCTGTCTACAGCGCAGGATATGTCAACAGCAAAGGATCAATCTATAGCAAAAGATCTATTCACAACAAAAGTTCTGTCTACAGCAAAGGATCTATCTACAACAAAGGATCTATCTACAGGAAAGGATCTATATACAGCAAAGGATCTATTTACAGTGAAGGAGCTATCTACAGCAAAAGATCTATCAACAGTAAGGGATCTATCTTCAGCGAAGGATCTATCTACAGCAAAGGATCTATCTTCAGCAAAGGATCTATCTTCAGCAAAGGATCTATCTACAGCAAAGTGATCTATATACAGTAAGGGATCTATCTACAGCAAATGATCTATCCACAGTAAAGTGATCTATCTACAGTAAGGGATCTATCTACATCAAAGAATCTATCTACACCAAAGGATCTTTCTACAGCGAAAGATCTGTCAACAGCAAAGGATCTATCTACAGCGAAGGATCTATCTACAGCAATGAATTTATCTACAGTAATGGATCTTTTTGCAGCAAAGGATCAATCTACAGCAAAGGATCAATCTTCAGTAAAGGATCTATTTACAGCAAAGGATCTATTTATAGCGGAGAATCTTTCTACAGCAAAGGAACTACCACAGCAAAAGATCTATCTACAGCAAAGGATCTATCAACAGCAAAGGATCTATCTACAGCAAAGGACCTATCTACAGTAAGGGATCTATTTACAGCAAAGGATCAATCTACAGCAAATGATCTATCTACAGCAAAGGATATTTCTACAGCATAGGATCTATCTACAGCAATGGATCTATCTACAGTAATGGATCTTTTTTCAGCAAAGGATCAATCTACAGCAAAGGATCTATTTACAGCGAAGGATCGATCTACAGCAAAGGATCTATCTACAGCAAAGGATCTATCTACAGCAGAGGATCTATCTACTGAAAAGGATCTATCTACAGCAAAGGATCTGTTTACAGTCAAGTATTTATCTACTGCAAAGGATCTCACTACAGCAAAGGATCAATCTACATTTAAGGATCTATCTTAAGCAAAAGATCTATCTACAGCAAAGTAATCTATCTGCAGTAAGGGTTCATTCTACAGCAAAAAATCTGTCTACACCAAAAGATCTGTCTACAGCACAGGATATGTCAACAGCAAAGGATCAATCTATAGCAAAAGATCTATTCACAACAAAAGTTCTATCTACAGCAAAGGATCTATCTACAACAAAGGATCAATCTACAGGAAAGGATCTATATACAGCAAAGGATCTATTTACAGTAAAGGAGCTATCTACAGCAAAAGATCTATCAACAGTAAGGGATCTATCTTCATCGAAGGATCTATCTACAGCAAAGGATCTATCTTCAGCAAAGGATCTATCTTCAGCAAAAGATCTATCTACAAAAAAGTGATCTATATACAGTAAGGGATCTATCTACAGCAAATGATCTATCCACAGCAAAGTGATCTATCTACAGTAAGGGATCTATCAACAGCAAAGAATCTATCTACACCAAAGGATCTTTCTACAGCGAAAGATCTGTCAACAGCAAAGGATCTATCTACAGCGAAGGATCTATCTACAGCAATGGATCTATCTACTGTAATGGATCTTTTTGCAGCAAAGGATCAATCTACAGCAAAGGATCAATCTACAGTGAAGGATCTATTTACAGCAAAGGATCTATTTATAGCGGAGAATCTTTCTTCAGCAAAGGAACTACTACAGCAAAAGATCTATCTTCAGCAAGGGATCTATCAACAGCAAAGGATCTATCTACAGCAAAGGACCTATCTACAGTAAGGGATCTATTTACAGCAAAGGATCAATCTACAGCAAATGATCTATCTACAGCAAAGGATATTTCTACAGCATAGGATCTATCTACAGCAATGGATCTATCTACAGTAATGGATCATTTTTTCAGCAAAGGATCAATCTACAGCAAAGGATCTATTTACAGCGAAGGATCGATCTACAGCAAAGGATCTATCTACAGCAAAGGATCTATCTACAGCAGAGGATCTATCTACTGAAAAGGATCTATCTACAGCAAAGGATCTGTTTACAGTCAAGGATTTATCTACTGCAAAGGATCCCTCTACAGCAAAGGATCAATCTACATTTAAGGATCTACCTTAAGCAAAAGATCTATCTACAGCAAAGTAATCTATCTGCAGTAAGGGTTCTATCTACAGCAAAGAATCTGTCTACACCAAAAGATCTGTCTACAGCGCAGGATATGTCAACAGCAAAGGATCAATCTATAGCAAAAGATCTATTCACAACAAAAGTTTTATCTGCAGCAAAGGATCTATCTACAACAAAGGATCTATCAACAGGAAAGGATCTATATACAGCAAAGGATCTATTTACAGTAAAGGAGCTATCTACAGCAAAAGATCTATCAACAGTAAGGGATCTATCTTCAGCGAAGGATCTATCTACAGCAAAGGATCTATCTTCAGCAAAGGATCTATCTACAGCAAAGTGATCTATATACAGTAAGGGATCTATCTACAGCAAATGATCTATCCACAGTAAAGTGATCTATCTACAGTAAGGGATCTATCTACAGCAAAGAATCTATCTACAGCAAAGGATCTATCAACGGCAAGGGATCTATCTACGGCAAAAGATTTATTAATTTATTTACAGCAAAGGATCTTAGATCTATCTACAGCTAAGGATCTATCTACAGTAAAAGATCTATCTACTACAAAGGATCTATCTACAGCAAAGGATCTATCTACAACAAAGAATCTATATACAGCTAAGAATCTATCTACAGTAAAGGATCTATCTACAGCAAAGGATCTATCTACAGCAAAGGATCTCTCTACAGCAAAGGATCTATCTACAGTAAAGGATCTATCTACAACAAAGGATCTATCTACAACAAACGATTTATCTACAGCAAAGGATCTATCTACAGCAAAGGATCCATCTACAGCAAAGGATCTATCTACAGTAAAGGATCTATCTACTGCAAAGGATCTGTCTTCAGAAAAGGATCTATCTACAACAAAGAAACTATCTACAGCAAAGAATCTATGTTCAGCAAATAATCTTTCTAAGCAAATGATCTATCTACAGCAAAGGATCAATCTACAGCAAACGATCAATCTACAGCAAATAATCTATCTACAGTAAAGGGACTATATACAGCAAAGGATCAATCTACATTTAAGGATCTATCAACAGCAAAGGATCAATCTATAACAAAAGATCTATTTACAACAAAAGTTCTATCTACAGAAAAGGGTCTATCTACAGCAAAGGATCTATCTACAGGAAAGGATCTATCTACAGCAAAGGATCTATTTACAGCAAAGGAGCTATCTGCAGCAAAAGATCTATCAACAATGAGGGATCTATCTGCAGCAAAGGATCTATCTACAGCAAAGGATCTATCTTCAGCAAAGGATCTTTATACAGCATAGGATCTATCTACAGTCAAGGATTTATCTACTGCAAAGGATTTCTCTACAGCATAGGATCAATCTAAAGTTAAGGATCTATCTTAAGTAAAGGATCTATCTACAGCAAAGGATTTATCTAAAGCCAATGATCTATCTACAACAAAAAATCTATTTACAAAAGCAGAACTTTATACAGCGAAGGATCTATCTACAGCAAAGGATCTATCTACAGCAAAGTGATCTATCTTCAGTAAGGGATCTATCTACAGCAAAGAATCTGTCTTCACCAAAGTATCTTTCTACAATGCAGGATCTGTCAACAGCAAAGAATCAATTTATAGCAAAAGATCTATTTACAACAAAAGTTCAATCTACAGCAAAAAATCTATCAACAGCAGGGGATCTATCTACAGGAAAGGATCTGTCTACAGCAAGGGATCTATTTACAGTAAAGGAGCTATCTACAGCAAAAGATCTATCAACAATAAGGATCTATTTGCAGCAAAGAATCTATCTACAGCAAAGGATCTATCTTCAGCAAAGGATCTATCTACAGCAAAGTGATCTATCTACAGTAGGGGATCGATCTACAGTAAATGATCTATCTACAGCAAAGTGTTCTATCTACAGTAAGGGATCTATCTACAGCAAAAAATCTATCTACACCAAAGGATCTTTCTACAGCGAAAGATCTGTCAACAGCAAAGGATCTATCTACAGCAAAGGATCTATTTACAGCAGAAGATCTTTCTACAGCAGAGGATCTTTCTACAGCAAAGGATCTATCTACAGCAAAGGATCTATCTTCAGCAACGGTTTTATCTACAATAAAAGATCTATCTACAGAAAAAAATCAATCTACAGAAAAGGATCTATCTACAGTAAAGGAACTATCTACAGCAAATTATCTATCTACAACAAACGATTTATCTACAGCAAAGGATCTATCTACATATAAGGATCCATCTAAAGCAAAGGATATATCTACAGTAAAGGATCTATATACAGCAAAGGACCTATCTACAGTAAGGATCTATCTACATCATATGATCAATTCACAGCAAGGGATCTATCTGCAGCAAAGGATCTATTTACAGTAAAGGAGCTATCTAGATCAAAAGATCTATCTACAGCAAAAGATCTATCTACAGCAAAGAATCTATCTACAGCAAAGGATCTATCTACAGCAAAGGATCTATCTACAGTCAAGGATTTATCTACTGCAAAGGATCTCTCTACAGTAAAGGATCAATCTACATTTAAGGATCTATCTACAGCAAAGGATCTATCTATAGCCAATGTTCTATCTACAACAAAGGATCTTTTTACAACAGCTGAACTTTATACAGCAAAGGATCTATCTACAGCAAAGTGATCTATCTTCAGTAAGGGATCTATCTACAGCAAATTATCTGTCTACACCAAAGGATCTTTCTACAGCGCAGGATCTGTCAACAGCAAAGGATCAATCTATAGCAAAAGATCTATTTACAACAAAAGTTCTATCTACAGCAAAGGATCTATCTACAGCAAAGGATCTATCTACAGGAAAGGATCTATCTACAGCAAAGGATCTATTTACAGTAGGGGAGCTATCTACAGCAAAAGATCTATCAACAATAAGGGATCTATCTGCAGCAAAGGATCTATCTACAGCAAAAGATCTATCTTCAGCAAAGGATCTATCTACAGCAAAATGATCTATCTACAGTAAGGGATCTATCTACAGCAAATGATCTACCTACAGCAAAGTGATCTATCTACGGTAAGGGTTCTATCTACAGCAAAGAATCTATCTACACCAAAGGATCTTTCTACAGCGAAAGATCTGTCAACAGCAAAGGATCTATCTACAGCAATGGATCTATTTACAGCAGATCTTTCTACAGCAGGGGATTTTTCTACAGCAAAGGATCTATCTAAAGCAAAGGATCTATTTTCAGTATGGGATCTATCTACAGCAACGGTTTTATCTACAATAAAAGATCTATCTACAGAAAAGGATGTATCTACAGAAAAGGATCTATCTACAGCGAAGAATCTATCTACAGCAAAGGATCTATCTACAGCAAAGGATCTATCTACGGCAAGGGATCTATCTACGGCAAAGGATTTATTTATTTATTTACAGCAAAGGATCTTAGATCTATCTACAGCAAAGGATCTTAGATCTATCTACAGCTAAGGATCTATCTATAGTAAAAGATCTATCTACTACAAAGGATCTATCTACAGCAAAGGATCTATCTACAACAAATAATCTATGTACAGCTAGGAATCTATCTACAGCAAAGGATCTATCTACAGTGAAGGATCTATCTACTGCAAAGGGTCTGTCTACATCAAAGGATCTATCTACAACAAAGAATCTATCTACAGCAGAGAATCTATGTTCAGCAGATAATCTATCTACAGCAAATGATCTATCTACAGCAAAGGATCAATCTACAGACAATGATCTATCTAAAGTAACGGGACTATATACAGCAAATGGTCCATCTACAGTTAATGATCTATCAACAGCAAAGGATCAATCTATAACAAAAGATCTATTTGCAACAAAAGTTCTATCTATAGCAAAGGATCTATCTACAGCAAAGGATCTATTTACAGGAAAGGAGCTATCTATAGAAAATGATCTATCAACAATGAGGGATCTCTCTGCAGCAAATGATCTATCTACACCAAGGAGCTATTTACAGCAAAAGATTTATCAACAAAGAGGGATCTATCTGCAGCAAAGGATCTATCTACAGCAAAGGATCTATCTTCAGCAAAGGATCTTTTTACAGCATTGGATCTATGTACAGTAATGGATCTATCTTCTGCATAGGATACATCTACTGCAAAGAATCTATCTACAGCAAAGAATCTATCTTAAGCAAAGAATCTATCTACAGCAAAGGATCTATCTACAGCAAAGGATCTATCTACAGAAAAGGATCGATCTACAGCAAAGAATCTATCTACAGTCAAGGATTTATCTACTGCATAGGATCTCTCTACAGCAAAGAGTCAATCTACAGTTAAGGATCTATCTTAAGCAAAGGATCTATCTACAGCAAAATATCTATCTAATGCCAATGATCTATCTACAACAAAGGATCTATTTACAACAGCAGAACTTTATACCCTAATGGATCTATCTACAGCAAAGGATCTATCTACAGTAAAGGAACTATCTACATCAAATTATCTATCTACAACAAACGATTTATCTACAGCAAAGGATCTATCTACATATAAGGATCCATCTACAGCAAAAGATCTATCTACAGTAAAGGATCTATATACAGCAAAGGACCTATCTACAGTAAGGATCTATCTACATCATATGATCAATCCACAGCAGGATATCTATCTGCAGCAAAGGATCTATTTACAGTAAAGGAGCTATCTAAAGCAAAAGATCTATCTACAGCAAAAGATCTATCTACAGCAAAGAATCTATCTACAGCAAAGGATCTATCTACAGCAAAGGATCTATCTACAGTCAAGGATTTATCTACTGCAAAGGATCTCTCTACAGTGAAGGATCAATCTACATTTAAGGATCTATCTACAGCAAAGGATCTATCTACAGCGAATGATCTATCTAAAGCCAATGATCTATCTACAACAAAGGATCTATTTACAAAAGCAGAACTTTTTTACAGCAAAGGATCTATCTACAGCAAATCGATCTATCTTCAGTAAGGGATCTATCTAGAGCAAATTATCTGTCTACACCACAGGATCTTTCTACAGCGCAGGATCTGTCAACAGCAAATGATCAATCTATAGCAAAAGATCAATTTACAACAAAAGTTCTATCTACAGCAAAGGATCTATCTACAGGGAAGGATCTATCTACAGGAAAGGATCTATCTACAGCAAAGGATCTATTTACAGTAAAGGAGCTATCTACAGCAAAAGATCTATCAACAATAAGGGATCTATCTGCAGCAAAGGATCGATCTACAGCAAAAGATCTATCTACAACAAAAGTTCTATCTACAGCAAAGGATCTATCTACAGCAAAGGATCTATTTACAGGAAAGGATCTATCTACAGCAAAGGATCTATTTACAGTAAAGGAGCTATCTACAGAAAATGATCTATCAACAATGAGGGATCTATCTGCAGCAAATGATCTATCTACACTAAGGAGCTATTTACAGCAAAAGATCTATCAACAAAGAGGGATCTATCTGCAGCAAAGGATCTATCTACAGCAAAGTATCTATCTTCAGCAAAGGATCATTTTACAGCATAGGATCTATGTACAGTAATGGATCTATCTTCTGCATAGGATACATCTACTGCAAAGAATCTATCTACAGCAAAGAATCTATCTTCAGCAAAGAATCTATCTACAGCAAAGGATCTATCTACAGCAAAGGATCTATCTACAGAAAAGGATCTACCTACAGCAAAGGATCTATCTACAGTCAAGGATTTATCTACTGCATAGGATCTCTCTACAGCAAAGGATCAATCTACAGTTAAGGATCTATCTTAAGCAAAGGATCTATCTACAGCAAAATATCTATCTAATGCCAATGATCTATCTACAACAAAGGATCTATTTACAACAGCAGAACTTTATACCCTAATGGATCTATTTACAGCAAAGGATCTATCTACAGCAAATTGATCTATCTTCAGTAAGGGATCTATCTACAGCAAAGAATCTGTCCTCACCAAAGTATCTTTCTACAATGCAGGATCTGTCAACAGCAAAGGATCAATCTATAGCAAAAGATCTATTTACAAAAAAGTTCAATCTACAGCAAAAAATCTATCAACAGCAGGGGACCTATCTACAGGAAAGGATCTGTCTACAGCAAGGGATCTATTTACAGTAAAGGAGCTATCTACAGCAAAAGATCTATCAACAATAAGGATCTATCTGCAGCAAGGAATCTATCTGCAGCAAAGGATCTATCTTCAGCAAAGGATCTATCTACAGCAAAGTGATCTATCTACAGTAGGGGATGGATCTACAGCAAATGATCTATCTACAGCAAAGTGTTCTATCTACAGTAAGGGATCTATCTACAGCAAAAAATCTATCTACACCAGAGGATCTTTCTACAGCGAAAGAAATGTCAACAGCAAAGGATCTTTCTACAGCAAAGGATCTATTTACAGCAGAAGATCTTTCTACAGCAGAGGATTTTTCTACAGCAAAGGATCTATCTACAGCAAAGGATCTATCTTCAGCAACGGTTTTATTTACAATAAAAGATCTATCTACAGAAAAAGATCTATCTACAGAAAAGGATCTATCTACAGTAAAGGAACTATCTACAGCAAATTATCTATCTACAACAAACGATTTATTTACAGCAAAGGATCTATCTACATATAAGGATCCATCTACAGCAAAGGATCTATCTACAGTAAAGGATCTATATACAGCAAAGGACCTATCTACAGTAAGGATCTATCTACATCATATGATCAATCCACAGCAAGGGATCTATCTGCAGCAAAGGATCTATTTACAGTAAAGGAGCTATCTAGAGCAAAAGATCTATCTACATCAAAAGATCTATCTACAGCAAAGAATCTATCTACAGCAAAGGATCTATCTACAGCAAAGGATCTATCTACAGTCAAGGATTTATCTACTGCGAAGGATCTCTCTACAGTAAAGGATCAATCTACATTTAAGGATCTATCTACAGCAAAGGATCTATCTACAGCAAAGGATCTATCTATAGCCAATGATCTATCTACAACAAAGGATCTATTTACAACAGCTGAACTTTATACAGCAAAGAATCTATCTACAGCAAAGTGATCTATCTTCAGTAAGGGATCTATCTACAGCAAATTATCTGTCTACACCAAAGGATCTTTCTACAGTGCAGGATCTGTCAACAGCAAAGGATCAATCTATAGCAAAAGATCTATTTACAACAAAAGTTCTATCTACAGCAAAGGATCTATCTACAGGAAAGGATCTATCTACAGGAAAGGATCTATCTACAGCAAAGGATCTATTTACAGTAAAGGAGCTATCTACAGCAAAAGATCTATCAACAATAAGGGATCTATCTGCAGCAAAGGATCGATCTACAGCAAAAGATCTATCTACAACAAAAGTTCTATCTACAGCAAAGGATCTATCTACAGCAAAGGATCTATTTACAGGAAAGGATCTATCTACAGCAAAGGATCTATTTACAGTAAAGGAGCTATCTACAGAAAATGATCTATCAACAATGAGGGATCTATCTGCAGCAAATGATCTATCTACACTAAGGAGCTATTTACAGCAAAAGATCTATCAACAAAGAGGGATCTATCTGCAGCAAAGGATCTATTTACAGCAAAGTATCTATCTTCAGCAAAGGATCTTTTTACAGCATAGGATCTATGTACAGTAATGGATCTATCTTCTGCATAGGATACATCTACTGCAAAGAATCTATCTACAGCAAAGAATCTATCTTCAGCAAAGAATCTATCTACAGCAAAGGATCTATCTACAGCAAAGGATCTATCTACAGAAAAGGATCAACCTACAGCAAAGGATCTATCTACAGTCAAGGATTTATCTACTGCATAGGATCTCTCTACAGCTAAGGATCAATCTACAGTTAAAGATCTATCTTAAGCAAAGGATCTATCTACAGCAAAATATCTATCTAATGCCAATGATCTATCTACAACAAAGGATCTATTTACAACAGCAGAACTTTATACCCTAATGGATCTATTTACAGCAAAGGATCTATCTACAGTAAAGGAACTATCTACAGCAAATTATCTATCTACAACAAACGATTTATCTATAGCAAAGGATCTATCTACTTATAAGGATCCATCTACAGCAAAGGATCTATCTACAGTAAAGGATCTATATACAGCAAAGGACCTATCAACAGTAAGGATCTATCTACATCATATGATCAATCCACAGCAGGGGATCTATCTACAGCAAAGAATCTATCTACAGCAAAGGATTTATCTACTGCAAAGGATCTCTCTACAGTAAAGGATCAATCTACATTTAAGGATCTATCTACAGCAAAGGATCTATCTACAGCAAAGGATCTATCTAAAGCCAATGATCTATCTACATCAAACGATCTATTTACAACAGCAGAACTTTATACAGCAAAGGATCTATCTACAGCAAATTGATCTATCTTCAGAAAGGGATCTATCTACAGCAAATTATCTGTCTACACCAAAGGATCTGTCTACAGCGCAGGATCTGTCAACAGCAAAGGATCAATCTATAGCAAAAGATCTATTTACTACAAAAGTTCTATCTACAGCAAAGGATCTATCTACAGCAAAGGATCTATCTACAGGAAAGGATCTATCTAGAGCAAAGGATCTATTTACAGTAAAGGAGCTATCTACAGCAAAAGATCTATCAACAATAAGGGATCTATCTTCAGCAAAGGATCTATCTACAGCAAAAGATCTATCTTCAGCAAAGGATCTATCTACAGCAAAGTGATCTATCTACAGCAAATGATCTATCTACAGCAATGTGATCTATCTACAGTAAGGGATCTATCTACAGCAAAGAATCTATCTACACCAAAGGATCTTTCTACAGCGAAAGATCTGTCAACAGCAAAGGATCTATCTACAGCAATGGATCTATTTACAGCAGATCTTTCTACAGCAGGGGATTTTTCTACAGTAAAGGATCTATCTACAGCAAAGGATCTATTTTCAGTATGGGATCTATCTACAGCAACGGTTTTATCTACAATAAAAGATCTATCTACAGAAAAGGATCTATCTACAGAAAAGGATCTATATACAGCGAAGAATCTATCTACAGCAAAGGATCTATCTACAGCAAAGGATCTATCTACGGCTAAGGATCTATCTACGGCAAAGGATTTATTTATTTATTTACAGCAAAGGATCTTAGATCTATCTACAGCTAAGGATCTATCTACAGTAAAAGATCTATCTACTACAAAGGATCTATCTACAGCAAAGGATCTATCTACAACAAATAATCTATGTACAGCTAGGAATCTATCTACAGCAAAGGATCTATCTACAGTAAAGGATCTATCTACTGCAAAGGGTCTGTCTACATCAAAGGATCTATCTACAACAAATAATCTATGTACAGCTAGGAATCTATCTACAGCAAAGGATCTATCTACAGTAAAGAATCTATCTACAGCAAAGTATCTATCTTCAGCAAAGGATCTTTTAACAGCATAGGATCTATGTACAGTAATGGATCTATCTTCTGCATAGGATACATCTACTGCAAAGAATCTATCTACAGCAAAGAATCTATCTTCAGCAAAGAATCTATCTACAGCAAAGGATCTATTTACAGCAAAGGATCTATCCACAGTAAAGGAACTATCTACAGCAAATTATCTATCTACAACAAACGATTTATCTATAGCAAAGGATCTATCTACATATAAGGATCCATCTACAGCAAAGGATCTATCTACAGTAAAGGATCTATATACAGCAAAGGATCTATCAACAGTAAGGATCTATCTACATCATATGATCAATCCACAGCAGGGGATCTATCTGCAGCAAAGGATCTATTTACAGTAAAGGAGCTATCTAGAGCAAAAGATCTATCTACAGCAAGAGATCTATCTACAGCAAAGAATCTATCTACAGCAAAGGATTTATCTACTGCAAAGGATCTCTCTACAGTAAAGGATCAATCTACATTTAAGGATCTATCTACAGCAAAGGATCTATCTACAGCAAAGGATCTATCTAAAGCCAATGATCTATCTACATCAAAGGATCTATTTACAACAGCAGAACTTTATACAGCAAAGGATCTATCTACAGCAAATTGATCTATCTTCAGTAAGGGATCTATCTACATTAAATTATCTGTCTACACCAAAGGATCTGTCTACAGCGCAGGATCTGTCAACAGCAAAGGATCAATCTATAGCAAAAGATCTGTTTACTACAAAAGCTCTATCTACAGCAAAGGATCTATCTACAGCAAAGGATCTATCTACAGGAAAGGATCTATCTACAGGAAAGGATCTATCTAAAGCAAAGGATCTATTTACAGTAAAGGAGCTATCTACAGCAAAAGATCTATCAACAATAAGGGATCTATCTGCAGCAAAGGATCTATCTACAGCAAAAGATCTATCTTCAGCAAAGGATCTATCTACAGCAAAGTGATCTATCTACAGTAAGAATTCTATCTACAGCAAATGATCTATCTACAGCAATGTGATCTATCTACAGTAAGGGATCTATCTACAGCAAAGAATCTATCTACACCAAAGGATCTTTCTACAGCGAAAGATCTGTCAACAGCAAAGGATCTATCAACAGCAATGGATCTATTTACAGCAGATCTTTCTACAGCAGGGGATTTTTCTACAGTAAAGGATCTATCTACAGCAAAGGATCTATTTTCAGTATGGGATCTATCTACAGCAACGGTTTTATCTACAATAAAAGATCTATCTACAGAAAAGGATCTATCTACAGAAAAGGATCTATATACAGCGAAGAATCTATCTACAGCAAAGGATCTATCTACAGCAAAGGATCTATCTACGGCAAGGGATCTATCTACGGCAAAGGATTTATTTATTTATTTACAGCAAAGGATCTTAGATCTATCTACAGCTAAAGATCTATCTACAGTAAAAGATCTATCTACTACAAAGGATCTATCTACAGCAAAGGAATTATCTACAACAAATGATCTATGTACAGCTAGGAATCTATCTACATCAAAGGATCTATCTACAGTAAAGGATCTATCTACTGCAAAGGGTCTGTCTACATCAAAGGATCTATCTACAACAAAGAATCTATCTACAGCAAAGAATCTATGTTCAGCAGATAATCTATCTACAGCAAATGATCTATCTACAGCAATAGATCAATCTACAGACAATGATCTATCTAAAGTTACGATACTATATACAGCAAATGATCCATCTACAGTTAAGGATCTATCAACAGCAAAGGGTCAATCTATAACAAAAGATCTATTTAAAACAAAAGTTCTATCAACAGCAAAGGATCTATCTACAGCAAAGAATATATTTACAGGAAAGGATCTATCTACAGCAAAGGATCTATTTACAGTAAAGGAGCTATCTACAGAAAATGATCTATCAACAATGAGAGATCTATCTGCAGCAAATGATCTATCTACACCAAGGAGCTATTTACAGCAAAAGATCTATCAACAAAGAGGGATCTATCTGCAGCAAAGGATCTATCTACAGCAAAGGATCTATCTTCAGCAAAGGATCTTTATACAGCATAGGATCTATGTACAGTAATGGATCTATCTTCTGCATAGGATACATCTATTGCAAAATATCTATCTAATGCCAATGATCTATTTACAACAAAGGATCTATTTACAACAGCAGAACTTTATACCCTAATGGATCTATTTACAGCAAAGGATCTATCTACAGTAAAGGAACTATCTACAGCAAATTATCTATCTACAACAAACGATTTATCTATAGCAAAGGATCTATCTACATATAAGGATCCATCTACAGCAAAGGATCTATCTACAGTAAAGGATCTATATACAGCAAAGGACCTATCAACAGTAAGGATCTATCTACATCATATGATCAATCCACAGCAGGGGATCTATCTGCAGCAAAGGATCTATTTACAGTAAAGGAGCTATCTAGAGCAAAAGATCTATCTACAGCAAAAGATCTATCTACAGCAAAGAATCTATTTACAGCAAAGGATTTATCTACTGCAAAGGATCTCTCTACAGTAAAGGATCAATCTACATTTAAGGATCTATCTACAGCAAAGGATCTATCTACAGCAAAGGATCTATCTAAAGCCAATGATCTATCTACATCAAAGGATCTATTTACAACAGCAGAACTTTATACAGCAAAGGATCTATCTACAGCAAATTGATCTATCTTCAGTAAGGGATCTATCTACAGCAAATTATCTGTCTACACCAAAGGATCTGTCTACAGCGCAGGATCTGTCAACAGCAAAGGATCAATCTATAGCAAAAGATCTATTTACTACAAAAGTTCTATCTACAGCAAAGGATCTATCTACAGCAAAGGATCTATCTACAGGAAAGGATCTATCTACAGCAAAGGATCTATTTACAGTAAAGGAGCTATCTACAGCAAAAGATCTATCAACAATAAGGGATCTATCTGCAGCAAAGGATCTATCTACAGCAAAAGATCTATCTTCAGCAAAGGATCTATCTACAGCAAAGTGATCTATCTACAGTAAGGGATCTATCTACAGCAAATGATCTATCTACAGCAATGTGATCTATCTACAGTAAGGGATCTATCTACAGCAAAGAATCTATCTACACCAAAGGATCTTTCTACAGCGAAAGATCTGTCAACAGCAAAGGATCTATCAACAGCAATGGATCTATTTACAGCAGATCTTTCTACAGCAGGGGATTTTTCTACAGTAAAGGATCTATCTACAGCAAAGGATCTATTTTCAGTATGGGATCTATCTACAGCAACGGTTTTATCTACAATAAAAGATCTATCTACAGAAAAGGATCTATCTACAGAAAAGGATCTATATACAGCGAAGAATCTATCTACAGCAAAGGATCTATCTACAGCAAAGGATCTATCTACGGCAAGGGATCTATCTACGGCAAAGGATTTATTTATTTATTTACAGCAAATGATCTTAGATCTATCTACAGCTAAGGATCTATCTACAGTAAAAGATCTATCTACTACAAAGGATCTATCTACAGCAAAGGAATTATCTACAACAAATAATCTATGTACAGCTAGGAATCTATCTACATCAAAGGATCTATCTACAGTAAAGGATCTATCTACTGCAAAGGGTCTGTCTACATCAAAGGATCTATCTACAACAAAGAATCTATCTACAGCAAAGAATCTATGTTCAGCAGATAATCTATCTACAGCAAATGATCTATCTACAGCAATAGATCAATCTACAGACAATGATCTATCAAAAGTTACGATACTATATACAGCAAATGATCCATTTACAGTTAAGGATCTATCAACAGCAAAGGGTCAATCTATAACAAAAGATCTATTTACAACAAAAGTTCTATCAACAGCAAAGGATCTATCTACAGCAAAGAATATATTTACAGGAAAGGATCTATCTACAGCAAAGGATCTATTTACAGTAAAGGAGCTATTTACAGAAAATGATCTATCAACAATGAGAGATCTATCTGCAGCAAATGATCTATCTACACCAAGGAGCTATTTACAGCAAAAGATCTATCAACAAAGAGGGATCTATCTGCAGCAAAGGATCTATCTACAGCAAAGGATCTATCTTCAGCAAAGGATCTTTATACAGCATAGGATCTATGTACAGTAATGGATCTATCTTCTGAATAGGATACATCTATTGCAAAGAATCTATCCACAGCAAAGAATCTATCTTCTGCAAAGAATCTATCTACAGCAAAGGATCTATCTACAGTAAAGGATCTATATACAGCAAAGGACCTATCTACAGTAAGGATCTATCTACATCATATGATCAATCCACAGCAAGGGATCTATCTGCAGCAAAGGATCTATTTACAGTAAAGGAGCTATCTAGAGCAAAAGATCTATCTGCAGCACAAGATCTATTTACAGCAAAGGATCTATCTACAGTCAAGGATTTATCTACTGCAAAGGATCTCTCTACAGTAAAGGATCAATCTACATTAAAGGATCTATCTACAGCAAAGGATCTATCTACAGCAAAGGATCTATCTATAGCCAATGATCTATCTACAACAAAGGATCTATTTACAACAGCAGAACTTTATACAGCAAAGGATCTATCCACAGCAAAGTGATCTATCTTCAGTAAGGGATCTATCTACAACAAATTATCTGTCTACACCAAAGGATCTTTCTACAGCGCAGGATCTGTCAACAGCAAAGGATCAATCAATAGCAAAAGATCTATTTACAACAAAAGTTCTATCTACAGCAAAGGATCTATCTACAGCAAAGGATCTATCTACAGGAAAGGATCTATCTACAGCAAAGGATCTATTAACAGTAAAGGAGCTATCTACAGCAAAAGATCTATCAACAATAAGGGATCTATCTGCAGCAAAAAATCGATCTACAGCAAAAGATCTATCTTCAGCAAAGGATCTATCTACAGCAAAGTGATCTATCTACAGTAAGGGATCTATCTAAAGCGAATGATCTACCTACAGCAATGTGATCTATCTACAGTAAGGGATCTATCTACAGCAAAGAATCTATCTACACCAAAGGATCTTTCTACAGCGAAAGATCTGTCAACAGCAAAGGATCTATCTACAGCAATGGATCTATTTACAGCAGATCTTTCTACAGCAGGGGATTTTTCTACAGCAAAGAATCTATCTACAGCAAAAGATCTATTTTCAGTATGGGATCTATCTACAGCAACGGTTATATCTACAATAAAAGATCTATCTACAGCAAAAGATCTATCAACGGCAAGGGATCTATCTACGGCAAAGGATTTATTTAT
Organism: Caprella mutica; assembly: GCA_947561585.1. Lineage (NCBI taxonomy): Eukaryota > Metazoa > Arthropoda > Malacostraca > Amphipoda > Caprellidae > Caprella > Caprella mutica. The sequence continues at coordinate 175,852 of CANNZV010000105.1, forward strand.
TTATTTACAGCAAAGGATCTTAGATCTATCTACAGCTGAGGATCTATCTATAGTAAAAGATCTATCTACTACAAAGGATCTATCTACAGCAAAGGATCTATCTACAACAAATAATCTATGTACAGCTAGGAATCTATCTACAGCAAAGGATCTATCTACAGTGAAGGATCTATCTACTGCAAAGGGTCTTTCTACATCAAAGGATCTATCTACAACAAAGAATCTATCTACAGCAAAGAATCTATGTTCAGCAGATAATCTATCTACAGCAAATGATCTATCTACAGCAAAGGATCAATCTACAGACAATGATCTATCTAAAGTAACGGGACTATATACAGCAAATGGTCCATCTACAGTTAAGGATCTATCAACAGCAAAGGATCAATCTATAACAAAAGATCTATTTACAACAAAAGTTCTATCTACAGCAAAGGATCTATCTACAGCAAAGGATCTATTTACAGGAAAGGATCTATCTACAGCAAAGGATATATTTACAGTAAAGGAGCTATCTACAGAAAATGATCTATCAACAATGAGGGATCTATTTGCAGCAAATGATCTATCTACACCAAGGAGCTATTTACAGCAAAAGATCTATCAACAAAGAGGGATCTATCTGCAGCAAAGGATCTATCTACAGCAAAGAATCTATCTTCAGCAAAGGATCTTTATACAGCAAAAGATCTATCAACAATGAGGGATCTATCTGCAGCAATGGATTTATCTACAGCAAAGTATCTATCTTCAGCAAAGGATCTTTTTACAGCATAGGATCTATGTACAGTAATGGATCTATCTTTTGCATAGGATACATCTACTGCAAAGAATCTATCTACAGCAAAGAATCTATCTTCAGCAAAGAATCTATCTACTGCAAAGGATCTATCTACAGAAAAGGATCTATCTACAGCAAAGGATCTATCTACAGTCAAGGATTTATCTACTGCATAGGATCTCTCTACAGCAAAGGATCAATCTACAGTTAAGGATCTATCTTAAGCAAAGGATCTATCTACAGCAAAATATCTATCTAATGCCAATGATCTATCTACAACAAAGGATCTATTTACAACAGCAGAACTTTATACCCTAATGGATCTATCTACAGCAAAGAATCTATCTACAGTAAAGGAACTATCTACAGCAAATTATCTATCTACAACAAACGATTTATCTACAGCAAAGGATCTATCTACATATATGGATCCATCTACAGCAAAGGATCTATCTACAGAAAATGATCTATATACAGCAAAGGACCTATCTACAGTAAGGATCTATCTACATCATATGATCAATCCACAGCAGGGGATCTATCTGCAGCAAAGGATCTATTTACAGTAAAGGAGCTATCTAGAGCAAAAGATCTATCTACAGCAAAAGATCTATCTACAGCAAAGAATCTATCTACAGCAAAGGATTTATCTACTGCAAAGGATCTCTCTACAGTAAAGGATCAATCTACATTTAAGGATCTATCTACAGCAAAGGATCTATCTACAGCAAAGGATCTATCTAAAGCCAATGATCTATCTACAACAAAGGATCTATTTACAACAGCAGAACTTTATAAAGCAAAGGATCTATCTACAGCAAATTGATCTATCTTAAGTAAGGGACCTATCTACAGCAAATTATCTGTCTACACCAAAGGATCTTTCCACAGCGCAGGATCTGTCAACAGCAAAGGATCAATCTATAGCAAAAGATTTATTTACAACAAAAGTTCTATCTACAGCAAAGGATCTATCTACAGTAAAGGATCTATCTACAGGAAAGGATCTATCTACAGCAAAGGATCTATTTTCAGTAAAGGAGCTATCTACAGCAAAAGATCTATCAGCAATAAGGGATCTATCTGCAGCAAAGGATCTATCTACAGCAAAAGATCTATCTTCAGCAAAGGATCTATCTACAGCAAAGTGATCTATCTACAGTAAGGGATCTATCTACAGCAAATAATCTTTCTACAGCAAAGTGATCTATTTACAGTAAGGGATCTATCTACAGCAAAGAATCTATCTACACCAAAGGATCTTTCTACAGCGAAAGATCTGTCAACAGCAAAGGATCTATCTACAGCAATGGATCTATTTACAGCAGATCATTCTACAGCAGGGGATTTTTCTACAGTAGAGGATCTATCTACAGCAAAGGATCTATTTTCGGTATGAGATCTATCTACAGCAACGGTTTTATCTACAATAAAAGATCTATCTACAGAAAAGGATCTATCTACAGAAAAGGATCTATCTACAGCGAAGAATCTATCTACAGCAAAGGATCTATCTACAGCAAAGGATCTATCTACGGTAAGGGATCTATCTACGGCAAAGTATTTATTTATTTATTTACAGCAAAGGATCTTAGATCTATCTACAGCTAAGGATCTATCTACAGTAAAAGATCTATCTACTATAAAGGATCTATCTACAGCAAAGGATCTATCTACAACAAATAATCTATGTACAGCTAGGAATCTATCAACAGCAAAGGATCTATCTACAGTAAAGGATCTATCTACTGCAAAGGGTCTGTCTACATCAAAGGATCTATCTACAACAAAGAATCTATCTACAGCAAAGAATCTATGTTCAGCAGATAATCTATCTACAGCAAATGATCTATCTACAGCAAAGGATCAATCTACAGACAATGATCTATCTAAAGTTACGGGACTATATACAGAAAATGATCCATCTACAGTTAAGGATCTATCAACAGCAAAGGATCAATCTATAACAAAAGATCTATTTACAACAAAAGTTCTATCAACAGCAAAGGATCTATCTACGGCAAAGGATCTATTTACAGGAAAGGATCTATCTACAGCAAATGATCTATTTACAGTAAAGGAGCTATCTACAGAAAATGATCTATCAACAATGAGAGATCTATCTGCAGCAAATGATCTATCTACACCAAGGAGCTATTTACAGCAAAAGATCTATCAACAAAGAGGGATCTATCGGCAGCAAAGGATCTATCTACACCAAAGGATCTATCTTCAGCAAAGGATCTTTATACAGCAAAAGATCTATCAACAATGAGGGATCTATCTGCAGCAAAGGATCTATCTACAGCAAAGTATCTATCTTCAGCAAAGGATCTTTATACAGCATAGGATCTATGTACAGTAATGGATCTATCTTCTGCATAGGATACATCTACTGCAAAGAATCTATCTACAGCAAAGAATCTATCTTCTGCAAAGAATCTATCTACAGCAAAAGATCTATCTACAGCAAATGATCCATCTACAGAAAAGGATCTATCTACAGCAAATGATCTATCTACAGTCAAGGATTTATCTACTGCATAGGATCTCTCTACAGCAAAGGATCAATCTACAGTTAAGGATCTATCTTAAGCAAAGGATCTATCTACAGCAAAATATCTATCTAATGCCAATGATCTATCTACAACAAAGGATCTATTTACAACAGCAGAACTCTATACCCTAATGGATCTATCTACAGCAAAGAATCTATCTACAGAAAAGTGATCTATCTTCAGTAAGAGATCTGTCTACAGCAAAGAATCTGTCTACACCAAAGGATCTTTTACAGCACAGGATCTATCAACAGCAGAGGATCAATCTTTAGCAAAAGATATATTTACAATAAAAGTTCTATCTACAGCAAAAAATCTATCTACAGCAAAGGATTTATCTACAGGAAAGGATCTATCTACAGCAAAAGATCTATTTACAGTAAAGGAGCTATCTACAGCAAAAGATCTATCAACAATAAGGGATCTATCTACAGCAGAGGATCTATCTACAGCAAAGGATCTATTTACAGCAGAAGATCTTTCTACAGCAGAGGATCTTTCTACAGCAAAGGATCTATCTACAGCAAATAATCTATTTACAGTATGGTATTTATCAACAGAAAAGGTTTTATCTACAGTAAAGAATCTATCTACAGAAAAGGATCTATCTACAGAAAAGGATCTATCTATAGCGAAGGATCTATCTACAACAAAGGATTTATCTACAGCAAATGATCTATCTACGGCAAGGGATCTATCTACGGCACAACATTAATTTTTTTATTTACAGCAAAGTATCTATCTACAGAAAAGGATCTATCTACAGAAAAGGATCTATCTACAGTGAAGGATCTATATACAACAAAGGATCTATCCACAGCAAATGATCTATCTACTACAAGGATCTATCTACAGCAAATTTTCTATCTACAACAAAGAATCTATGTACAGCAAAGAATCTATCAGCAGCAAGGAATCTATCTGCAGCATAGGATCTATCTACAGTAAAGGATCTATCTACAGCAAAGTATCTATCTACAGCAAACGATTTATCTTCAGCAAATGATCTATCTACAGATAAGGATCCATCCACAGCAAAGGATCTATCTACAGTAAAGGATCTATCTACTGAAAAGGATCTATCCACAGCAAAGGATCTATCTACAGCAAAGGACCTATCTACAGTAAAGGATCTATCTACATCATATGATCAATCCACAGCAAGGGATCTATCTACAGCTGAGGATCTATTTACAGTAAAGGAGCTATCTACAGCAAAAGATCTACCTACAATAAGGGATCTATCTGCAGCAAAGGATCTATCTGCAGCGAAGGATCTATCTTCAGCAAAGGATCTTTATGCAGCACAGGATCTACGTACAGTAAAGGATCTATCTACTGCATAGGATACATCTACTGCAAAGAATCTATCTAGAGCTAAGAATCTATCTTCAGCAAAGAATCTATCTACAGAAAAGTATCTATCTACAACGAAGGATCTATCGACAGTAAAGGATCAATCTACAGCAAATTATCTATTTTCAGCAAAGGACCTTTCTACAGCATAAGATCTATCTACAGCAAAGGATCTTTCTACAGCATAAGATCTATCTACAGCAAAGGATCTATCTACAATGAGTGATCTATCTACAGCAAAGGATCTAGCTACTGCAAAAGATCTATCTACTGTAAAGGAACTCTATACAGCTAAAGGATATATCTACAGAAAAGGAACTCTATACAGCCCAAGGATCCATTTACAGCAAAGGATCTATCTACAGCAAAGGATCTATTTATAGCGGAGAATCTTTATACAGCAAAGGAACTACTACAGCAAAAGATCTATCTACAGCAAATGATCTATCTACAGCAAAGGATCTATCTACAGCAAAGGATCTATCTACAGCAAAGGACCTATCTACAGTAAGGGATCTATTTACAGCGAACGATCAATCTACAGCAAATGATCTATCTACAGCGAAGGATATTTCTACAGCATAGGATCTATCTACAGCAATGGATCTATCTACAGTAAGGGATCTTTTTGCAGCAAAGGATCAATCTACCTCAAAGGATCTTTTTACAGCGAAGGATCGATCTACAGCAAAGGATATATTTACAGCAAAGGATCTATCTACAGCAAAGGATCTATCTACTGCAAAGGATCTATCTACAGCAAAGGATCTGTTTACAGTCAAGGATTTATCTACTGCAAAGGATCTCTCTACATCAAAGGATCAATCTACATTTAAGGATCTATCTTAAGCAAAGGATCTATCTACATCAAAGGAATTTATCTGCAGTAAGGTATCTATCTACATTAAAGAATCTGTCTACACCAAAAGATCTGTCTACAGTGCAGGATATGTCAACAGCAAAGGATCAATCTATAGCAAAAGATCTATTCACAACAAAAGTTCTATCTACCGCAAAAGATCTATCTACAACAAAGGATCTATCTACAGGAAAGGATCTATCTACAGCAAAGGATCTATTTACAGTAAAGGAGCTATCTACAGCAAAAGATCTATCAACAGTAAGGGATCTATCTTTAGCAAAGGATCTATCTACAGCAAAGGATCTATCTTCAGCAAAGGATCTATCTACAGCAAAGTGATCTATATACAGTAAGGGATCTATCTACAGCAAATGATCTATCTACAGTAAAGTGATCTATCTACAGTAAGGGATCTATCTACAGCGAAGAATCTATCTACACCAAAGGATCTTTCTACAGCGAAAGATCTGTCAACAGCAAAGGATCTATCTACAGCAAAGGATCTATTTACAGTATGGGATCTATCTACAGCAACGGTTTTATCAACAAAAAAAATCTATCTACAGAAAAGGATCTATCCACAGAAAAGGATTTATCTACAGCGAAGAATATATCTACAGCAAAGAATCTATTTACAGCAAAGGATCTATCAACGGCAAGGGATCTATCTACGGCAAAGGATTTATTAAGTTATTTTACAGCAAAGGATCTTAGATCTATCTACAGCTAAGGATCTATCTACAGTAAAAGATCTTTCTACTACAAAGGATCTATCTACAGCAAAGGATCTATCTGCAACAAAGAATCTATATACAGCTAAGAATCTATCTACAGTAAAGTATCTATCTACAGCAAAGGATCTATCCACAGCAAAGGATCTCTCTACAGCAAAGGATCTATCTACAGTAAAGGATCTATCTACAACAAATGATCCATCTACAACAAACGATTTATTTACAGCAAAGGATCTATATACAGCGAAGGATCAATCTACAGCATAAGATCTATCTACAGTAAAGGATCTACCTACTGCAAAGGATCTGTCTTATGCAAAGGATCTATCTACAATAAAGAAACTATCTACAGCAAAGAATCTATGTTCAGCAAATAATCTTTCTAAGCAAATGATCTATCTACAGCAAAGGATCTACAGCAAACGATCAATCTACAGCAAATAATCTATCTACAGTAAAGGGACTATATACAGCAAAGTATCCATCTACAGTGAAGGATCTATTTACAGTATGGGATCTATCTACAGCAACGGTTTTATCAACAATAAAAATCTATCTACAGAAAAGGATCTATCCACAGAAAAGGATTCATCTACAGCGAAGAATATATCTACAGCAAAGAATCTATTTACAGCAAAGGATCTATCAACGGCAAGGGATCTATCTACGGCAAAGGATTTATTAAGTTATTTTACAGCAAAGGATCTTAGATCTATCTACAGCTAAGGATCTATCTACAGTAAAAGATCTATCTACTAAAAAGGATCTATCTACAGCAAAGGATCTATCTGCAACAAAGAATCTATATACAGCTAAGAATCTATCTACAGTAAAGGATCTATCTACAGCAAAGGATCTATCTTCAGCAAAGGATCTCTCTACAGCAAAGGATCTATCTACAGTAAAGGATCTATCTACAACAAAAGATCTATCTACAACAAAAGATTTATCTACAGCAAAGGATCAATCTACAGCAAATAATCTATCTACAGTAAAGGGACTATATACAGCAAAGGATCCATCTACAGTTAAGGATCTATCAACAGCAAAGGATCAATCTATAACAAAAGATCTATTTTCAAAAAAAGTTTTATCTACAGAAAAGGGTCTATCTACAGCAAAGGATCTATCTACAGGAAAGAATCTATCTACAGCAAAGGATCTATTTACAGTAAAGAAGTTATCTACAGCAAAAAATCTATCAACAATAAGGGATCTATCTGCAGCAAATGATCTATCTACTGCAAAGGATCTATCTTCAGCAAAGGATCTTTATACAGCATAGGATCTATCTACAGTCAAGGATTTATCTACTGCAAAGGATCTTTCTACAGCATAGTATCAATCTAAAGTTAAGGATCTATTTTAAACAAAGGATCTATCTACAGCAAGGGATCTATCTAAAGCCAATGATCTATCTACAACAAAAAATCTATTTACAAAAGCAGAACTTTATACAGCAAAGGATCTATCTACAGCAAAGGATCTATCTACAGCAAAGGATCTATCTAGAGCAAAGAATCTGTCTTCAACAAAGGATCTTTCTACAATGCAGGATCTGTCAACAGCAAAGGATCAATCTATAGCAAAAGATCTATTTACAACAAAAGTTCAATCTACAGCAAAAAATCTATCAACAGCAAAGGATTTATCTACAGGGAAGGATCTGTCTACAGCAAGGGATCTATTTACAGTAAAGGAGCTATCTACAGCAAAAGATCTATCAACAATAAGGGATCTATCTGCAGCAAAGAATCTATCTACAGCAAAGGATCTATCTTCAGTAAATGATCTATCTACAGCAAAGTGATCTATCAACAGTAGGGGATCGATCTACAGCAAATGATCTATCTACAGCAAAGTGTTCTATCTACAGTAAGGGATCTATCTACAGCAAAAAATCTATCTACACAAAAGGATCTTTCTACAGCGAAAGATCTGTCAACAGCAAAGGATCTATCTACAGCAAAGGATCTATTTACAGCAGCAGACCTTTCTACAACAGAGATCTTTCTACAGCAAAGGATTTATCTACAGCAAAGGATCTATTCACAGTATGGGATCTATCTACAGCAACGGTTTTATCTACAATAAAAGATCTATCTACAGAAAAAGATCTATCTACAGAAAAGGATCTATCTACAGTAAAGGAACGATCTACAGCAAATTATCTATCTACAACAAACGATTTATCTACAGCAAAGGATCTATCTACATATAAGGATCAATCTACAGCAAAGGATCTATCTACAGTAAAGGATCTATATACATCATATGATCAGTCCACAGCAAGGGATCTATCTGCATCAAAGGATCTATTTACAGTAAAGGAGCTATTTAGAGCAAAAGATTTATCTACAGCAAAAGATCTATCTACAGCAAAGGATCTATCTACATCAAAGGATCTATCTACAGCAAAGGATCTATCTACAGTCAAGGATTTATCTACTGCAAAGGATCTCTCTACAGCAAAGGATCAATCTACATTTAAGGATCTATCTACTGCAAAAGATCTATCTACAGCAAATGATTAATCTACAGCAAAGGATCTATCTACAGCAAATGATCTATTTATAGCGGAGAATCTTTCTACAGCAAAGGAACTACTACAGCAAAAGATCTATCAATGTTTTGCAGCCTTTTTGGTCCGTTTTCATGCTTTAGTGTCCCGTTTTCATGAAATCACTGATCTCTCTCAATTTTCCTCCATTTCGTCAGCTTTGCTTATTTACAGTGTTTGAAGCCTTTTGGTCCTTTTTCATGCTTTAGTGTTCCGTATCCATCACTGTTTCCTCTCGTTTCCATGAAATCACTGATTTCTCTCAATTTTCCTCCATTTCGTCAGTTTTGCTAATTTTCAGTGTTTTGCAGCCTTTTTGGTCCGTTTTCATGCTTTAGTGTCCCGTTTACATGAAATCACTGATTTCTTTCAATTATTCTCCATTTAGTCAGATTTTCAAATTTTCGGTGTTTTGCAGCCTTTTTGGTCTGTTTTCATGCTTTACTGTCCCGTTTTCATGAAATCACTGATTTCTCTCAATTTTCCTCCATGTCGTCAGTTTTGCTAATTTTCAGTGTTTTGAAGCTTTTTGGTCCATTTTCATGCTCTAGTGTTCCGTTTCAGCAAAAGTTCTATATTCTGTAAAGGATCTATCTACAGCAAAGGATCTATCTACAGGAAAGTATCTATCTACAGCAAAGGATCTATCTACAGCAAAGGATTTATCTACAGAAAAGGATTTATCTACAGCAAAGGATCTATCTACAGCAAGGGATTCATCTACAGCAAAGATCCATTTTACTGTATGGGATCTATCTAAAGCAAAGCTTTTATCTACAGTAAAGGATCTATCTACAGAAAAGGATCTATCTACAGAAAAGGATCTATCTACAGAAAAGGATCTATCTACAGAAAAGGATTTATCTACAGCGAAGGATCTATCTACAGCAAAGGATCTATCTACAGCAATGGATCTATCTACGGCAAAGGATCTTTGATCTATTTACATCAGTGGATCTATCTACAATGAATGATCTATCTACTACAAAAGATCTATCTACAGCAAAGGATCTATCTACAACAGAGAATCTATCTACAGCGAAAAATCTATCTACAGTAAAGGATCTATCTACAGCAAAGGATCTATCTACAGCAAAGGATCTATCTACAGCAAAGGATCTATCTACAACAAACGATTTATCTACAGCAAAGGATCTATCTACAGACAAGGATCCAACTACAGCAAGGGATCTATCTACAGTAAAGGATCTATCTAATGCAAAGGATATATCTACAGCAAAGGATCTATCTACAACAAAGGACCTATCAACAGTAAAGGATCTATCTACATCATATGATCAATCCACAGCAAGGGATCTATCTATAGCAAAGGATCTATTTATAGTAAAGGAGCTATCTACAGCAACAAATCTATCTACAATAAGGGATCTATCTGCAGCAAAGGATCTTTCTACAGCATAAGATCTATCTACAGCAAAGGATCTATCTACAATAAGTGATCTATCTACAGCAAAGGATCTATCTACTGCAAAAGATCTATCTACAGCAAATGATCAATCTACAGCGAAGGATATATCTACAGTAAAAGAATTGTATACAGCCAAAGGATCCATTTACAGCAAAGGATCTATCAACAACAAAGGATCTATCTACAGCAAAGGATCTATTTATAGCGGAGAATCTTTCTAAAGCAAAGGAACTACTACAGCAAAAGATCTATCAGTGTTTTGCAGCCTTTTTGGTCCGTTATCATGCTTTAGTGTCCCGTTTTCATGAAATCACTGATATCTCTCAATTTTCCTCCATTTCGTCAGCTATGCTAATTTACAGTGTTTTGAAGCCTTTTTGTCCTTTTTCATGCTTTAGTGTTCCGTTTTCATCACTGTTCCCTCTCGTTTCCATGAAATCACTGATTTCTCTCAATTTTCCTCCATTTCGTCAGTTATGCTTATTTCCAGTGTTTTGCAGCCTTTTTAGTCCGTTTACATGCTTTAGTGTCCCGTTTACATGAAATCACTGATTTCTTTCAATTTTTCTCCAATTAGTCAGATTTTCAAATTTTCGGTGTTTTGCAGCATTTTTGGTCTGTTTTCATGCTTTAGTGTCCCGTTTTCATGAAATCACTGATTTCTCTCAATTTTCCTCCATTTCGTCAGTTTTGCTAATTTTCAGTGTTCGATGCTTTTTGGTCCTTTTTCATGCTTTAGTGTTCCGTTTCAGCAAAAGTTCTATATTCTGTAAAGGATCTATCTACAGCAAAGGATCTATCTACAGGAAAGTATCTATCTACAGCAAAGGATCTATCTACAGCAAAGGATTAATCTACAGAAAAGGATTTATCTACAGCAAAGGATCTATCTACAGCAAGGGATTCATCTACAGCAAAGATCCATTTTACTGTATGGATCTATCTAAAGCAAAGCTTTTATCTACAGTAAAGGATCTATCTACAGCAAAGGATCTATCTACAGGAATGGATCTATCTACAACAAAGGATCTATTTACAGTAAAGGAGCTATCTACAACAAAAGATCTATCAACAATTAGGGATCTATCTGCAGCAAAGGATCTATCTACAGCAAAAGATCTATCTTCAGCAAAGGATCTATCTACAGCAAAGTGATCTATCTACAGTAAGCGATCTATCTACAGCAAAGAATCTATCTACACCAAAGGATCTTTCTACAGCGAAAGATCTGTCAACAGCAAAGGATCTATCTACAGCAAAGGATCTATCTACGGCAAGGGATCTATCTACGGAAAAGGATTCATTTATTTATTTACAGCAAAAGATCTTAGATCTATCGACAGCTAAGGATCTATCTACAGCAAAGGACCTCTCTACAGCAAAGGATCTATTTACAGTATGGGATCTATCTACAGCGAAGGTTTTATTTACAGTATGGGATCTATCAAAAAAAATGTTTTATTTAAAGTATGAGATCTATCAACAGCAAAGGTTTTATCTAGAGTAAAGGATCTTTCTACAAAAAAGGATATATATGCAGAAAGGGATCTATCTACAGCGAAGGATCTATCAACAACAAAGGATCTATCTACAGCAAATGATCTATCTACGGCAAGGGATCTATCTACGGCAAAGGATTTATTTATTTATTTACAGCAAAGGATCTTAGATCTATATACAGCAAAGGATTTATCTACAGTAAATAATCTATCTACAACAGAGAATCTATGTACTGCAAAGAATCTATCTACAACAAACGATTTATCTACATTAAAGAATCTATCTACAGCATAGGATCTATCTACAACAAAGGATCTATCTACAGCAAAGGATCTATCTACAGCAAAAGATCAATCTACAGTAAAGGATCTATCTACATCAAAGTATCTATTTACAACAAACGATTTATCAACAGCAAAGGATCTATTTACAGACAAGGATCCATCTACAGCAAGGGATCTATCTACAGTAATGGATCTATCTACTGCAAAGGATATATCTACAGCAAAGGATCTATCTACAATAAAGGAACTATCTACAGTAAAGGATCTATCTACATCATATGATCAATCCACAGCAAGGAATCTATCTACAGCAAAGGATCTATTTACAGTAAAGGAGCTATCTACAGCAAAAGATCCATCTACAATAAGGGATCTATCTGCAGCAAAGGATCTTTCTACAGCATAAGATCTATCTACAGCAAAGGATCTATCTACAATAAGTGATCTATCTACAGCAAAGGATCTATCTACTGCAAAAGATCTATCTACAGCAAATGATCTATCAACAGCAAAGGATCTATCTACAGCAAAGGACCTATCTACAGTAAGGGATCTATTTACAGCGAAGGATCAATCTACAGCAAATGATCTATCTACAGCAAAGGATATTTCTACAGCATAGTATCTATCTACAGCAATGGATCTATCTACAGTTAGGGATCTTTTTGCAGCAATGGATCAATCTACAGCAAAGGATCTATTTACAGCGAAGGATCGATCTACAGCAAAGGATCTATCTACAGCAAAGGATCTATCTACAGCAAAGGATCTATCTACTGCAAAGGATCTATCTTCAGCAAAGGATCTTTATACAGCATAGGATCTATCTACAGTCAAGGATTTATCTACTGCAAAGGATCTTTCTACAGCATAGTATCAATCTAAAGTTAAGGATCTATTTTAAACAAAGGATCTATCTACAGCAAGGGATCTATCTAAAGCCAATGATCTATCTACAACAAAAAATCTATTTACAAAAGCAGAACTTTATACAGCAAAGGATCTATCTACAGCAAAGGATCTATCTACAGCAAAGGATCTATCTACAGCAAAGAATCTGTCTTCAACAAAGGATCTTTCTACAATGCAGGATCTGTCAACAGCAAAGGATCAATCTATAGCAAAAGATCTATTTACAACAAAAGTTCAATCTACAGCAAAAAATCTATCAACAGCAAAGGATTTATTCACAGGGAAGGATCAGTCTACAGCAAGGGATCTATTTACAGTAAAGGAGCTATCTACAGCAAAAGATCTATCAACAATAAGGGATCTATCTGCAGCAAAGAATCTATCTACAGCAAAGGATCTATCTTCAGTAAATGATCTATCTACAGCAAAGTGATCTATCAACAGTAGGGGATCGATCTACAGCAAATGATCTATCTGCAGCAAAGTGTTCTATCTACAGTAAGGGATCTATCTACAGCAAAAAATCTATCTACACAAAAGGATCTTTCTACAGCGAAAGATCTGTCAACAGCAGAGGATCTATCTACAGCAAAGGATCTATTTACAGCAGAAGATCTTTCAACAACAGAGATCTTTCTACAGCAAAGGATTTATCTACAGCAAAGGATCTATTCACAGTATGGGATCTATCTACAGCAACGGTTTTATCTACAATAAAAGATCTATCTACAGAAAAAGATCTATCTACAGAAAAGGATCTATCTACAGTAAAGGAACGATCTACAGCAAATTATCTATCTACAACAAACGATTTATCTACAGCAAAGGATCTATCTATATATAAGGATCAATCTACAGCAAAGGATCTATCTACAGTAAAGGATCTATATACATCATATGATCAATCCACAGCAAGGGATCTATCTGCATCAAAGGATCTATTTACAGTAAAGGAGCTATTTAGAGCAAAAGATTTATCTACAGCAAAAGATCTATCTACAGCAAATGATTAATCTACAGCAAAGGATCTATCTACAGCAAATGATCTATTTATAGCGGAGAATCTTTCTACAGCAAAGGAACTACTACAGCAAAAGATCTATCAATGTTTTGCAGCCTTTTTGGTCCGTTTTCATGCTTTAGTGTCCCGTTTTCATGAAATCACTGATCTCTCTCAATTTTCCTCCATTTCGTCAGCTTTGCTAATTTACAGTGTTTGAAGCCTTTTGGTCCTTTTTCATGCTTTAGTGTTCCGTTTCAGCAAAAGTTCTATATTCTGTAAAGGATCTATCTACAGCAAAGGATCTATCTACAGGAAAGTATCTATCTACAGCAAAGGATCTATCTACAGCAAAGGATTAATCTACAGAAAAGGATTTATCTACAGCAAAGGATCTATCTACAGCAAGGGATTCATCTACAGCAAAGATCCATTTTACTGTATGGATCTATCTAAAGCAAAGCTTTTATCTACAGTAAAGGATCTATCTACAGCAAAGGATCTATCTACAGGAATGGATCTATCTACAACAAAGGATCTATTTACAGTAAAGGAGCTATCTACAACAAAAGATCTATCAACAATTAGGGATCTATCTGCAGCAAAGGATCTATCTACAGCAAAAGATCTATCTTCAGCAAAGGATCTATCTACAGCAAAGTGATCTATCTACAGTAAGCGATCTATCTACAGCAAAGAATCTATCTACACCAAAGGATCTTTCTACAGCGAAAGATCTGTCAACAGCAAAGGATCTATCTACAGCAAAGGATCTATCTACGGCAAGGGATCTATCTACGGAAAAGGATTCATTTATTTATTTACAGCAAAAGATCTTAGATCTATCGACAGCTAAGGATCTATCTACAGCAAAGGACCTCTCTACAGCAAAGGATCTATTTACAGTATGGGATCTATCTACAGCGAAGGTTTTATTTACAGTATGGGATCTATCAAAAAAAATGTTTTATTTAAAGTATGAGATCTATCAACAGCAAAGGTTTTATCTACAGTAAAGGATCTTTCTACAAAAAAGGATATATATGCAGAAAGGGATCTATCTACAGCGAAGGATCTATCAACAACAAAGGATCTATCTACAGCAAATGATCTATCTACGGCAAGGGATCTATCTACGGCAAAGGATTTATTTATTTATTTACAGCAAAGGATCTTAGATCTATATACAGCAAAGGATTTATCTACAGTAAATAATCTATCTACAACAGAGAATCTATGTACTGCAAAGAATCTATCTACAACAAACGATTTATCTACATTAAAGAATCTATCTACAGCATAGGATCTATCTACAACAAAGGATCTATCTACAGCAAAGGATCTATCTACAGCAAAAGATCAATCTACAGTAAAGGATCTATCTACATCAAAGTATCTATTTACAACAAACGATTTATCAACAGCAAAGGATCTATTTACAGACAAGGATCCATCTACAGCAAGGGATCTATCTACAGTAATGGATCTATCTACTGCAAAGGATATATCTACAGCAAAGGATCTATCTACAATAAAGGAACTATCTACAGTAAAGGATCTATCTACATCATATGATCAATCCACAGCAAGGAATCTATCTACAGCAAAGGATCTATTTACAGTAAAGGAGCTATCTACAGCAAAAGATCCATCTACAATAAGGGATCTATCTGCAGCAAAGGATCTTTCTACAGCATAAGATCTATCTACAGCAAAGGATCTATCTACAATAAGTGATCTATCTACAGCAAAGGATCTATCTACTGCAAAAGATCTATCTACAGCAAATGATCTATCAACAGCAAAGGATCTATCTACAGCAAAGGACCTATCTACAGTAAGGGATCTATTTACAGCGAAGGATCAATCTACAGCAAATGATCTATCTACAGCAAAGGATATTTCTACAGCATAGTATCTATCTACAGCAATGGATCTATCTACAGTTAGGGATCTTTTTGCAGCAATGGATCAATCTACAGCAAAGGATCTATTTACAGCGAAGGATCGATCTACAGCAAAGGATCTATCTACAGCAAAGGATCTATCTACAGCAAAGGATCTATCTACTGCAAAGGATCTATCTTCAGCAAAGGATCTTTATACAGCATAGGATCTATCTACAGTCAAGGATTTATCTACTGCAAAGGATCTTTCTACAGCATAGTATCAATCTAAAGTTAAGGATCTATTTTAAACAAAGGATCTATCTACAGCAAGGGATCTATCTAAAGCCAATGATCTATCTACAACAAAAAATCTATTTACAAAAGCAGAACTTTATACAGCAAAGGATCTATCTACAGCAAAGGATCTATCTACAGCAAAGGATCTATCTACAGCAAAGAATCTGTCTTCAACAAAGGATCTTTCTACAATGCAGGATCTGTCAACAGCAAAGGATCAATCTATAGCAAAAGATCTATTTACAACAAAAGTTCAATCTACAGCAAAAAATCTATCAACAGCAAAGGATTTATTCACAGGGAAGGATCAGTCTACAGCAAGGGATCTATTTACAGTAAAGGAGCTATCTACAGCAAAAGATCTATCAACAATAAGGGATCTATCTGCAGCAAAGAATCTATCTACAGCAAAGGATCTATCTTCAGTAAATGATCTATCTACAGCAAAGTGATCTATCAACAGTAGGGGATCGATCTACAGCAAATGATCTATCTGCAGCAAAGTGTTCTATCTACAGTAAGGGATCTATCTACAGCAAAAAATCTATCTACACAAAAGGATCTTTCTACAGCGAAAGATCTGTCAACAGCAGAGGATCTATCTACAGCAAAGGATCTATTTACAGCAGAAGATCTTTCAACAACAGAGATCTTTCTACAGCAAAGGATTTATCTACAGCAAAGGATCTATTCACAGTATGGGATCTATCTACAGCAACGGTTTTATCTACAATAAAAGATCTATCTACAGAAAAAGATCTATCTACAGAAAAGGATCTATCTACAGTAAAGGAACGATCTACAGCAAATTATCTATCTACAACAAACGATTTATCTACAGCAAAGGATCTATCTATATATAAGGATCAATCTACAGCAAAGGATCTATCTACAGTAAAGGATCTATATACATCATATGATCAATCCACAGCAAGGGATCTATCTGCATCAAAGGATCTATTTACAGTAAAGGAGCTATTTAGAGCAAAAGATTTATCTACAGCAAAAGATCTATCTACAGCAAATGATTAATCTACAGCAAAGGATCTATCTACAGCAAATGATCTATTTATAGCGGAGAATCTTTCTACAGCAAAGGAACTACTACAGCAAAAGATCTATCAATGTTTTGCAGCCTTTTTGGTCCGTTTTCATGCTTTAGTGTCCCGTTTTCATGAAATCACTGATCTCTCTCAATTTTCCTCCATTTCGTCAGCTTTGCTAATTTACAGTGTTTGAAGCCTTTTGGTCCTTTTTCATGCTTTAGTGTTCCGTTTTCATCACTGTTTCCTCTCGTTTCCATGAAATCACTGATTTCTCTCAATTTTCCTCCATTTCGTCAGTTTTGCTAATTTTCAGTGTTTTGCAGCCTTTTTGGTCCGTTTTCATGCTTTAGTGTCCCGTTTACATGAAATCACTGATTTCTTTCAATTATTCTCCATTTAGTCAGATTTTCAAATTTTCGGTGTTTTGCAGCCTTTTTGGTCTGTTTTCATGCTTTAGTGTCCCGTTTTCATGAAATCACTGATTTCTCTCAATTTTCCTCCATTTCGTCAGTTTTGCTAATTTTCAGTGTTTGAAGCTTTTTGGTCCTTTTTCATGCTCTAGTGTTCCGTTTCAGCAAAAGTTCTATATTCTGTAAAGGATCTATCTACAGCAAAGGATCTATCTACAGGAAAGTATCTATCTACAGCAAAGGATCTATCTACAGCAAAGGATTTATCTACAGAAAAGGATTTATCTACAGCAAAGGATCTATCTACAGCAAGGGATTCATCTACAGCAAAGATCCATTTTACTGTATGGGATCTATCTAAAGCAAAGCTTTTATCTACAGTAAAGGATCTATCTACAGAAAAGGATCTATCTACAGAAAAGGATCTATCTACAGAAAAGGATTCATCTACAGCGAAGGATCTATCTACAGCAAAGGATCTATCTACAGCAAAGGATCTATCTACGGCAAAGGATCTTTGATCTATTTACATCAGTGGATCTATCTACAATGAATGATCTATCTACTACAAAAGATCTATCTACAGCAAAGGATCTATCTACAACAAAGAATCTATCTACAGCGAAAAATCTATCTACAGTAAAGGATCTATCTACAGCAAAGGATCTATCTACAGCAAAGGATCTATCTTCAGCAAAGGATCTATCTATAACAAACGATTTATCTACAGCAAAGGATCTATCTACAGACAAGGATCCATCTATAGCAAGGGATCTATTTACAGTAAAGGAGCTATCTACAGCAAAAAATCTATCTACAATAAGGGATCTATCTGCAGCAAAGGATCTTTCTACAGCATAAGATCTATCTACAGCAAAGGATCTATCTACAATAAGTGATGTATCTACAGCAAAAGATCTATCTACTGCAAAAGATCTATCTACAGCAAATGATCAATCTACTGCGAAGGATATATCTACAGTAAAAGAATTGTATACAGCCAAAGGATCCATTTACAGCAAAGGATCTATCTACAACAAAGGATCTATCTACAGCAAAGGTTCTATTTATAGCGGAGAATCTTTCTAAAGCAAAGGAACTACTACAGCAAAAGATCTATCAGTGTTTTGCAGCCTTATTGGTCCGTTTTCATGCTTTAGTGTCCCGTTTTCATGAAATCACTGATCTCTCTCAATTTTCCTCCATTTCGTCAGCTATGCTAATTTACAGTGTTTTGAAGCCTTTTTGTCCTTTTTCATGCTTTAGTGTTCCGTTTTCATCACTGTTCCCTCTCGTTTCCATGAAATCACTGATTTCTCTCAATTTTCCTCCATTTCGTCAATTATGCTTATATTCAGTGTTTTGCATCCTTTTTAGTCCGTTTACATGCTTTAGTGTCCCGTTTACATGAAATCACTGATTTCTTTCAATTTTTCTCCATTTAGTCAGATTTTCAAATTTTCGGTGTTTTGCAGCCTTTTTGGTCTGTTTTCATGCTTTAGTGTCCCGTTTTCATGAAATCACTGATTTCTCTCAATTTTCCTCCATTTCGTCAGTTTTGCTAATTTTCAGTGTTCGATGCTTTTTGGTCCTTTTTCATGATTTAGTGTTCCGTTTCAGCAAAAGTTCTATATTCTGTAAAGGATCTACCTACAGCAAAGGATCTATCTACAGGAAAGTATCTATCTACAGCAAAGGATATATCTACAGCAAAGGATTAATCTACAGAAAAGGATTCATCTACAGCAAAGGATCTATCTACAGCAAGGGATTCATCTACAGCAAAGATCCATTTTACTGTATGGATCTATCTAAAGCAAAGCTTTTATCTACAGTAAAGGATCTATCTACAGCAAAGGATCTATCTACAGGAAAGGATCTATCTACAACAAAGGATCTATTTACAGTAAAGGAGCTATCTACAACAAAAGATCTATCAACAATAAGGGATCTATCTGCAGTAAAGGATCTATCTACAGCAAAAGATCTATCTTCAGCAAAGGATCTATCTACAGCAAAGTGATCTATCTACAGTAAGCGATCTATCTACAGCAAATGATCTATCTACAGCAAAGTGATCTATCTACAGTAAGGGATCTATCTACAGCAAAGAATCTATCTACACCAAAGGATCTTTCTACAGCGAAAGATCTGTCAACAGCAAAGGATCTATCTACAGCAAAGGATCTATCTACGGCAAGGGATCTATCTACGGAAAAGGATTCATTTATTTATTTACAGCAAAAGATCTTAGATCTATCGACAGCTAAGGATCTATCTACAGCAAAGGACCTCTCTACAGCAAAGGATCTATTTACAGTATGGGATCTATCTACAGCGAAGGTTTTATTTACAGTATGGGATCTATCAAAAAAAATGTTTTATTTACAGTATGAGATCTATCAACAGCAAAGGTTTTATCTACAGTAAAGGATCTTTCTACAGAAAAGGATATATTTGCAGAAAAGGATCTATCTACGGCAAGGGATCTATCTACGGCAAAGGATTTATTCCTTTATTTACAGCAAAGGATCTTAGATCTATCTACAGCAAAGGATTTATCTACAGTAAAAGATCTATCTTCAGCAAAGGATCTATCTACAGCAAAGTGATCTATCTACAGTAAGCGATCTATCTACAGCAAAGGATCTATCTACAGCAAAGTGATCTATCTACAGTAAGGGATCTATCTACAGCAAAGAATCTATCTACACCAAAGGATCTTTCTACAGCGAAAGATCTGTCAACAGCAAAGTATCTCTCTACTGCAAAGGATATATCTACAGCAAGGGATCTATCTACAGTAAAGGATCTATCTACTGCAAAGGATATATCTACAGCAAAGGATCTATCTATAACAAAGGACCTATCTACAGTAAAGGATCTATCTACATCATATGATCAATCCACAGCAAGGGATCTATCTACAGCAAAGGATCTATTTACAGTAAAGGAGCTATTTACAGCAAAAGATCTATCTACAATAAGGGATCTATCTGCAGCAAAGGATCTATCTACAATAAGTGATCTATCTACAGCAAAGGATCTATCTACAATAAGTGATCTATCTACTGCAAAGGATCTATCTACTGCAAAAGATCTATCTACAGCAAATGATCAATCTACAGCGAAGGATATATCTACAGTAAAAGAATTGTATACAGCCAAAGGATCCATTTACAGCAAAGGATCTCTCTACAACAAAGGATCTATCTACAGCAAAGGATCTATTTATAGCGGAGAATCTTTCTACAGCAAATGAACTACTACAGCAAAAGATCTATCAGTGTTTTGCAGCCTTTTTGGTCCGTTTTCATGCTTTAGTGTCCCGTTTTCATGAATCACTGATCTCTCTCAATTTTCCTCCATTTTGTCAGCTTTGCTAATTTACAGTTTTTTGAAGCCTTTTTGTCCTTTTTCATGCTTTAGTGTTCCGTTTTCTTCACTGTTCCCTCTCGTTTCCATGAAATCACTGATTTCTCTCAATTTTCCTCCATTTCGTCAGTTTTGCTAATTTTCAGTGTTTTGCAGCCTCTTTGGTCCGTTTTCATGCTTTAGTGTCCCGTTTTCATGAAATCACTGATCTCTCTCAATTTTCCTCCATTTCGTCAGCTATGCTAATTTACAGTGTTTTGAAGCCTTTTTGTCCTTTTTCATGCTTTAGTGTTCCGTTTTCATCACTGTTCCCTCTCGTTTCCATGAAATCACTGATTTCTCTCAATTTTCCTCCATTTCGTCAGTTATGCTTATTTCCAGTGTTTTGCAGCCTTTTTAGTCCGTTTACATGCTTTAGTGTCCCGTTTACATGAAATCACTGATTTCTTTCAATTTTTCTCCATTTAGTCAGATTTTCAAATTTTCGGTGTTCTGCAGCCTTTTTGGTCTGTTTTCATGCTTTAGTTTCCCGTTTTCATGAAATCACTGATTTCTCTCAATTTTCCTCCATTTCGTCAGTTTTGCTAATTTTCAGTGTTCGATGCTTTTTGGTCCTTTTTCATGCTTTAGTGTTCCGTTTCAGCAAAAGTTCTATATTCTGTAAAGGATCTATCTACAGCAAAGGATCTATCTACAGGAAAGTATCTATCTACAGCAAAGGATCTATCTACAGCAAAGGATTAATCTACAGAAAAGGATTCATCTACAGCAAAGGATCTATCTACAGCAAGGGATTCATCTACAGCAAAGATCCATTTTACTGTATGGATCTATCTAAAGCAAAGCTTTTATCTACAGTAAAGGATCTATCTACAGCAAAGGATCTATCTACAGGAAAGGATCTATCTACAACAAAGGATCTATTTACAGTAAAGGAGCTATCTACAACAAAAGATCTATCAACAATAAGGGATCTATCTGCAGCAAAGGATCTATCTACAGCAAAAGATCTATCTTCAGCAAAGGATCTATCTACAGCAAAGTGATCTATCTACAGTAAGCGATCTATCTACAGCAAATGATCTCTCTACAGCAAAGTGATCTATCTACAGTAAGGGATCTATCTACAGCAAAGGATCTATCTACAGCAAAGGATCTATCTACGGCAAGGGATCTATCTACGGAAAAGGATTCATTTATTTATTTACAGCAAAAGATCTTAGATCTATCGACAGCTAAGGATCTATATACAGCAAAGGACCTCTCTACAGCAAAGGATCTATTTACAGTATGGGATCTATCTACAGCGAAGGTTTTATTTACAGTATGGGATCTATCAAAAAAAATGTTTTATTTTTAGTATGAGATCTATCAACAGCAAAGGTTTTATCTAAAGTAAAGGATCTTTCTACAGAAAAGGATATATTTGGAGAAAAGGATCTATCTACAGCGAAGGATCTATCAACAACAAAGGATCTATCTACAGCAAATGATCTATCTACGGCAAGGGATCTATCTACGGCAAAGGATTTATTTATTTATTTACAGCAAGGGATCTATCTACAGTAAAGGATCTATCTACTGCAAAGGATATATCTACAGCAAAGGATCTATTTACAGTAAAGGAGCTATCTACAGCAAAAAATCTATCTACAATAAGGGATCTATCTGCAGCAAAGGATCTTTCTACAGCAAAAGATCTATCTACAGCAAAGGATCTATCTACAATAAGTGATCTATCTACAGCAAAGGATCTATCTACTGCAAAAGATCTATCTACAGCAAATGATCAATCTACAGCGAAGGATATATCTACAGTAAAAGAATTGTATACAGCCAAAGGATCCATTTACAGCAAAGGATCTATCTACAACAAAGGATCTATCTACAGCAAAGGTTCTATTTATAGCGGAGAATCTTTCTAAAGCAAAGGAACTACTACAGCAAAAGATCTATCAGTGTTTTGCAGCCTTTTTGGTCCATTTTCATGCTTAAGTGTCCCGTTTTCATGAAATCACTGATCTCTCTCAATTTTCCTCCATTTCGTCAGCTATGCTAATTTACAGTGTTTTGAAGCCTTTTTGTCCTTTTTCATGCTTTAGTGTTCCGTTTTCATCACTGTTCCCTCTCGTTTCCATGAAATCACTGATTTCTCTCAATTTTCCTCCATTTCGTCAGTTATGCTTATTTTCAGTGTTTTGCAGCCTTTTTAGTCCGTTTACATGCTTTAGTGTCCCGTTTACATGAAATCACTGATTTCTTTCATTTTTTCTCCATTTAGTCAGATTTTCAAATTTTCGGTGTTTTGCAGCCTTCTTGGTCTGTTTTCATGCTTTAGTGTCCCGTTTTCATGAAATCACTGATTTCTCTCAATTTTCCTCCATTTCGTCAGTTTTGCTAATTTTCAGTGTTCGATGCTTTTTGGTCCTTTTTCATGCTTTAGTGTTCCGTTTCAGCAAAAGTTCTATATTCTGTAAAGGATCTATCTACAGCAAAGGATCTATCTACAGGAAAGTATCTATCTACAGCAAAGGATCTATCTACAGCAAAGGATTAATCTACAGAAAAGGATTCATCTACAGCAAAGGATCTATCTACAACAAGGGATTCATCTACAGCAAAGATCCATTTTACTGTATGGATCTATCTAAAGCAAAGCTTTTATCTACAGTAAAGGATCTATCTACAGCAAAGGATCTATCTACAGGAAAGGATCTATCTACAACAAAGGATCTATTTACAGTAAAGGAGCTATCTACAACAAAAGATCTATCAACAATAAGGGATCTATCTGCAGCAAAGGATCTATCTACAGCAAAAGATCTATCTTCAGCAAAGGATCTATCTACAGCAAAGTGATCTATCTACAGTAAGCAATCTATCTACAGCAAATGATCTATCTACAGCAAAGTGATCTATCTACAGTAAGGGATCTATCTACAGCAAAGAATCTATCTACACCAAAGGATCTTTCTACAGCGAAAGATCTGTCAACAGCAAAGGATCTATCTACAGCAAAGGATCTATCTACGGCAAGGGATCTATCTACGGAAAAGGATTCATTTATTTATTTACAGCAAAAGATCTTAGATCTATCGACAGCTAAGGATCTATCTACAGCAAAGGACCTCTCTACAGCAAAGGATCTATTTACAGTATGGGATCTATCTACAGCGAAGGTTTTATTTACAGTATGGGATCTATCAAAAAAAATGTTTTATTTACAGTATGAGATCTATCAACAGCAAAGGTTTTATCTACAGTAAAGGATCTTTCTACAGAAAAGGATATATTTGCAGAAAAGGATCTATCTACAGCGAAGGATCTATCAACAACAAAGGATCTATCTACAGCAAATGATCTATCTACGGCAAGGGATCTATCTACGGCAAAGGATTTATTTATTTATTTACAGCAAAGGATCTTAGATCTATCTACAGCAAAGGATTTATCTACAGTAAAAGATCTATCTTCAGCAAAGGATCTATCTACAGCAAAGTGATCTATCTACAGTAAGCAATCTATCTACAGCAAAGGATCTATCTACAGCAAAGTGATCTATCTACAGTAAGGGATCTATCTACAGCAAAGAATCTATCTACACCAAAGGATCTTTCTACAGCGAAAGATCTGTCAACAGCAAAGTATCTATCTACTGCAAAGGATATATCTACAGCAAGGGATCTATCTACAGTGAAGGATCTATCTACTGCAAAGGATATATCTACAGCAAAGGATCTATCTACAACAAAGGACCTATCTACAGTAAAGGATCTATCTACATCATATGATCAATCCACAGCAAGGGATCTATCTACAGCAAAGGATCTATTTACAGTAAAGGAGCTATCTACAGCAAAAAATCTATCTACAATAAGGGATCTATCTGCAGCAAAGGATCTTTCTACAGCATAAGATCTATCTACAGCAAAGGATCTATCTACAATAAGTGATCTATCTACAGCAAAGGATCTATCTACTGCAAAAGATCTATCTACAGCAAATGATCAATCTACAGCGAAGGATATATCTACAGTAAAAGAATTTTATACAGCCAAAGGATCCATTTACAGCAAAGGATCTATCTACAACAAAGGATCTATCTACAGCAAAGGTTCTATTTATAGCGGAGAATCTTTCTAAAGCAAAGGAACTACTACAGCAAAAGATCTATCAGTGTTTTGCAGCCTTTTTGGTCCGTTTTCATGCTTTAGTGTCCCGTTTTCATGAAATCACTGATCTCTCTCAATTTTCCTCCATTTCGTCAGCGATGCTAATTTACAGTGTTTTGAAGCCTTTTTGTCCTTTTTCATGCTTTAGTGTTCTGTTTTCATCACTGTTCCCTCTCGTTTCCATGAAATCACTGATTTCTCTCAATTTTCCTCCATTTCGTCAGTTATGCTTATTTTCAGTGTTTTGCAGCCTTTTTAGTCCGTTTACATGCTTTAGTGTCCCGTTTACATGAAATCACTGATTTCTTTCAATTTTTCTCCATTTAGTCAGATTTTCAAATTTTCGGTGTTTTGCAGCCTTTTTGGTCTGTTTTCATGCTTTAGTGTCCCGTTTTCATGAAATCACTGATTTCTCTCAATTTTCCTCCATTTCGTCAGTTTTGCTAATTTTCAGTGTTCGATGCTTTTTGGTCCTTTTTCATGCTTTAGTGTTCCGTTTCAGCGAAAGTTCTATATTCTGTAAAGGATCTATCTACAGCAAAGGATCTATCTACAGGAAAGTATCTATCTACAGCAAAGGATCTATCTACAGCAAAGGATTAATCTACAGAAAAGGATTCATCTACAGCAAAGGATCTATCTACAGCAAGGGATTCATCTACAGCAAAGATCCATTTTACTGTATGGATCTATCTAAAGCAAAGCTTTTATCTACAGTAAAGGATCTATCTACAGCAAAGGATCTATCTACAGGAAAGGATCTATCTACAACAAAGGATCTATTTACAGTAAAGGAGCTATCTACAACAAGAGATCTATCAACAATAAAGGATCTATCTGCAGCAAAGGATCTATCTACAGCAAAAGATCTATCTTCAGCAAAGGATCTATCTACAGCAAAGTGATCTATCTACAGTAAGCGATCTATCTACAGCAAATGATCTATCTACAGCAAAATGATCTATCTACAGTAAGGGATCTATCTACAGCAAAGAATCTATCTACACCAAAGGATCTTTCTACAGCGAAAGATCTGTCAACAGCAAAGGATCTATCTACAGCAAAGGATCTATCTACGGCAAGGGATCTATCTACGGAAAAGGATTCATATAATTATTTACAGCAAAAGATCTTAGATCTAACGACAGCTAAGGATCTATATACAGCAAAGGACCTCTCTACAGCAAAGGATCTATTTACAGTATGGGATCTATCTACAGCGAAGGTTTTATTTACAGTATGGGATCTATCAAAAAAAATGTTTTATTTACAGTATGAGATCTATCAACAGCAAAGGTTTTATCTACAGTAAAGGATCTTTCTGCAGAAAAGGATATATTTGCAGAAAAGGATCTATCTACAGCGAAGGATCTATCAACAACAAAGGATCTATCTACAGCAAATGATCTATCTACGGCAAGGGATCTATCTACGGCAAAGGATTTATTTATTTATTTACAGCAAAGGATCTTAGATCTATCTACAGCAAAGGATTTATCTACAGTAAAAGATCTATCTTCCGCAAAGGATCTATCTACAGCAAAGTGATCTATCTACAGTAAGCGATCTATCTACAGCAAAGGATCTATCTACAGCAAAGTGATCTATCTACAGTAAGGGATCTATCTACAGCAAAGAATCTATCTACACCAAAGGATCTTTCTACAGCGAAAGATCTGTCAACAGCAAAGTATCTATCTACTGCAAAGGATATATCTACAGCAAGGGATCTATCTACAGTAAAGAATCTATCTACAGCAAAGGATATATCTACAGCAAAGGATCTATCTACAACAAAGGACCTATCTACAGTAAAGGATCTATCTACATCATATGATCAATCCACAGCAAGGGATCTATCTACAGCAAAGGATCTATTTACAGTAAAGGAGCTATCTACAGCAAAAAATCTATCTACAATAAGGGATCTGTTGTATTTTAGGGGTAATTACCTGTAAGGTTAATAGCCGAGATTAAGTAGGTTGGACGATCATATTGTCACTACTGGAATTGCTTTATATTCATATTTAACTATTCCAGACTTGTCGCAAAATTTTATTTTGTAAGACAATAGCTATACGATAATTAGAAGGTTCATTAAAAGTTAAACTTCCACAAAAATTTTAATCTTTCTTCAACAATCAATATTTAAGAGATTTACAATAACTCAGGAGAACACTACTCAGTGGAAGGTACAATATAGGAATGCTATATTTTATTGACGGCAATCGAGCACACTGTCGTCCCTAAAGTTTAACAAGAGTTACCCTAAATTTGTAACATTTAAATAAATGGGTAACTTATTTTCTACATACATAACATCTTCCCCCTTAACAAAAATCTAAACTACATAGGAAATCGTTTAGGAGGAACTCCTCTATTTGATCTGTAAGGCAAATAGTTTTCTCTCTCACAATTAGGTTCATTTTCTTTACCAGTATCACTACATGAGGGTTCACTCTTTTTGTCAAAGTCGAAAGAGGTTACGGGATACAGACCTTCATAAAATAGCTTCAATTGATCTACATGTCGTTTATAATGCTTACCATTACTCTCTATAATGTAGTGCAAGTCACTTAGTTTTTTAAAAACTACACCGGAGAACCATTTAACTTTACCGAAATAATTTCTCATAAGAACATTATCCCCCTCTTTAAATAGTGATACTGGTTTACAAAGTTTATCCCTATTAACAATTTGCTTATCATTCAACATTTTAGAAATATTAGGTTTCAGCAAATTTAAAGGCGTACGAATCTGTCTATTGTACAAGAGATAAGAAGGTGAATACCCAGTAACAGAGTGAGGAGTTGAGCGATATGTCATCAGGAATTTTAGAAGTGAATTATCTAACTCACTATTTTCAACATTGGAAATCTTTACATAATTTTTGAAAGTCTGCACAAATCGCTCAGCTTCCCCATTACTTTCTGGATGATATGGAGCACATTTGATATGAGTAATATCACAAGAATACATGAAATCAGAGAATTCCTTAGATATAAACTGGGGGCCATTATCGCTTACAATTTGTAAAGGATAACCATAACGGGCAAATAAAGATTTCAGCGCTTTAATTGAATCAAATGAAGTAGTAGAACTCATCTTCACTATCTCAGGCCATTTACTGTAAGAGTCTACAATTAACATGAAATTATGACCTCTGAAAGGACCTGCAAAATCTATATGTAGGCGCTGCCATGGACCTTGGGGATACTCCCAGGAATGGGAAACATGCTTAGAGGGATTATTTCTATGAGTTTGACAAGCAATACATGATTTTATCATTGTTTCAATATGGTCATCTATATGCGGCCACCAAACATATGATCTTGCTAGTCCCTTAGTTTTAGTAATTCCCATGTGATCCTCATGCAACAAATTTAAAATTTTACTTTGCAAACTATGTGGTATCACCACTCTATTAATCATTAAGACTACTCCTTGGTCAGAATTTAATTGATCTTTTACTTTACGGTATGAAGCATAGGCAGGATCATCTGGGAAATTACTACCATTTACAATACAGTCATGTACAACAGATAATATTTTATCATTCCTAGTAGCTTTAACAACATCTAAGGAAGTCACAGGACCAGGTACTTGTGATATTAGCAAAGTTGACTGAATTGTTTCCTCAGGTTTTGAAATGTCATGTGACAAAGGTAATCTAGACAATGCGTCTACGTTACCATGATCTTTAGAAGCTCTAAATTCTATCTTATAATTATAAGCATTGAGGATGATAGCCCATCTCAGTAACCTTGCTGCAACCAACGAAGGTAATTTAGATTTTTCACCAAATATGGCTAAAAGAGGTTTATGGTCCGTAACTAAATTAAATGTTGATTTGCCATACAAATAATAGTGAAAATGTTTCACTCCAAATATAATAGCCAGGCCTTCCTTATCTATTTGAGAGTAATTTCTCTCAGCCTTTTGTAATTTTCTTGACGCATATGCAATAGGCTTCTCTTCACCATTTGGCAAGACATGTGCCAAAATAGCGCCTACACCCACTGAAGATGCGTCACAAACCAATGTCAAAGGAAGCTCTGGTTTATAATGAGTCAAAAATCTAGAAGAGGTCAATTCAGTTTTTAACTCATTAAATGCATTGTTACATTGTTTAGACCAAAAAAACTTAACGTCATTTTTAGTTAACTCATAAAGTGGAGCAGCAATAGTAGCTAAATTTGGTACAAATCTAGCATAAAAAGTAACAAGTCCCATGAAACTTTTAACTTCGGTTGTAGAAGTGGGTGTTTTAGCCTCTTTTATAGCTTTAATTTTATCATCAGTTTTATGTACCCCTTCCGCATCAATTTTAAATCCTAAGTAAGATACACTAGATACACCAAATAAACATTTAGAAGGTTTAACATGCATATTGTTCTTACTCAAAAGTTCAAGCACATTTTTAACACGATTATTATGAGTTTTAACATCAGGTGCTGCAATTAGGATGTCATCTACAAAACATAACACACCTTCCAATTTAGCCAAAATGCTATCAACAGTACGCTGCCAGAGTGCTGGACTACTAGCAACTCCATATGGCAGCCTATTTACTTTAAATAATCCCTTAGTAGTATTAACTGTGCAAAGTTCCCTACTAGCCTCATCAAGTTCTAACTGATTAAAAGCATGGCACAAATCAATTTTAGAAAACAATTTATTACCACCTAGAGTGGTGAAAATCTCTTCATTAGTAGGCAAAGGGTGGTGAGCCACCTCTAACTGAGGATTTAATGTTACCTTGTAATCACCACACAAACGAACTCCACCTCCTTCTTTCATAATGGGAACTATAGGAGTAGCCCATTTTGATTCTGTCACTGGTGTCCAGAAACCAATTTGTACCATTTTATTTATTTCTGCTTCTACAAGCGGTTTAACAGCTAAGGGTAAAGTACGAGCAGGTACAAATTTAGGATTAGCACCTTCCTTCAGCACCAAATGTGCAGTTCTATTTAAAACTTTATGCCTAGGATTTTCGCCAAAAACATGTTTATAGTTATCCAAAATGTTTTCAAGATCTACATTTTGTGCTGAAGAAACAGCATTACATTCACTTAATTCATTACTACCAACTAGAAGTTGGTGCCAATTAACATGTTTTAATTGTGAAATCCAAGTTCTTCCTAGTAATGCCTTTTCTTCGTCCATAGTAACAAAAGCTTTATCCCTAAATTGATCCGAATTTTTAACAACATTTAATTCACATTCCCCAGCAGTTTTAATTTTTGTGCCATGGTAATCAGCTAGAGTTGCAGAAGCTTTGCACAGTTTTACATCATTTAGTTTCTTATAAACACTTAATGGAATTAGTGTAGCATCGCTACCAGTGTCAACTAAAAATTTAACTTTTACACCATTAATCAACAAATCAAGGTAATACTTATAATCAGTTACAGATGTGGAATTTAATTTATAAGAATATGATCTAACTTGTAAGAAACACAAAGGGTCGTTACTAATTTCTTCAGCAAAAACCTGTTTAACGTCAGTTTCAATTTTATTTTGTGGCTGAACTTTCTTAGTAACTTTAGATTTACAATGTTTAGAAAAATGGCCTGTTATATCACATTTATGACATTTAACTTTTAAAGCTGGGCAGGTTTTATCATTAGCTAAATGTTGATTACTTCCACATCTGTAGCAGGACCTATTTTTATTTTTAGAGTATATGGCAGTATTTTTAATCTGTTTACTGAAATTTACTTCCTGTTTAACTCTAACTTCAGGCGAAACAGATGATCCAGCTTCTAAAAACTGATTCATCCACTTGCCACCTTCAGCAGCGTATTTAGCTATATCTAAAGCTTTATCTAGTGTTAGATCTTTTTCTAATAAGAGTTTCTCTCTAAGTTTACAAGAAGAGTTTAAAATTATTTGATCTAAATGAGCCATATCTCTATTATATTCATCAAAACTACAATGTTTAGACAAAACATTAAGTCTAGCATTAAAATCATGTATGGACTCATTTGGCAAAATTTTAGCCTGTCTGAACTCAAAACGCTCACACAATACATTAGGAAGTTTAACATATTTAGTTTTAACTGAATTCAATAAATCTTCCACTTTATCAAGATCACTGAAATTAGGTAGATTCCTTAAATAATCTTCAGTTTGGCGTCCTATAAAAGTATAAAATATGTCTAATTTATCCTGCTCAGCAGTTATTTTAGCCATCCTAATATACCTGTCATAGTTTCTTTGCCAAAACTCCCACTCCTCTACCATATTTAAGGCAGAGGTGTTTGATGGAGTTAAAGGTGGCAAGCCAAATTTATAAGCCATATTTATCAAGTTAGAAAAACTGTAAATACTAGCAGAACAAAGAGCTATCAGTGGACGGAAATTTAAAATAGATAGTTTAAGCAATTATACTCATCTACCATACCAAACAGCATACTATTATGTGCATCTGGAGAAAGAGTAGATTCATGGCTTAGACCTGAGCATCATCCATATCACCTAGCAGTCCAGTTCCACTTCTTAGTCTGGATTAGTCTGCCACAAAGTAGTTAGAATTCATAGATCATCCAGCCCCGGTCCACACGATGGGTAGGTTAGGTATTTCAACTCCAATCAGCCTTGTCAGCCATGTTGTATTTTAGGGGTAATTACCTGTAAGGTTAATAGCCGAGATTAAGTAGGTTGGACGATCATATTGTCACTACTGGAATTGCTTTATATTCATATTTAACTATCCCATCCTCGTCGCCATGTTGTATTTTAGGGGTAATTACCTGTAAGGTTAATAGCCGAGATTAAGTAGGTTGGACGATCATATTGTCACTACTGGAATTG
Organism: Caprella mutica; assembly: GCA_947561585.1. Lineage (NCBI taxonomy): Eukaryota > Metazoa > Arthropoda > Malacostraca > Amphipoda > Caprellidae > Caprella > Caprella mutica. Next base: position 207,836 of record CANNZV010000105.1, read on the forward strand.
CTTTATATTCATATTTAACTATTCCAGACTTGTCGCAAAATTTTATTTTGTAAGACAATAGCTATACGATAATTAGAAGGTTCATTGAAAGTTAAACTTCCACAAAAATTTTAATCTTTCTTCAACAATCAATATTTAAGAGATTTACAATAACTCAGGAGAACACTACTCAGTGGAAGGTACAATATAGGAATGCTATATTTTATTGACGGCAATCGAGCACACTGTCGTCCCTAAAGTTTAACAAGAGTTACCCTAAATTTGTAACATTTAAATAAATGGGTAACTTATTTTCTACATACATAACAGGATCTATCTGCAGCAAAGGATCTTTCTACAGCATAAGATCTATCTACAGCAAAGGATCTATCTACAATAAGTGATCTATCTACAGCAAAGGATCTATCTACTGCAAAAGATCTATCTACAGCAAATGATCAATCTACAGCGAAGGATATATCTACAGTAAAAGAATTGTATACAGCCAAAGGATCCATTTACAGCAAAGGATCTATCTACAACAAAGAATCTATCTACAGCAAAGGTTCTATTTATAGCGGAGAATCTTTCTAAAGCAAAGGAACTACTACAGCAAAAGATCTATCAGTGTTTTTTAGCCTTTTTGGTCCGTTTTCATGCTTTAGTGTCCCGTTTTCATGAAATCACTGATCTCTCTCAATTTTCCTCCATTTCGTCAGCTATGCTAATTTACAGTGTTTTTGAAGCCTTTTTGTCCTTTTTCATGCTTTAGTGTTCCGTTTTCATCACTGTTCCCTCTCGTTTCCATGAAATCACTGATTTCTCTCAATTTTCCTCCATTTCGTCAGTTATGCTTATTTTCAGTGTTTTGCAGCCATTTTAGTCCGTTTACATGCTTTAGAGTCCCGTTTACATGAAATCACTGATTTCTTTCAATTTTTCTCCATTTAGTCAGATTTTCAAATTTTCGGTGTTTTGCAGCCTTTTTGGTCTGTTTTCATGCTTTAGTGTCCCGTTTTCATGAAATCACTGATTTCTCTCAATTTTCCTCCATTTCGTCAGTTTTGCTAATTTTCAGTGTTCGATGCTTTTTGGTCCTTTTTCATGCTTTAGTGTTCCGTTTCAGCAAAAGTTCTATATTCTGTAAAGGATCTATCTACAGCAAAGGATCTATCTACAGGAAAGTATCTATCTACAGCAAAGGATCTATCTACAGCAAAGGATTAATCTACAGAAAAGGATTCATCTACAGCAAAGGATCTATCTACAGCAAGGGATTCATCTACAGCAAAGATCCATTTTACTGTATGGATCTATCTAAAGCAAAGCTTTTATCTACAGTAAAGGATCTATCTACAGCAAAGGATCTATCTACAGGAAAGGATCTATCTACAACAAAGGATCTATTTACAGTAAAGGAGCTATCTACAACAAAAGATCTATCAACAATAAGGGATCTATCTGCAGCAAAGGATCTATCTACAGCAAAAGATCTATCTTCAGCAAAGGATCTATCTACAGCAAAGTGATCTATCTACAGTAAGCGATCTATCTACAGCAAATGATCTATCTACAGCAAAGTGATCTATCTACAGTAAGGGATCTATCTACAGCAAAAAATCTATCTACACCAAAGGATCTTTCTACAGCGAAAGATCTGTCAACAGCAAAGGATCTATCTACAGCAAAGGATCTATCTACGGCAAAGGATCTATCTACAGAAAAGGATTCATTTATTTATTTACAGCAAAAGGTCTTAGATCTATCGACAGCTAAGGATCTATCTACAGCAAAGGACCTCTCTGCAGCAAAGGATCTATTTACAGTATGGGATCTATCTACAGCGAAGGTTTTATTTACAGTATGGGATCTATCAAAAAAAATGTTTTATTTACAGTATGAGATCTATCAACAGCAAAGGTTTTATCTACAGTAAAGGATCTTTCTACAGAAAAGGATATATTTGCAGAAAAGGATCTATCTACAGCGAAGGATCTATCAACAACAAAGGATCTATCTACAGCAAATGATCTATCTACGGCAAGGGATCTATCTACGGCAAAGGATTTATTTATTTATTTACAGCAAAGGATCTTAGATCTATCTACAGCAAAGGATTTATCTACAGTAAAAGATCTATCTTCAGCAAAGGATCTATCTACAGCAAAGTGATCTATCTACAGTAAGCGATCTATCTACAGCAAAGGATCTATCTACAGCAAAGTGATCTATCTACAGTAAGGGATCTATCTACAGCAAAGAATCTATCTACACCAAAGGGTCTTTCTACAGCGAAAGATCTGTCAACAGCAAAGTATCTATCTACAACAAACGATTTATCAACAGCAAAGGATCTATTTACAGACAAGGATCCATCTACAGCAAGGGATCTATCTACAGTAAAGGATCTATCTACAGGAAAGGATCTATCTACAGGAAAGGATCTATCTACAGCAAAGGATCTATTTACAGTAAAGAAGTTATCTACAGCAAAAAATCTATCAACAATGAGGGATCTATCTGCAGCAAAGGATCTATCTACTGCAAAGGATCTATCTTCAGCAAAGGATCTTTATACAGCATAGGATCTATCTACAGTCAAGGATTTATCTACTGCAAAGGATCTTTCTACAGCATAGTATCAATCTGAAGTTAAGGATCTATTTTAAACAAAGGATCTATCTACAGCAAGGGATCTATCTAAAGCCAATGATCTATCTACAACAAAAAATCTATTTACAAAAGCAGAACTTTATACAGCAAAAGATCTATCTACAGCAAAGGATCTATCTACAGCAAAGGATCTATCTACAGCAAAGAATCTGTCTTCAACAAAGGATCTTTCTACAATGCAGGATCTGTCAACAGCAAAGGATCAATCTATGGCAAAAGATCTATTTACAACAAAAGTTCAATCTACAGCAAAAAATCTATCAACAGCAAAGGATTTATCTACAGGGAAGGATCTGTCTACAGCAAGGGATCTATTTACAGTAAAGGAGCTATCTACAGCAAAAGATCTATCAACAATAAGGGATCGATCTGCAGCAAAGAATCTATCTACAGCAAAGGATCTATCTTCAGTAAATGATCTATCTACAGCAAAGTGATCTATCAACAGTAGGGGATCGATCTACAGCAAATGATCTATCTACAGCAAAGTGTTCTATCTACAGTAAGGGATCTATCTACAGCAAAAAATCTATCTACACAAAAGGATCTTTCTACAGCGAAAGATCTGTCAACAGCAAAGGATCTATCTACAGCAAAGGATCTATTTACAGCAGAAGATCTTTCTACAACAGAGATCTTTCTACAGCAAAGGATTTATCTACAGCAAAGGATCTATTCACAGTATGGGATCAATCTACAGCAACGGTTTTATCTACAATAAAAGATCTATCCACAGAAAAAGATCTATCTACAGAAAAGGATCTATCTACAGTAAAGGAACGATCTACAGCAAATTATCTATCTACATTAAACGATTTATCTACAGCGAAGGATCTATCTACATATAAGGATCAATCTACAGCAAAGGATCTATCTACAGTAAAGGATCTATATACATCATATGATCAATCCACAGCAAGGGATCTATCTGCATCAAAGGATCTATCTACAGCAAAGGATCTATTTATAGCGGAGAATCTTTCTAAAGCAAAGGAACTACTACAGCAAAAGATCTATCAGTGTTTTGCAGCCTTTTTGGTCCGTTTTCATGCTCTAGTGTCCCGTTTTCATGAAATCACTGATCCCTCTCAATTTTCCTCCATTTCGTTAGCTATGCTAATTTTCAGTGTTTTGCAGCCTTTTTAGTCCGTTTACATGCTCTAGTGTCCCGTTTACATGAAATCACTGATTTCTTTCAATTTTTCTCCATTTAGTCAGATTTTCAAATTTTCGGTGTTTTGCAGCCTTTTTGGTCTGTTTTCATGCTTTAGTGTCCCGTTTTCATAAAATCACTGATATCTCTCAATTTTCCTCCATTTCGTCAGTTTTGCTAATTTTCAGTGTTCGATGCTTTTTGGTCCTTTTTCATGCTTTAGTGTTCTGTTTCAGCAAAAGTTCTATATTCTGTAAAGGATCTATCTACAGCAAAGGATCTATCTACAGGAAAGTATCTATCTACAGCAAAGGATCTATCTACAGCAAAGGATTAATCTACAGAAAAGGATTCATCTACAGCAAAGGATCTATCTACAGCAAGGGATTCATCTACAGCAAAGATCCATTTTACTGTATGGATCTATCTAAAGCAAAGCTTTTATCTACAGTAAAGGATCTATCTACAGCAAAGGATCTATCTACAGGAAAGGATCTATATACAACAAAGGATCTATTTACAGTAAAGGAGCTATCTACAACAAAAGATCTATCAACAATAAGGGATCTATCTGCAGCAAAGGATCTATCTACAGCAAAAGATCTATCTTCAGCAAAGGATCTATCTACAGCAAAGTGATCTATCTACAGTAAGCGATCTATCTACAGCAAATGATCTATCTACAGCAAAGATATCTATCTACAGTAAGGGATCTATCTACAGCAAAGAATCTATCTACACCAAAGGATCTTTCTACAGCGAAAGATCTGTCAACAGCGAAGGATCTATCTACAGCAAAGGATCTATCTACGGCAAGGGATCTATCTACGGAAAAGGATTCATTTATTTATTTACAGCAAAAGATCTTAGATCTATCGACAGCTAAGGATCTATCTACAGCAAAGGACCTCTCTACAGCAAAGGATCTATTTACAGTATGGGATCTATCTACAGCGAAGGTTTTATTTACAGTATGGGATCTATCAAAAAAAATGTTTTATTTACAGTATGAGATCTATCAACAGCAAAGGTTTCATCTACAGTAAAGGATCTTTCTACAGAAAAGGATATATTTGCAGAAAAGGATCTATCTACAGCGAAGGATCTATCAACAACAAAGGATCTATCTACAGCAAATGATCTATCTACGGCAAGGGATCTATCTACGGCAAAGGATTTATTTATTTATTTACAGCAAAGGATCTTAGATCTATCTACAGCAAAGGATTTATCTACAGTAAATAATCTATCTACAACAGAGAATCTATGTACTGCAAAGAATCTATCTACAACAAACGATTTATCTACATTAAAGAATCTATCTACAGCATAGGATCTATCTACAGCAAAGGATCTATCTACAGCAAAGGATCTATCTACAGCAAAAGATCAATCTACAGTAAAGGATCTATCTACATCAAAGTATCTATCTACAACAAACGATTTATCAACAGCAAAGGATCTATTTACAGACAAGGATCCATCTACAGCATGGGATCTATCTACAGTAAAGGATCTATCTACTGCAAAGGATATATCTACAGCAAAGGATCTATCTACAACAAAGGAACTATCTACAGTAAAGGATCTATCTACATCATATGATCAATCCACAGCAAGGAATCTATCTACAGCAAAGGATCTATTTACAGTAAAGGAGCTATCTACAGCAAAAGATCTATCTACAATAAGGGATCTATCTGCAGCAAAGGATCTTTCTACAGCATAAGATCTATCTACAGCAAAGGATCTATCTACAATAAGTGATCTATCTACAGCAAAGGATCTATCTACTGCAAAAGATCTATCTACAGCAAATGATCAATCTACAGCAAAGGATCTATCTACAGCAAATGATCTATTTATAGCGGAGAATCTTTCTAAAGCAAAGGAACTACTACAGCAAAAGATCTATTAGTGTTTTGCAGCCTTTTTGGTCCGTTTTCATGCTTTAGTGTCCCGTTTTCATGAAATCACTGATCCCTCTCAATTTTCCTCCATTCCGTCAGCTTTGCTAATTTACAGTGTCTTGAAGCCTTTTGGTCCTTTTTCATGCTTTAGTGTTCCGTTTTCATCACTGTTTCCTCTCATTTCCATGAAATCACTGATTTCTCTCAATTTTCCTCCATTTCGTCAGTTTTGCTAATTTTCAGTGTTTTGCAGCCTTTTTGGTCCGTTTTCATGCTTTAGTGTCCCGTTTACATGAAATCACTGATTTCTTTCAATTTTTCTCCATTTAGTCAGATTTTCAAATTTTCGGTGTTTTGCAGCCTTTTTGGTCTGTTTCCATGCTTTAGTGTCCCGTTTTCATGAATCACTGATCTCTCTCAATTTTCCTCCATTTTGTCAGCTTTGCTAATTTACAGTTTTTTGAAGCCTTTTTGTCCTTTTTCATGCTTTAGTGTTCCGTTTTCTTCACTGTTCCCTCTCGTTTCCATGAAATCACTGATTTCTCTCAATTTTCCTCCATTTCGTCAGTTTTGCTAATTTTCAGTGTTTTGCAGCCTCTTTGGTCCGTTTTCATGCTTTAGTGTCCCGTTTTCATGAAATCACTGATTTTTTCTCAATTTTCCTCCATTTCGTCAGTTTTGCTAATTTTCAGTGTTTTGAAGCTTTTTGGTCCTTTTTCATGCTTTAGTGTTCCGTTTCAGCAAAAGTTCTATATTCTGTAAAGGATCTATCTACAGCAAAGGATCCATCTACAGGAAAGTATCTATCTACAGCAAAGGATCTATCTACAGCAAAGGATTTATCTACAGAAAAGGATTTATCTACAGCAAAGAATCTATCTACAGCAAGGGATTCATCTACAGCAAAGATCCATTTTACTGTATAGATCTATCTAAAGCAAAGCTTTTATCTACAGTAAAGGATCTATCTACAGAAAAGGATCTATCTACAGAAAAGGATTTATCTACAGCGAAAGATCTATCTACAGCAAAGGATCTATCTACAGCAAAGGATCTATCTACAGCAAAGGATTTATATCTTTATTTATAGCAAAGGATCTTTGATCTATTTACATCAGTGGATCTATTCAATGAATGATCTATCTACTACAAAAGATCTATCTACAGCAAAGGATCTATCTACAACAAAGAATCTATCTACAGCAAAAAATCTATCTACAGCAAAGGATCTATCTACAGCAAGGGATTCATCAACAGCAAAGATCCATTTTACTGTATAGATCTATCTAAAGCAAAGCTTTTATCTACAGTAAAGGATCTATCTACAGAAAAGGATCTATCTACAGAAAAGGATTTATCTACAGCGAAGGATCTATCTACAGCGAAGGATCTATCTACAGCAAAGGATCTATCTACGGCAAAGGATTTATATATTTATTTATAGCAAAGGATCTTTGATCTATTTACATCAGTGGATCTATTCAATGAATGATCTATCTACTACAAAAGATCTATCTACAGCAAAGGATCTATCTACAACAAACGATTTATCTATAGCAATGGATCTATCTACAGACAAGGATCCATCTACAGCAAGGGATCTATCTACAGTAAAGGATCTATCTACTGAAAAGGATATATATACAGCAAGGATCTATCTACAACAAAGGACCTATCTACAGTAAAGGATCTATCTACATCATATGATCAATCCACAGCAAGGGATCTATCTACAGCAAAGGATCTATTTACAGTAAAGGAGCTATCTACAGCAAAAGATCTCTCTACAATAAGGTGTCTATCTGCAGCAAAGGATCTTTCTTCAGCATAAGATCTATCTACAACAAAGGATCTATCTACAATAAGTGATCTATCTACAGCAAAGGATCTATCTACTGCAAAATATCTATCTACAGCAAATGATCAATCTACAGCGAAGGATTAATCTACAGAAAAGGATTCATCTACAGCAAAGGATCTATCTACAGCAAGGGATTCATCTACAGCAAAGATCCATTTTACTGTATGGATCTATCTGAAGCAAAGCTTTTATCTACAGTAAAGGATCTATCTACAGCAAAGGATATATCTACAGGAAAGGATCTATCTACAACAAAGGATCTATTTACAGTAAAAAGGCTATCTACAACATAAGATCTATCAACAATAAGGGATCTATCTGCAGCAAAGGATCTATCTACAGCGAAAGATCTATCTTCAGCAAAGGATCTATCTACAGCAAAGTGATCTATCACTGATTTCTTTCAATTTTTCTCCATTTAGTCAGATTTTCAAATTTCGGTGTTTTGCAGCCTTTTTGGTCTGTTTTCATGCTTTAGTGTCCCGTTTTCATGAAATCACTGATCTCTCTCAATTTTCCTCCATTTCGTCAGCTTTGCTAATTTACAGTGTTTTGAAGCCTTTTTGTCCTTTTTCATGCTTTAGTGTTCCGTTTTCATCACTGTTCCCTCTCGTTTCCATGAAATCACTGATTTCTCTCAATTTTCCTCCATTTCGTCAGTTTTGCTAATTTTCAGTGTTTTGCAGCCTTTTGGTCCGTTTTCATGCTTTAGTGTCCCGTTTTCATGAAATCACTGATTTCTCTCAATTTTCCTCCATTTCGTCAGTTTTGCTAATTTTCAGTGTTTTGAAGCTTTTTGGTCCTTTTTCATGCTTTAGTGTTCCGTTTCAGCAAATGTTCTACATTCTGTAAAGGATCTATCTACAGCAGAGGATCTATCTACAGGAAAGTATCTATCTACAGCAAAGGATCTATCTACAGCAAAGGATTTATCTACAGAAAAGGATTTATCTACAGCAAAGGATCTATCTACAGCAAGGGATTCATCTACAGCTAAGATCCATTTTACTGTATGGATCTATGTAAAGCAAAGCTCTTATCTACAGTAAAGGATCTATCTACAGGAAAGGATCTATCTACAGAAAAGGATTTATCTTTAGCAAAGGATCTATCTACAGCAAAGGATCTATCTACAGCAAAGGATCTATCTACGGCAAAGGATTTATATATTTATTTATAGCAAAGGATCTTTGATCTATTTACATCAGTGGATCTATTCAATGAATGATCTATCTACTACAAAAGATCTATCTACAGCAAAGGATCTATCTACAACAAAGAATCTATCTACAGCAAAAAATCTATCTACAGTAATGGATCTATCTACAGCAAAGGATCTATCTACAGCAAAGGATCTATCTACAGCAAAGGATCTATCTACAGCAAGGGATCTATCTACAGTATAGGATCTATCTACAGCAAAGGATCTATTTACAATAAACGATATATCTACAGCGTTTGATCTATCTACAGCAAAGGATCCATCTACAGCAAAGGATCTATCTACAGTAAAGGATCTATTTACTGCAAAGGATCTGTCCACAGCAGAGGATCAATCTACAACAAAGAATCTATCTACAGCAAAGAATCTATGTTCAGCAAAGAATCTATCAACAGCAAAGGATCTATCTACAGCAAAGGATCAATCTACAGCAAAAAATCAATCAACAGCAAAGGATCTATCTACAGTAAAGTAGCTATATACATCAAAGGATCCATCTACAGGAAAGGATCTATAAACAGCAAAGGATATATCTACAGCAAAAGTTCTAACTACAGCAAAGGATCTATCTACAGGAAAGGATCTATCTACAGGAAAGGATCTATCTACAGCAAAGGATCTATCTACAGTAAAGGATCTATCTACATCATATGATCAATCTACAGCAGGGGATCTATCTACAGCAAAGAATTTATTTACAGTTAAGGATCTATCTACAGCGAAAGATCTATCTACAATATGGGATATATCTAAAGTAAAGGATCTATCTACTACAAGGGATCTATCTACAGCAAACGATCTATCTACAACAAAGAATCTATCTACAGCAAAAAATATATCTACAGTAAAGGCTCTATCTACAGCAAAGGATCTATCTACAGCAAAGCATCTATCTACAGCAAAGGATCTATCTACAGCAAGGGATCTATCGACAGTAAAGGATCTATCTACAGCAAAGGATCCATCTACAGCAAATGATCTATCTACAGTCAAGGAACTATCAAGAGCAAAGGATCTATATACAGCAAAAGATCTAGTAAAAGCAAAAATTCTATATTCTGCAAAGGATCTATCTACAGCAAAGGATCTATCTACAGGAAAGTATCTATCTATAGCAAAGGATCTATCAACAGCAAAGGATTTATCTACAGAAAAGGATTTATCTACAGCAAGGGATCTATCGACAGTAAAGGATCTATCTACAGCAAAGGATCCATCTACAGCAAATGATCTATCTACAGTCAAGGATCTATCAAGAGCAAAGGATCTATATACAGCAAAAGATCTAGTAACAGCAAAAGTTCAATATTCTGCAGAGGATCTATCTACAGCAAAGGATCTATCTACAGGAAAGTATCTATCTACAGCAAAGGATCTATCTACAGCAAAGGATTTATCTACAGAAAAGGATTTATCTACAGCAAAGGATCTATCTACAGCAAAGGATCTATCTACAGCAAAGATCCATTTTACTGTATGGGATCTATCTACAGCAAAGCTTTTATCTACAGTAAAGGATCTATCTACAGAAAAGGATCTATCTACAGAAAAGGATTTATCTACAGCGAAGGATCTATCTACAGCAAAGGATCTATTTACAGCAAAGGATCTATCTACGGCAAAGGATTTATATATTTATTTATAGCAAAGGATCTTTGATCTATTTACATCAGTAGATCTATCTACAATAAATGATCTATTTACTACAAAAGATCTATCTACAGCAAAGGATCTATCTACAACAAAGAATCTATCCATAGCAAAAAATCTATCTACAGTAAAAGATCTATCTACAGCAAAGGATCTATCTACAGCAAAGGATCTATCTACAGCAAAAGATCTATCTACAATATGGGATATATCTACAGTAAAGGATCTATCTACTACAAAGGATCTATCTACAGCAAACGATCTATCAACAACAAAGAATCTATCTACAGCAAAAAATATATCTATAGTAAAGGCTCTATCTACAGCAAAGGATATATCTACAGCAAAGCATCTATCTACAGCAAAGGATCTATCTACAGCAAGGGATCTATCGACAGTAAAGGATCTATCTACAGCAAAGTAGCTATATACAGCAAAGGATCCATCTACAGGAAAGGATCTATAAACAGCAAAGGATCTATCTACAGCAAAAGATCTATTTACAGCAAAAGTTCTATCTACAGCAAAGGATCTATCTACAGCAAAGAATCTATTTACAGTTAAGGATCTATCTACAGCAAAAGATCTATCTACAATATGGGATATATCTACAGTAAAGGATCTATCTACAGCAAAGGATCTATCTACAGCAAAGTATCTATCTACAGCAAAGGATCTATCTACAGCAAGGGATCTATCGACAGTAAAGGATCTATCTACAGCAAAGGATCCATCTACAGCAAATGATCTATCTACAGTCAAGGATCTATCAAGAGCAAAGGATTTATATACAGCAAAAGATCTAGTAACAGCAAAAGTTCTATATTCTGCAAAGGATCTATCTACAGCAAAGGATCTATCTACTGGAAAGTATCTATCTACAGCAAAGGATCTATCTACATCAAAGGATTTATTTACAGAAAAGGATTTATCTACAGCAAAGGATCTATCTACAGCAAAGGATCTATCTACAGCAAAGGATCTATTTACTGTATGGGATCTATCTACAGCAAAGCTTTTATCTACAGTGAAGGATCTATCTACAGAAAAGGATCTATCTACAGCAAAGCTTTTATCTACAGTAAAGGATCTATCTACAGAAAAGGATCTATCTACAGAAAAGGATTTATCTAATGCGAAGGATCTATCTACAGCAAAAGATCTATCTACAGCAAAGGATCTATCTACGGCAAAGGTTTTATATATTTATTTATAGCAAAGGATCTTAGATCTATTTACATCAGAGGATCTATCTACAATAAATGATCTATCTACAATAAATGATCTATCTACTACAAAAGATCTATCTACAGCAAAGGATTTATCTACAACAAAGAATCTATTTACAGCAAAGAATCTATCTACAGTAAAGAATCTATCTACAGCAAAGAATCTATTTACAGCAAAGGATCTATCTACAGCAAAAGATCTATCTACAGCAATGGATCTATCTACAGTATAGGATCTATCTACAGCAAAGGATCTATCTACAATAAACGATATATCTACAGCGAAGAATCTATCTACAGCAAAGGATCCATCTACAGCAAAAGATCTATCTACAGTAAAGGATCTATTTACTGCAAAGGATCTGTCCACTTCAAAGGATCTATCTACAACAAAGAATCTATCAACAGCAAAGGAACTATCTACAGCATAGAATCTATCTACAGAAAAGGATCTATCTACAGTAAGGGATCTTTTTGCAGCGAAGGATCAATCTACAGCAGAGGATCTATTTACAGCGAAGGATCGATCTACAACAAAGTATCTATCTACAACAAAGGATCTATCTACAGCAAAGGATCTATCTACAGTCAAGGATTTATCTACAGCAGAGGAACTTTATACAGCAAAGGATCTATCTACAGCAAAGGATCTATCTACAGCAAAGAATCTATCTACACCAAAGGATCTTTCTACAATGCAGGATATGTCAACAGCAAAGGATCTATCTACAGCAAATGATCTATCTACAGCAAATGATCTATTTACAGCAAAAGATCTTTCAACAATAGAGGATCTTTCTACATTAAAGGATCTGTCAACAGCAAAGGATCTATCTACAGCAAATGATCTTTTTACAGCAGAAGATATTTCTACAATATAGGATCTTTCTACATTAAAGGATCTATCTACACCAAAGGATCTTTCTACAGCGAAAGATCTGTCAACAGCAAAGTATCTTTCTACTGCAAAGGATCTATTTACAGCAGGAGATCTTTCTACAGCAGAGGATCTTTCTACAGCAAAGGATCTGTCAACAGCAAACGATCTATTCACTTTATTGTATCTATCTACAGCAAAGGATCTATCTACAGAAAAGGATTTATCTACAGCGAAGGATCTATCTACAGCAAAGGATCTATTTATAGCGGAGAATCTTTCTAAAGCAAAGGAACTACTACAGCAAAAGATCTATCAGTGTTTTGCAGCCTTTTTGGTCCGTTTTCATGCTCTAGTGTCCCGTTTTCATGAAATCACTGATCCCTCTCAATTTTCCTCCATTTCGTTAGCTATGCTAATTTTCAGTGTTTTGCAGCCTTTTTAGTCCGTTTACATGCTTTAGTGTCCCGTTTACATGAAATCACTGATTTCTTTCAATTTTTCTCCATTTAGTCAGATTTTCAAATTTTCGGTGTTTTGCAGCCTTTTTGGTCTGTTTTCATGCTTTAGTGTCCCGTTTTCATAAAATCACTGATATCTCTCAATTTTCCTCCATTTCGTCAGTTTTGCTAATTTTCAGTGTTCGATGCTTTTTGGTCCTTTTTCATGCTTTAGTGTTCTGTTTCAGCAAAAGTTCTATATTCTGTAAAGGATCTATCTACAGCAAAGGATCTATCTACAGGAAAGTATCTATCTACAGCAAAGGATCTATCTACAGCAAAGGATTAATCTACAGAAAAGGATTCATCTACAGCAAAGGATCTATCTACAGCAAGGGATTCATCTACAGCAAAGATCCATTTTACTGTATGGATCTATCTAAAGCAAAGCTTTTATCTACAGTAAAGGATCTATCTACAGCAAAGGATCTATCTACAGGAAAGGATCTATATACAACAAAGGATCTATTTACAGTAAAGGAGCTATCTACAACAAAAGATCTATCAACAATAAGGGATCTATCTGCAGCAAAGGATCTATCTACAGCAAAAGATCTATCTTCAGCAAAGGATCTATCTACAGCAAAGTGATCTATCTACAGTAAGCGATCTATCTACAGCAAATGATCTATCTACAGCAAAGTGATCTATCTACAGTAAGGGATCTATCTACAGCAAAGAATCTATCTACACCAAAGGATCTTTCTACAGCGAAAGATCTGTCAACAGCGAAGGATCTATCTACAGCAAAGGATCTATCTACGGCAAGGGATCTATCTACGGAAAAGGATTCATTTATTTATTTACAGCAAAAGATCTTAGATCTATCGACAGCTAAGGATCTATCTACAGCAAAGGACCTCTCTACAGCAAAGGATCTATTTACAGTATGGGATCTATCTACAGCGAAGGTTTTATTTACAGTATGGGATCTATCAAAAAAAATGTTTTATTTACAGTATGAGATCTATCAACAGCAAAGGTTTCATCTACAGTAAAGGATCTTTCTACAGAAAAGGATATATTTGCAGAAAAGGATCTATCTACAGCGAAGGATCTATCAACAACAAAGGATATATCTACAGCAAATGATCTATCTACGGCAAGGGATCTATCTACGGCAAAGGATTTATTTATTTATTTACAGCAAAGGATCTTAGATCTATCTACAGCAAAGGATTTATCTACAGTAAATAATCTATCTACAACAGAGAATCTATGTACTGCAAAGAATCTATCTACAACAAACGATTTATCTACATTAAAGAATCTATCTACAGCATAGGATCTATCTACAGCAAAGGATCTATCTACAGCAAAGGATCTATCTACAGCAAAAGATCAATCTACAGTAAAGGATCTATCTACATCAAAGTATCTATCTACAACAAACGATTTATCAACAGCAAAGGATCTATTTACAGACAAGGATCCATCTACAGCATGGGATCTATCTACAGTAAAGGATCTATCTACTGCAAAGGATATATCTACAGCAAAGGATCTATCTACAACAAAGGAACTATCTACAGTAAAGGATCTATCTACATCATATGATCAATCCACAGCAAGGAATCTATCTACAGCAAAGGATCTATTTACAGTAAAGGAGCTATCTACAGCAAAAGATCTATCTACAATAAGGGATCTATCTGCAGCAAAGGATCTTTCTACAGCATAAGATCTATCTACAGCAAAGGATCTATCTACAATAAGTGATCTATCTACAGCAAAGGATCTATCTACTGCAAAAGATCTATCTACAGCAAATGATCAATCTACAGCAAAGGATCTATCTACAGCAAATGATCTATTTATAGCGGAGAATCTTTCTAAAGCAAAGGAACTACTACAGCAAAAGATCTATTAGTGTTTTGCAGCCTTTTTGGTCCGTTTTCATGCTTTAGTGTCCCGTTTTCATGAAATCACTGATCCCTCTCAATTTTCCTCCATTCCGTCAGCTTTGCTAATTTACAGTGTCTTGAAACCTTTTGGTCCTTTTTCATGCTTTAGTGTTCCGTTTTCATCACTGTTTCCTCTCATTTCCATGAAATCACTGATTTCTCTCAATTTTCCTCCATTTCGTCAGTTTTGTTAATTTTCAGTGTTTTGCAGCCTTTTTGGTCCGTTTTCATGCTTTAGTGTCCCGTTTACATGAAATCACTGATTTCTTTCAATTTTTCTCCATTTAGTCAGATTTTCAAATTTTCGGTGTTTTGCAGCCTTTTTGGTCTGTTTTCATGCTTTAGTGTCCCGTTTTCATGAATCACTGATCTCTCTCAATTTTCCTCCATTTTGTCAGCTTTGCTAATTTACAGTTTTTTGAAGCCTTTTTGTCCTTTTTCATGCTTTAGTGTTCCGTTTTCTTCACTGTTCCCTCTCGTTTCCATGAAATCACTGATTTCTCTCAATTTTCCTCCATTTCGTCAGTTTTGCTAATTTTTCAGTGTTTTGCAGCCTCTTTGGTCCGTTTTCATGCTTTAGTGTCCCGTTTTCATGAAATCACTGATTTTTTCTCAATTTTCCTCCATTTCGTCAGTTTTGCTAATTTTCAGTGTTTTGAAGCTTTTTGGTCCTTTTTCATGCTTTAGTGTTCCGTTTCAGCAAAAGTTCTATATTCTGTAAAGGATCTATCTACAGCAAAGGATCCATCTACAGGAAAGTATCTATCTACAGCAAAGGATCTATCTACAGCAAAGGATTTATCTACAGAAAAGGATTTATCTACAGCAAAGAATCTATCTACAGCAAGGGATTCATCTACAGCAAAGATCCATTTTACTGTATAGATCTATCTAAAGCAAAGCTTTTATCTACAGTAAAGGATCTATCTACAGAAAAGGATCTATCTACAGAAAAGGATTTATCTACAGCGAAAGATCTATCTACAGCAAAGGATCTATCTACAGCAAAGGATCTATCTACAGCAAAGGATTTATATCTTTATTTATAGCAAAGGATCTTTGATCTATTTACATCAGTGGATCTATTCAATGAATGATCTATCTACTACAAAAGATCTATCTACAGCAAAGGATCTATCTACAACAAAGAATCTATCTACAGCAAAAAATCTATCTACAGCAAAGGATCTATCTACAGCAAGGGATTCATCAACAGCAAAGATCCATTTTACTGTATAGATCTATCTAAAGCAAAGCTTTTATCTACAGTAAAGGATCTATCTACAGAAAAGGATCTATCTACAGAAAAGGATTTATCTACAGCGAAGGATCTATCTACAGCGAAGGATCTATCTACAGCAAAGGATCTATCTACGGCAAAGGATTTATATATTTATTTATAGCAAAGGATCTTTGATCTATTTACATCAGTGGATCTATTCAATGAATGATCTATCTACTACAAAAGATCTATCTACAGCAAAGGATCTATCTACAACAAACGATTTATCTATAGCAAAGGATCTATCTACAGACAAGGATCCATCTACAGCAAGGGATCTATCTACAGTAAAGGATCTATCTACTGAAAAGGATATATATACAGCAAGGATCTATCTACAACAAAGGACCTATCTACAGTAAAGGATCTATCTACATCATATGATCAATCCACAGCAAGGGATCTATCTACAGCAAAGGATCTATTTACAGTAAAGGAGCTATCTACAGCAAAAGATCTCTCTACAATAAGGTGTCTATCTGCAGCAAAGGATCTTTCTTCAGCATAAGATCTATCTACAGCAAAGGATCTATCTACAATAAGTGATCTATCTACAGCAAAGGATCTATCTACTGCAAAATATCTATCTACAGCAAATGATCAATCTACAGCGAAGGATTAATCTACAGAAAAGGATTCATCTACAGCAAAGGATCTATCTACAGCAAGGGATTCATCTACAGCAAAGATCCATTTTACTGTATGGATCTATCTAAAGCAAAGCTTTTATCTACAGTAAAGGATCTATCTACAGCAAAGGATATATCTACAGGAAAGGATCTATCTACAACAAAGGATCTATTTACAGTAAAGGAGCTATCTACAACATAAGATCTATCAACAATAAGGGATCTATCTGCAGCAAAGGATCTATCTACAGCAAAAGATCTATCTTCAGCAAAGGATCTATCTACAGCAAAGTGATCTATCACTGATTTCTTTCAATTTTTCTCCATTTAGTCAGATTTTCAAATTTTCGGTGTTTTGCAGCCTTTTTGGTCTGTTTTCATGCTTTAGTGTCCCGTTTTCATGAAATCACTGATCTCTCTCAATTTTCCTCCATTTCGTCAGCTTTGCTAATTTACAGTGTTTTGAAGCCTTTTTGTCCTTTTTCATGCTTTAGTGTTCCGTTTTCATCACTGTTCCCTCTCGTTTCCATGAAATCACTGATTTCTCTCAATTTTCCTCCATTTCGTCAGTTTTGCTAATTTTCAGTGTTTTGCAGCCTTTTTGGTCCGTTTTCATGCTTTAGTGTCCCGTTTTCATGAAATCACTGATTTCTCTCAATTTTCCTCCATTTCGTCAGTTTTGCTAATTTTCAGTGTTTTGAAGCTTTTTGGTCCTTTTTCATGCTTTAGTGTTCCGTTTCAGCAAATGTTCTACATTCTGTAAAGGATCTATCTACAGCAGAGGATCTATCTACAGGAAAGTATCTATCTACAGCAAAGGATCTATCTACAGCAAAGGATTTATCTACAGAAAAGGATTTATCTACAGCAAAGGATCTATCTACAGCAAGGGATTCATCTACAGCTAAGATCCATTTTACTGTATGGATCTATGTAAAGCAAAGCTCTTATCTACAGTAAAGGATCTATCTACAGGAAAGGATCTATCTACAGAAAAGGATTTATCTTTAGCGAAGGATCTATCTACAGCAAAGGATCTATCTACAGCAAAGGATCTATCTACGGCAAAGGATTTATATATTTATTTATAGCAAAGGATCTTTGATCTATTTACATCAGTGGATCTATTCAATGAATGATCTATCTACTACAAAAGATCTATCTACAGCAAAGGATCTATCTACAACAAAGAATCTATCTACAGCAAAAAATCTATCTACAGTAATGGATCTATCTACAGCAAAGGATCTATCTACAGCAAAGGATCTATCTACAGCAAAGGATCTATCTACAGCAAGGGATCTATCTACAGTATAGGATCTATCTACAGCAAAGGATCTATTTACAATAAACGATATATCTACAGCGTTTGATCTATCTACAGCAAAGGATCCATCTACAGCAAAGGATCTATCTACAGTAAAGGATCTATTTACTGCAAAGGATCTGTCCACAGCAGAGGATCAATCTACAACAAAGAATCTATCTACAGCAAAGAATCTATGTTCAGCAAAGAATCTATCAACAGCAAAGGATCTATCTACAGCAAAGGATCAATCTACAGCAAAAAATCAATCAACAGCAAAGGATCTATCTACAGTAAAGTAGCTATATACATCAAAGGATCCATCTACAGGAAAGGATCTATAAACAGCAAAGGATATATCTACAGCAAAAGTTCTAACTACAGCAAAGGATCTATCTACAGGAAAGGATCTATCTACAGGAAAGGATCTATCTACAGCAAAGGATCTATCTACAGTAAAGGATCTATCTACATCATATGATCAATCTACAGCAGGGGATCTATCTACAGCAAAGAATTTATTTACAGTTAAGGATCTATCTACAGCGAAAGATCTATCTACAATATGGGATATATCTAAAGTAAAGGATCTATCTACTACAAAGGATCTATCTACAGCAAACGATCTATCTACAACAAAGAATCTATCTACAGCAAAAAATATATCTACAGTAAAGACTCTATCTACAGCAAAGGATCTATCTACAGCAAAGCATCTATCTACAGCAAAGGATCTATCTACAGCAAGGGATCTATCGACAGTAAAGGATCTATCTACAGCAAAGGATCCATCTACAGCAAATGATCTATCTACAGTCAAGGAACTATCAAGAGCAAAGGATCTATATACAGCAAAAGATCTAGTAAAAGCAAAAATTCTATATTCTGCAAAGGATCTATCTACAGCAAATGATCTATCTACAGGAAAGTATCTATCTACAGCAAAGGATCTATCAACAGCGAAGGATTTATCTACAGAAAAGGATTTATCTACAGCAAGGGATCTATCGACAGTAAAGGATCTATCTACAGCAAAGGATCCATCTACAGCAAATGATCTATCTACAGTCAAGGATCTATCAAGAGCAAAGGATCTATATACAGCAAAAGATCTAGTAACAGCAAAAGTTCAATATTCTGCAGAGGATCTATCTACAGCAAAGGATCTATCTACAGGAAAGTATCTATCTACAGCAAAGGATCTATCTACAGCAAAGGATTTATCTACAGAAAAGGATTTATCTACAGCAAAGGATCTATCTACAGCAAAGGATCTATCTACAGCAAAGATCCATTTTACTGTATGGGATCTATCTACAGCAAAGCTTTTATCTACAGTAAAGGATCTATCTACAGAAAAGGATCTATCTACAGAAAAGGATTTATCTACAGCGAAGGATCTATCTACAGCAAAGGATCTATTTACAGCAAAGGATCTATCTACGGCAAAGGATTTATATATTTATTTATAGCAAAGGATCTTTGATCTATTTACATCAGTAGATCTATCTACAATAAATGATCTATTTACTACAAAAGATCTATCTACAGCAAAGGATCTATCTACAACAAAGAATCTATCCATAGCAAAAAATCTATCTACAGTAAAAGATCTATCTACAGCAAAGGATCTATCTACAGCAAAGGATCTATCTACAGCAAAAGATCTATCTACAATATGGGATATATCTACAGTAAAGGATCTATCTACTACAAAGGATCTATCTACAGCAAACGATCTATCAACAACAAAGAATCTATCTACAGCAAAAAAAAAAACTATAGTAAAGGCTCTATCTACAGCAAAGGATATATCTACAGCAAAGCATCTATCTACAGCAAAGGATCTATCTACAGCAAGGGATCTATCGACAGTAAAGGATCTATCTACAGCAAAGTAGCTATATACAGCAAAGGATCCATCTACAGGAAAGGATCTATAAACAGCAAAGGATCTATCTACAGCAAAAGATCTATTTACAGCAAAAGTTCTATCTACAGCAAAGGATCTATCTACAGCAAAGAATCTATTTACAGTTAAGGATCTATCTACAGCAAAAGATCTATCTACAATATGGGATATATCTACAGTAAAGGATCTATCTACAGCAAAGGATCTATCTACAGCAAAGTATCTATCTACAGCAAAGGATCTATCTACAGCAAGGGATCTATCGACAGTAAAGGATCTATCTACAGCAAAGGATCCATCTACAGCAAATGATCTATCTACAGTCAAGGATCTATCAAGAGCAAAGGATTTATATACAGCAAAAGATCTAGTAACAGCAAAAGTTCTATATTCTGCAAAGGATCTATCTACAGCAAAGGATCTATCTACTGGAAAGTATCTATCTACAGCAAAGGATCTATCTACATCAAAGGATTTATCTACAGAAAAGGATTTATCTACAGCAAAGGATCTATCTACAGCAAAGGATCTATCTACAGCAAAGGATCTATTTACTGTATGGGATCTATCTACAGCAAAGCTTTTATCTACAGTGAAGGATCTATCTACAGAAAAGGATCTATCTACAGCAAAGCTTTTATCTACAGTAAAGGATCTATCTACAGAAAAGGATCTATCTACAGAAAAGGATTTATCTAATGCGAAGGATCTATCTACAGCAAAAGATCTATCTACAGCAAAGGATCTATCTACGGCAAAGGTTTTATATATTTATTTATAGCAAAGGATCTTAGATCTATTTACATCAGAGGATCTATCTACAATAAATGATCTATCTACAATAAATGATCTATCTACAATAAATGATCTATCTACTACAAAAGATCTATCTACAGCAAAGGATTTATCTACAACAAAGAATCTATTTACAGCAAAGAATCTATCTACAGTAAAGAATCTATCTACAGCAAAGAATCTATTTACAGCAAAGGATCTATCTACAGCAAAAGATCTATCTACAGCAAGGGATCTATCTACAGTATAGGATCTATCTACAGCAAAGGATCTATCTACAATAAACGATATATCTACAGCGAAGAATCTATCTACAGCAAAGGATCCATCTACAGCAAAAGATCTATCTACAGTAAAGGATCTATTTACTGCAAAGGATCTGTCCACTTCAAAGGATCTATCTACAAAAAAGAATCTATCAACAGCAAAGGAACTATCTACAGCATAGGATCTATCTACAGAAAAGGATCTATCTACAGTAAGGGATCTTTTTGCAGCGAAGGATCAATCTACAGCAGAGGATCTATTTACAGCGAAGGATCGATCTACAGCAAAGTATCTATCTACAACAAAGGATCTATCTACAGCAAAGGATCTATCTACAGTCAAGGATTTATCTACTGCAAAGGATCTATCTACAGCAAAGGATCAATCTTCTGTTAAGGATCTATCTTAAGCAAAGGATCTTTCTACAGCAAAGGATCTATCTAAAGCCAATGATCTATCTACAATAAATGATCTATTTACAGCAGAGGAACTTTATACAGCAAAGGATCTATCTACAGCAAAGGATCTATCTACAGCAAAGAATCTATCTACACCAAAGGATCTTTCTACAGTGCAGGATATGTCAACAGCAAAGGATCTATCTACAGCAAATGATCTATCTACAGCAAATGATCTATTTACAGCAAAAGATCTTTCAACAATAGAGGATCTTTCTACATTAAAGGATCTGTCAACAGCAAAGGATCTATCTACAGCAAATGATCTTTTTACAGCAGAAGATATTTCTACAATATAGGATCTTTCTACATTAAAGGATCTATCTACACCAAAGGATCTTTCTACAGCGAAAGATCTGTCAACAGCAAAGTATCTTTCTACTGCAAAGGATCTATTTACAGCAGAAGATCTTTCTACAGCAGAGGATCTTTCTACAGCAAAGGATCTCTCAACAGCAAACGATCTATTCACTTTATTGTATCTATCTACAGCAAAGGATCTATCTACAGAAAAGGATTTATCTACAGCGAAGGATCTATCTACAGCAAAGGATCTATCTACGATAAATGATCTATCTACTACAAAAGATCTATCTACAGCAATGGATCTATCTACAACAGAGGATCTATCTACAGCAATAGATCAATCTACAGCAAAGGATTTTTCTACAGTAAAAGAACTATCTACAGAAAAGGATCCATCTACAGCAAAGGATTTATCTACAGCAAATGATCCATCTACAGCAAAGGATCTATCTTCAGCAAAGGATCTTTCTACAGAATAGGATCTATCTACAGCAAAGGATCTATCTACAATACGTGATCTATTTACAGCAAAAGATCTATCTACAGCGAAGGATGTATCTACAGCAAATGATCAATCTATAGCAAAGGATATATCTGCAGTAAAGGAACTCTATACAGCCAAAGGATCCATTTATAGCAAAGGATCTATCTACAACAAAGGATCTATCTACAGCAAAGATCCATTTTACTGTATGGATCTATTTAAAGCAAAGCTTTTATCTACAGTAAAGGATCTATCTACAGAAAAGGATCTATCAACAGAAGAGGATTTATCTACAGCGAAGGATCTATCTACAGCAAAGGATCTATCTACAGCAAAGGATCTATCTACGGCAAAGGATTTATATAATTATTTATAGCAAAGGATCTTTGATCTATTTACATCAGTGGATATATTCAATGAATGATCTATCTACTACAAAAGATCTATCTACAGCAAAGGATCTATCTACAACAAAGAATCTATCTACAGCAAAAAATCTATCTACAGCAATGGATCTATTTACAGCAAGGGATTCATCAACAGCAAAGATCCATTTTACTGTATGGGATCTATCTAAAGCAAAGCTTTTATGTACAGTAAAGGATCTATCTACAGAAAAGGATCTATCTACAGAAAAGGATGTATCTACAGAAAAGGATCTATCTACAGAAAAAAATTTACCTACAGCGAAGGATCTATCTACAGCAAAGGATCTATCTACAGCAAAGGATCTATCTACGGCAAAGGATTTATATATTCATTTATTGCAAAGGATCTTTGATCTATTTACATCAGTGGATCTATCTACAATGAATGATCTATCTACAACAAAAGATCTATCTACAGCAAAGGATCTATCTACAACAAAGAATCTATCTACAGCGAAAAATCTATCTACAGTGAAGGATCTATCTACAGCAAAGGATCTATCTACAGCAAAGGATCTATCTACAGCAAAGGATCTATCTACAACAAACGATTCATCTATAGCAAAGGATCTATCTACAGACAAGGATCCATCTACAGCAAGGGATCTATCTACAGTAAAGGATCTATCTACTGCAAAGGATATATCTACAGCAAAGGATCTACCTACAACAAAGGACCTATCTACAGTAAAGGATCTATCTACATCATATGATCAATCCACAGCAAGGGATCTATCTACAGCAAAGGATCTATTTACAGTAAAGGAGCTATCTACAGCAAAAGATCTATCTACAATAAGGGATCTATCTGCAGCAAAGAATCTTTCTACAGCATAAGATCTATCAACAGCAAAGGATCTATCTACAATAAGTGATCTATCTACAGCAAAGGATCTATCTACTGCAAAAGATCTATCTACAGCAAATGATCAATCTACAGCGAAGGATATATCTACAGTAAAAGAATTGTATACAGCCAAAGGATCCATTTACCGCAAAGGATCTATCTACAACAAAGGATCTATCTACAGCAAAGAATCTATTAATAGCGAAGAATCTTTCTACGGCAAAGGAACTACTACAGCAAAAGATCTATCAGTGTTATGCAGCCTTTTTGGTCCGTTTTCATGCTTTAGTGTCCCGTTTTCATGAAATCACTGATCTCTCTCAATTTTCCTCCATTTCGTCAGCTTTGCTAATTTACAGTGTTTTGAAGCCTTTTTGTCCTTTTTCATGCTTTAGTGTTCCGTTTTCATCACTGTTCCCTCTCGTTTCCATGAAATCACTGATTTCTCTCAATTTTCCTCCATTTCGTCAGTTTTGCTAATTTTCAGTGTTTTGCAGCCTTTTTGGTCCGTTTTCATGCTTAAGTGTCCCGTTTACATGAAATCACTGATTTCTTTCAATTTTTCTCCATTTAGTTAGATTTTCAAATTTTCGGTGTTTTGCAGCCTCTTTGGTCTGTTTTCATGCTTTAGTGTCCCGTTTTCATGAAATCACAGATTTCTCTCAATTTTCCTCCATTTCGTCAGTTTTGCTAATTTTCAGTGTTTCGAAGCTTTTTGGTCCTTTTTCATGCTTTAGTGTTCCGTTTCAGCAAAAGTTCTATATTCTGTAAAGGATCTATCTACAGCAAAGGATCTATCTACAGGAAAGTATCAATCTACAGCAAAGGATCTATCTACAGCAAAGAATCTATTTACAGTTAAGGATGTATCTACAGCAAAAGATCTATCTACAATATGGGATATATCTACAGTAAAGGATCTATCTACAGCAAAGGATCTATCTACAGCAAAGTATCTATCTACAGCAAAGGATCTATCTACAGCAAGGGATCTATCGACAGTAAAGGATCTATCTACAGCAAAGGATCCATCTACAGCAAATGATCTATCTACAGTCAAGGATCTATCAAGAGCAAAGGATTTATATACAGCAAAAGATCTAGTAACAGCAAAAGTTCTATATTCTGCAAAGGATCTATCTACAGCAAAGGATCTATCTACTGGAAAGTATCTATCTACAGCAAAGGATCTATCTACATCAAAGGATTTATCTACAGAAAAGGATTTATCTACAGCAAAGGATCTATCTACAGCAAAGGATTTATCTACAGCAAAGGATCTATTTACTGTATGGGATCTATCTACAGCAAAGCTTTTATCTACAGTAAAGGATCTATCTACAGAAAAGGATCTATCTACAGCAAAGCTTTTATCTACAGTAAAGGATCTATCTACAGAAAAGGATCTATCTACAGAAAAGGATTTATCTACTGCGAAGGATCTATCTACAGCAAAAGATCTATCTACAGCAAAGGATCTATCTACGGCAAAGGTTTTATATATTTATTTATAGCAAAGGATCTTAGATCTATTTACATCAGAGGATCTATCTACAATAAATGATCTATCTACAATAAATGATCTATCTACTACAAAAGATCTATCTACAGCAAAGGATTTATCTACAACAAAGAATCTATTTACAGCAAAGAATCTATCTACAGTAAAGGATCTATCTACAGCAAAGAATCTATCTACAATAAACGATATATCTACAGCGAAGAATCTATCTACAGCAAAGGATCCATCTACAGCAAAAGATCTATCTACAGTAAAGGATCTATTTACTGCAAAGGATCTGTCCACTTCAAAGGATCTATCTACAACAAAGAATCTATCAACAGCAAAGGAACTATCTACAGCATAGGATCTATCTACAGAAAAGGATCTATCTACAGTAAGGGATCTTTTTGCAGCGAAGGGTCAGTCTACAGCAAAGGATCTATTTACAGCGAAGGATCGATCTACAGCAAAGTATCTATCTACAACAAAGGATCTATCTACAGCAAAGGATCTATCTACAGTCAAGGATTTATCTACTGCAAAGGATCTATCTACAGCAAAGGATCAATCTTCTGTTAAGGATCTATCTTAAGCAAAGGATCTATCTACAGCAAAGGATCTATCTAAAGGCAATGATCTATCTACAATAAAGGATCTATTTACAGCAGAGGAACTTGATACAGCAAAGGATCTATCTACAGCAAAGGATCTATCTACAGCAAAGAATCTATCTACACCAAAGGGTCTTTCTACAGTGCAGGATATGTCAAAAGCAAAGGATCTATCTACAGCAAATGATCTATTTACAGCAAGAGATCTTTCAACAATAGAGGATCTTTCTACATTAAAGGATCTGTCAACAGCAAAGGATCTATCTACAGCAAATGATCTTTTTACAGCAGAAGATATTTCTACAATATAGGATCTTTCTACATTAAAGGATCTATCTACACCAAAGGATCTTTCTACAGCGAAAAATCTGTCAACAGCAAAGTATCTTTCTACTGCAAAGGATCTATTTACAGCAGAAGATCTTTCTACAGCAGAGGACCTTTCTACAGCAAAGGATCTCTCAACAGCAAACGATCTATTCACTTTATTGTATCTATCTACAGCAAAGGATCTATCTACAGAAAGGGTTTATCTACAGCGAAGGATCTATCTACAGCAAAGGATCTATCTACGATAAATGATCTATCTACTACAAAAGATCTATCTACAGCAATGGATCTATCTACAACAGAGGATCTATCTACAGCAATGGATCAATCTACAGCAAAGGTTTTTTCTACAGTAAAAGAACTATCTACAGAAAAGGATCCATCTACAGCAAAGGATTTATCTACAGCAAATGATCCATCTACAGCAAAGGATCTATCTTCAGCAAAGGATCTTTCTACAGAATAGGATCTATCTACAGCAAAGGATCTATCTACAATACGTGATCTATTTACAGCAAAGGATCTATCTACAGCGAAGGATGTATCTACAGCAAATGATCAATCTATAGCAAAGGATATATCTGCAGTAAAGGAACTCTATACAGCCAAAGGATCCATTTACAGCAAAGGATCTATCAACAACAAAGGATCTATCTACAGCAAAGATCCATTTTACTGTATGGATCTATTTAAAGCAAAGCTTTTATCTACAGTAAAGGATCTATCTACAGAAAAGGATCTATCAACAGAAGAGGATTTATCTACAGCGAAGGATCTATCTACAGCAAAGGATCTATCTACAGCAAAGGATCTATCTACGGCAAAGGATCTATTTACAGCAAGGGATTCATCAACAGCAAAGATCCATTTTACTGTATGGGATCTATCTAAAGCAAAGCTTTTATCTACAGTAAAGGATCTATCTACAGAAAATGATCTATCTACAGAAAAGGATGTATCTACAGAAAAGGATCTATCTACAGAAAAAAATTTACCTACAGCGAAGGATCTATCTACAGCAAAGGATCTATCTACAGTAAAGGATCTATCTACGGCAAAGGATTTATATATTCATTTATAGCAAAGGATCTTTGATCTATTTACATCAGTGGATCTATCTACAATGAATGATCTATCTACTACAAAAGATCTATCTACAGCAAAGGATCTATCTACAACAAAGAATCTATCTACAGTGAAAAATCTATCTACAGTGGAGGATCTATCTACAGCAAAGGATCTATCTACAGCAAAGGATCTATCTACAGCAAAGGATCTATCTACAACAAACGATTTATCTATAGCAAAGGATCTATCTACAGACAAGGATCCATCTACAGCAAGGGATATATCTACAGCAAAGGATCTATCTACAACAAAGGACCTATCTACAGTAAAGGATCTATCTACATCATATGATCAATCCACAGCAAGGGATCTATCTACAGCAAAGGATCTATTTACAGTAAAGGAGCTATCTACAGCAAAAGATCTATCTACAATAAGGGATCTATCTGCAGCAAAGGATCTTTCTACAGCATAAGATCTATCTACAGCAAAGGATCTATCTACAATAAGTGATCTATCTACAGCAAAGGATCTATCTACTGCAAAAGATCTATCTACAGCAAATGATCAATCTACAGCGAAGGATATATCTACAGTAAAAGAATTGTATACAGCCAAAGGATCCATTTACAGCAAAGGATCTATCTACAACAAATGATCTATCTACAGAAAAGAATCTATTTATAGCGAAGAATCTTTCTACAGCAAAGGAACTACTACAGCAAAAGATCTATCAGTGTTATGCAGCCTTTTTGGTCCGTTTTCATGCTTTAGTGTCCCGTTTTCATGAAATCACTGATCTCTCTCAATATTCCTCCATTTCGTCAGCTTTGCTAATTTACAGTGTTTTGAAGCCTTTTTGTCCTTTTTCATGCTTTAGTGTTCCGTTTTCATCACTGTTCCATCTCGTTTCCATGAAATCACTGATTTCTCTCAATTTTCCTCCATTTCGTCAGTTTTGCTAATTTTCAGTGTTTTGCAGCCTTTTTGGTCCGTTTTCATGCTTTAGTGTCCCGTTTACATGAAATCACTGATTTCTTTCAATTTTTCTCCATTTAGTTAGATTTTCAAATTTTCGGTGTTTTGCAGCCTCTTTGGTCTGTTTTCATGTTTTAGTGTCCCGTTTTCATGAAATCACAGATTTCTCTCAATTTTCCTCCATTTCGTCAGTTTTGCTAATTTTCAGTGTTTCGAAGCTTTTTGGTCCTTTTTCATGCTTTAGTGTTCCGTTTCAGCAAAAGTTCTATATTCTGTAAAGGATCTATCTACAGCAAAGGATCTATCTACAGGAAAGTATCTATCTACAGCAAAGGATCTATCTACAGCAAAGGATTTATCTACAGAAAAGGATTTATCTACAGCAAAGGATCTATCTACAGCAAGGGATTCATCAACAGCTAAGATCCATTTTACTGTATGGATCTATCTAAAGCAAAGCTTTTATCTACAGTGAAGGATCTATCTACAGAAAAGGATCTATCTACAGAAAAGGATTTATCTACAGCGAAGGATCTATCTACAGCAAAGGATCTATCTACAGCAAAGGATCTATCTACGGCAAAGAATTTATATATTTATTTATAGCTAAGGATCTTTGATCTATTTACATCAGTGGATCTATCCAATGAATGAACTATCTACTACAAAAGATCTATCTACAGCAAAGGATCTATCTACAACAAAGAATCTATCTACAGTAAAAAATCTATCTACAGTAATGGATCTATCTACAGCAAAGGATCTATCTACAGCAAAGGATCTATCTACAGTAAAGGATCTATTTACTGCAAAGGATCTATCTACAGCAAAGAATCTATGTTCAGCAAAGAATCTATCAACAGCGAAGGATCTATCTACAACAAAGGATCAATCTACAGCAAAAAATCAATCAACAGCAAAGGATCTATCTACAGTAAAGTAGCTATATTCATCAAAGGATCCATCTACAGGAAAGGATCTATAAACAGCAAAGGATATATCTACAGCAAAAGTTCTAACTACAGCAAAGGATCTATCTACAGGAAAGGATTTATCTACAGGAAAGGATCTATCTACAGCAAAGGGTCTATCTACAGTAAAGGATCTATCTACATCATATGATCAATCTACAGCAGGGGATCTATCTACAGCAAAGAATCTATTTACAGTTAAGGATCTATCTACAGCAAAAGATCTATCTACAATATGGGATATATCTAAAGTAAAGGATCTATCTACTACAAAGGATCTATCTACAGCAAACGATCTATCTACAACAAAGAATCTATCTACAGCAAAAAATATATCTACAGTAAAGGCTCTATCTACAGCAAAGGATCTATCTACAGCAAAGCATCTATCTGCAGCAAAGGATCTATCTACAGCAAGGGATCTATCGACAGTAAAGGATCTATCTACAGCAAAGGATCCATCTACAGCAAATGATCTATATACAGTCAAGGAACTATCAAGAGCAAAGGATCTATATACAGCAAAAGATCTAGTAACAGCAAAAGCTCTATATTCTGCAAAGGATCTATCTACAGGAAAATATCTATCTACAGCAAAGGATTTATCAACAGCAAAGGATTTATCTACAGAAAAGGATTTATCTACAGCAAGGGATCTATCGACAGTAAAGGATCTATCTACAGCAAAGGATCCATCTACAGCAAATAATCTATCTACAGTCAAGGATCTATCAAGAGCAAAGGATCTATATACAGCAAAAGATCTAGTAACAGCAAAAGTTCTATATTCTGCAAAGGATCTATCTACAGCAAAGGATCTATCTACAGGAAAGTATCTATCTACAGCAAAGGATCTATCTACAGCAAAGGATTTATCTACAGAAAAGGATTTATCTACAGCAAAGGATCTATCTACAGCAAAGGATCTATCTACAGCAAAGATCCATTTTACTGTATGGGATCTATCTACAGCAAAGCTTTTATCTACAGTAAAGGATCTATCTACAGAAAAGGATCTATCTACAGAAAAGGATTTATCTACAGCGAAGGATCTATCTACAGCAAAGGATCTATTTACAGCAAAGGATCTATCTACGGCAAAGGATTTATATATTTATTTATAGCAAAGGATCTTTGATCTATTTACATCAGTAGATCTATCTACAATAAATGATCTATCTACTACAAAAGATCTATCTACAGCAAAGGATCTATCTACAACAAAGAATCTATCCACAGCAAAAAATCTATCTACAGTAAAGGATCTATCTACAGCAAAGGATCTATCTACAGCAAAGGATCTATCTACAGCAAAAGATCTATCTACAATATGGGATATATCTACAGTGAAGGATCTATCTACTACAAAGGATCTATCTACAGCAAACGATCTATCTACAACAAAGAATCTATCTACAGCAAAAAATATATCTACAGTAAAGGCTCTATTTACAGCAAAGGATCTATCTACAGCAAAGCATCTATCTACAGCAAAGGATCTATCTACAGCAAGGGATCTATCGACAGTGAAGGATCTATCTACAGCAAAGTAGCTTTATACAGCAAAGGATCCATCTACAGGAAAGGATCTATAAACAGCACAGGATCTATCTACAGCAAAAGATCTATTTACAGCAAAAGTTCTATCTACAGCAAAGGATCTATCTACAGTAAAGGATCTATCTACATCATATGATCAATCTACAGCAAAGGATCTATCTACAGCAAAGAATCTATTTACAGTTAAGGATCTATCTACAGCAAAAGATCTATCTACAATATGGGATATATCTACAGTAAAGGATCTATCTACAGCAAAGGATCTATCTACAACAAAGCATCTATCTACAGCAAAGGATCTATCTACAGCAAGGGATCTATCGACAGTAAAGGATCTATCTACAGCAAAGGATCCATCTACAGCAAATGATCTATCTACAGTCAAGGATCTATCAAGAGCAAAGGATTTATATACAGCAAAAGATCTAGTAACAGCAAAAGTTCTATATTCTGCAAAGGATCTATCTACAGCAAAGGATCTATCTACAGGAAAGTATCTATCTACAGCAAAGGATCTATCTACATCAAAGGATTTATCTACAGAAAAGGATTTATCTACAGCAAAGGATCTATCTACAGCAAAGGATCTATTTACTGTATGGGATCTATCTACAGCAAAGCTTTTATCTACAGTAAAGGATCTATCTACAGAAAAGGATCTATCTACAGCAAAGCTTTTTTCTACAGTAAAGGATCTATCTACAGAAAAGGATCTATCTACAGAAAAGGATTTATCTACAGCGAAGGATCTATTTACAGCAAAAGATCTATCTACAGCAAAGGATCTATCTACGGCAAAGGATTTATATATTTATTTATAGCAAAGGATCTTAGATCTATTTACATCAGAGGATCTATCTACAATAAATGATCTATCTACTACAAAAGATCTATCTACAGCAAAGGATTTATCTACAACAGAGAATCTATTTACAGCAAAGAATCTATCTACAGTAAAGGATCTATCTACAGCAAAGGATCTATTTACAGCAAAGGATCTATCTACAGCAAAAGATCTATCTACAGCAAGGGATCTATCTACAGTATAGGATCTATCTACAGAAAAGGATCTATCTACAGTAAGGGATCTATGTTCAGCAAAGAATCTATCAACAGCAAAGGAATTATCTACAGCATAGGATCTATCTACAGAAAAGGATCTATCTACAGTAAGGGATCTTTTTGCAGCGAAGGATCAATCTACAGCAAAGGATCTATTTACAGCGAAGGATCGCATCTACAGCAAAGGATCTATCTACAACAAAGGATCTATCTACAGCAAAGGATCTATCTACAGTCAAGGATTTATCTACTGCAAAGGATCTATCTACAGCAAAGTATCTATCTAAAGCCAATGATCTATCTTCAACAAAGGATCTATTTACAGCAGAGGAACTTTATACAGCAAAGGATCTATCTACAGCAAAGGATTTATCTACAGCAAAGAATCTATCCACAGCAAAAAATCTATCTACAGTAAAGGATCTATCTACAGCAAAGGATCTATCTACAGCAAAGGATCTATCTACAGCAAAAGATCTATCTACAATATGGGATATATCTACAGTGAAGGATCTATCTACTACAAAGGATCTATCTACAGCAAACGATCTATCTACAACAAAGAATCTATCTACAGCAAAAAATATATCTACAGTAAAGGCTCTATTTACAGCAAAGGATCTATCTACAGCAAAGCATCTATCTACAGCAAAGGATCTATCTACAGCAAGGGATCTATCGACAGTAAAGGATCTATCTACAGCAAAGTAGCTTTATACAGCAAAGGATCCATCTACAGGAAAGGATCTATAAACAGCACAGGATCTATCTACAGCAAAAGATCTATTTACAGCAAAAGTTCTATCTACAGCAAAGGATCTATCTACAGTAAAGGATCTATCTACATCATATGATCAATCTACAGCAAAGGATCTATCTACAGCAAAGAATCTATTTACAGTTAAGGATCTATCTACAGCAAAAGATCTATCTACAATATGGGATATATCTACAGTAAAGGATCTATCTACAGCAAAGGATCTATCTACAACAAAGCATCTATCTACAGCAAAGGATCTATCTACAGCAAGGGATCTATCGACAGTAAAGGATCTATCTACAGCAAAGGATCCATCTACAGCAAATGATCTATCTACAGTCAAGGATCTATCAAGAGCAAAGGATTTATATACAGCAAAAGATCTAGTAACAGCAAAAGTTCTATATTCTGCAAAGGATCTATCTACAGCAAAGGATCTATCTACAGGAAAGTATCTATCTACAGCAAAGGATCTATCTACATCAAAGGATTTATCTACAGAAAAGGATTTATCTACAGCAAAGGATCTATCTACAGCAAAGGATCTATTTACTGTATGGGATCTATCTACAGCAAAGCTTTTATCTACAGTAAAGGATCTATCTACAGAAAAGGATCTATCTACAGCAAAGCTTTTTTCTACAGTAAAGGATCTATCTACAGAAAAGGATCTATCTACAGAAAAGGATTTATCTACAGCGAAGGATCTATTTACAGCAAAAGATCTATCTACAGCAAAGGATCTATCTACGGCAAAGGATTTATATATTTATTTATAGCAAAGGATCTTAGATCTATTTACATCAGAGGATCTATCTACAATAAATGATCTATCTACTACAAAAGATCTATCTACAGCAAAGGATTTATCTACAACAGAGAATCTATTTACAGTAAAGAATCTATCTACAGTAAAGGATCTATCTACAGCAAAGGATCTATTTACAGCAAAGGATCTATCTACAGCAAAAGATCTATCTACAGCAAGGGATCTATCTACAGTATAGGATCTATCTACAGAAAAGGATCTATCTACAGTAAGGGATCTATGTTCAGCAAAGAATCTATCAACAGCAAAGGAATTATCTACAGCATAGGATCTATCTACAGAAAAGGATCTATCTACAGTAAGGGATCTTTTTGCAGCGAAGGATCAATCTACAGCAAAGGATCTATTTACAGCGAAGGATCGCATCTACAGCAAAGGATCTATCTACAACAAAGGATCTATCTACAGCAAAGGATCTATCTACAGTCAAGGATTTATCTACTGCAAAGGATCTATCTACAGCAAAGTATCTATCTAAAGCCAATGATCTATCTTCAACAAAGGATCTATTTACAGCAGAGGAACTTTATACAGCAAAGGATCTATCTACAGCAAAGGATTTATCTACAGCAAAGAATCTATCTACACCAAAGGATCTTTCTACAGTGCAGGATATGTCAACAGCAAAGGATCTATCTACAGCAAATGATCTTTTTTACAGCAGAAGATATTTCTACAATATAGGATATTCTACATTAAAGGATCTATCTACATCAAAGGATCTTTCTACAGCGAAAGATTTGTCAACAGCAAAGTATCTGTCTACTGCAAAGGATTTATTTACAGCAGAAGATATTTCTACAGCAGAGGATCTTTCTACATTAAAGGATCTGTCAACAGCAAAGGATCTATCTTCAGCAAATGATCTTTTTTACAGCAGAAGATATTTCTACAATATAGGATCTTTCTACATTAAAGGATCTATCTACATCAAAGGATCTTTCTACAGCGAAAGATTTGTCAACAGCAAAGTATCTGTCTACTGCAAAGGATTCATTTACAGCAGAAGATATTTCTACAGCAGAGGATCTTTCTACAGCAAAGGATCTCTCAACAGCAAACGATCTATTCACTTTATGGTATCTATCAACAGCAAAGGATCTATCTACAGAAAAGGATCTATCTACAGCAATGGATCTATCTACAACAAAGGATCTATCTACAGCAATGGATCTATCTACAGCAATGGATCAATCTACAGCAAAGGATTTTTCTACAGTGAAAGAACTATCTACAGAAAAGGATCCATCTACTGCAAAGGATTTATTTACAGCAAATGATCCATCTACAGCAAAGGATCTATCTTCAGCAAAGGATCTTTCTACAGAATAGGATCTATCTACAGCAAAGGATCTATCTACAATACGTGATCTATTTACAGCAAAGGATCTATCTACAGCGGAGGATTTATCTACAGCAAATGATCAATCTATAGCAAAGGATATATCTGCAGTAAAGGAACTCTATACAGCCAAAGGATCCATTTACAGCAAAGGATCTATCTACAACAAAGGATCTATCTACAGCAAAGGATCTATCTACAGCATAGGATCTATCTACAGCAAAGGATCTATTTACTGTATGGGATCTATCTACAGCAAAGCTTTTATCTACAGTAAAGGATCTATCTACAGAAGAGGATCTATCTACAGAAAAAGATTTATCTACAGCGAAGAATCTATCTACAGCAAAAGATCTATCTACAGCAAAGGATCTATCTACGGCAAAGGATTGATATATTTATTTATAGCAAAGGATCTTAGATCTATTTACATCAGAGGATCTATCTACAATAAATGATCTATCTACTACAAAAGATCTATCTACAGCAAAGGATCTATCTACAACAAAGAATCTATTTACAACAAAGAATCTATCTACAGTAAAGGATCTATCTACAGCAAAGGATCTATTTACAGCAAAGGATCTATCTACAGCAAAAGATCTATCTACAGCAAGGGATCTATCTACAGTATAGGATCTATCTACAGAAAAGGATCTATCTACAATAAACGATATATCTACAGCAAAGAATCTATCTACAGCAAAGGATCCATCTA
The DNA here is from genome assembly GCA_947561585.1 of Caprella mutica. NCBI lineage: Eukaryota > Metazoa > Arthropoda > Malacostraca > Amphipoda > Caprellidae > Caprella > Caprella mutica. Next base: position 243,241 of record CANNZV010000105.1, read on the forward strand.
CAGCAAAAGATCTATCTACAGTAAAGGATCTATTTACCGCAAAGGATCTGTCCACTTCAAAGGATCTATCTACAACAAAGAATCTATCTACAGCAAAAAATCTATGTTCAGCAAAGAATCTATCAACAGCGATGGAACTATCTACAGCATAGGATCTATCTACAGAAAAGGATCTATCTACAGTAAGGGATCTTTTTGCAGCGAAGGATCAATCTACAGCAAAGGATCTATTTACAGCGAAGGATCGATCTACAGAAAAGGATCTATCTACAGAAAAGGATTTATCTACAGCGAAGGATCTATCTACAGCAAAGGATCTATTTACAGCAAAGGATCTATCTACGGCAAAGGATTTATATATTTATTTATAGCAAAGGATCTTTGATCTATTTACATCAGTAGATCTATCTACAATAAATGATCTATCTACTACAAAAGATCTATCTACAGCAAAGGATCTATCTTCAACAAAGAATCTATCCACAGCAAAAAATCTATCTACAGTAAAGGATCTATCTACAGCAAAGGATCTATCTACAGCAAAGGATCTATCTACAGCAAAAGATCTATCTACAATATGGGATATATCTACAGTGAAGGATCTATCTACTACAAAGGATCTATCTACAGCAAACGATCTATCTACAACAAAGAATCTATCTACAGCAAAAAATATATTTACAGTAAAGGCTCTATTTACAGCAAAGGATCTATCTACAGCAAAGCATCTATCTACAGCAAAGGATCTATCTACAGCAAGGGATCTATCGACAGTAAAGGATCTATCTACAGCAAAGTAGCTATATACAGCAAAGGATCCATCTACAGGAAAGGATCTATAAACAGCACAGGATCTATCTACAGCAAAAGATCTATTTACAGCAAAAGTTCTATCTACAGCAAAGGATCTATCTACAGTAAAGGATCTATCTACATCATATGATCAATCTACAGCAAAGGATCTATCTACAGCAAAGAATCTATTTACAGTTAAGGATCTATCTACAGCAAAAGATCTATCTACAATATGGGATATATCTACAACAAAGCATCTATCTACAGCAAAGGATCTATCTACAGCAAAGGATCTATCGACAGTAAAGGATCTATCTACAGCAAAGGATCCATCTACAGCAAATGATCTATCTACAGTCAAGGATCTATCAAGAGCAAAGGATTTATATACAGCAAAAGATCTAGTAACAGCAAAAGTTCTATATTCTGCAAAGGATCTATCTACAGCAAAGGATCTATCTACAGGAAAGTATCTATCTACAGCAAAGGATCTATCTACATCAAAGGATTTATCTACAGAAAAGGATTTATCTACAGCAAAGGATCTATCTACAGCAAAGGATCTATCTACAGCAAAGGATCTATTTACTGTATGGGATCTATCTACAGCAAAGCTTTTATCTACAGTAAAGGATCTATCTACAGAAAAGGATCTATCTACGGCAAAGCTTTTTTCTACAGTAAAGGATCTATCTACAGAAAAGGATCTATCTACAGAAAAGGATTTATCTACAGCGAAGGATCTATTTACAGCAAAAGATCTATCTACAGCAAAGGATCTATCTACGGCAAAGGATTTATATATTTATTTATAGCAAAGGATCTTAGATCTGTTTACATCAGAGGATCTATCTACAATAAATGATCTATCTACTACAAAAGATCTATCTACAGCAAAGGATTTATCTACAACAAAGAATCTATTTACAGCAAAGAATCTATCTACAGTAAAGGATCTATCTACAGCAAAGGATCTGTTTACAGCAAAGGATCTATCTACAGCAAAAGATCTATCTACAGCAAGGGATCTATCTACAGTATAGGATCTATCTACAGAAAAGGATCTATCTACAGTAAGGGATCTATGTTCAGCAAAGAACCTATCAACAGCAAAGGAACTATCTACAGCATAGGATCTATCTACAGAAAAGGATCTATCTACAGTAAGGGATCTTTTTGCAGCGAAGGAACAATCTACAGCAAAGGATCTATTTACAGCGAAGGATCGATCTACAGCAAAGGATCTATCTACAACAAAGGATCTATCTACAGCAAAGGATCTATCTACAGTCAAGGATTTATCTACTGCAAAGGATCTATCTACAGCAAAGGATCAATCTTCTGTTAAGGATCTATCTTAAGCAAAGGATCTATCTACAGCAAAGTATCTATATAAAGCCAATGATCTATCTACAACAAAGGATCTATTTACAGCAGAGGAACTTTATACAGCAAAGGATCTATCTACAGCAAAGGATCTATCTACAGCAAAGAATCTATCTACACCAAAGGATCTTTCTACAGTGCAGGATATGTCAACAGCAAAGGATCTATCTACAGCAAATGATCTTTTTTACAGCAGAAGATATTTCTACAATATAGGATCTTTCTACATTAAAGGATCTATCTACATCAAAGGATCTTTCTACAGCGAAAGATTTGTCAACAGCAAAGTATCTGTCTACTGCAAAGGATTTATTTACAGCAGAAGATATTTCTACAGCAGAGGATCTTTCTACAGCAAAGGATCTCTCAACAGCAAACGATCTATTCACTTTATGGTATCTATCAACAGCAAAGGATCTATCTACAGAAAAGGATCTATCTACAGCAATGGATCTATCTACAACAAAGGATCTATCTACAGCAATGGATCTATCTACAGCAATGGATCAATCTACAGCAAAGGATTTTTCTACAGTAAAAGAACTATCTACAGAAAAGGATCCATCTACAGCAAAGGATTTACTTACAGCAAATGATCCATCTACAGCAAAGGATCTATCTTCAGCAAAGGATCTTTCTACAGAATAGGATCTATCTACAGCAAAGGATCTATCTACAATACGTGATCTATTTACAGCAAAGGATCTATCTACAGCGGAGGATTTATCTACAGCAAATGATCAATCTATAGCAAAGGATATATATGCAGTAAAGGAACTCTATACAGCCAAAGGATCCATTTACAGCAAAGGATCTATCTACAACAAAGGATCTATCTACAGCAAAGGATCTATCTACAGCATAGGATCTATCTACAGCAAAGGATCTATTTACTGTATGGGATCTATCTACAGCAAAGCTTTTATTTACAGTAAAGGATCTATCTACAGAAAAGGATCTATCTACAGCAAAGCTTTTATCTACAGTAAAGGATCTATCTACAGAAGAGGATCTATCTACAGAAAAGGATTTATCTACAGCGAAGAATCTATCTACAGCAAAAGATCTATCTACAGCAAAGGATCTATCTACGTCAAAAGATTGATATATTTATTTATAGCAAAGGATCTTAGATCTATTTACATCAGAGGATCTATCTACAATAAATGATCTATCTACTACAAAAGATCTATCTACAGCAAAGGATCTATCTACAACAAAGAATCTATTTACAGCAAAGAATCTATCTACAGTAAAGGATCTATCTACAGCAAAGGATCCATTTACAGCAAAGGATCTATCTACAGCAAAAGATCTATCTACAGCAAGGGATCTATCTACAGTATAGGATCTATCTACAGCAAAGGATCTATCTACAATAAACGATATATCTACAGCAAAGAATCTATCTACAGCAAAGGATCCATCTACAGCAAAAGATCTATCTACAGTAAAGGATCTATTTACTGCAAAGGATCTGTCCACTTCAAAGAATCTATCTACAACAAAGAATCTATCTACAGCAAAAAATCTATGTTCAGCAAAGAATCTATCAACAGCGAAGGAACTATCTACAGCATAGGATCTATCTACAGTAAAGGATCTATCTACAGTAAGGGATCTTTTTGCAGCGAAGGATCAATCTACAGCAAAGGATCTATTTACAGTGATGGATCGATCTACAGCAAAGGATCTATCTACAGAAAAGGATTTATCTACAGCGAAGGATCTATCTACAGCAAAAGATCTATCAACAGCAAAGGATCTATCTACGGCAAAGGATTTATATATTTATTTATAGCAAAGGATCTTAGATCTATTTACATCAGAGGATCTATCTACAATAAATGATCTATCTACTACAAAAGATCTATCTACAGCAAAGGATCTATCTACAACAAAGAATCTATTTACAGCAAAGAATCTATCTACAGTAAAGGATCTATCTACAGCAAAGGATCTATCTACAGCAAAGAATCTATCTACAACAAAGAATCTATTTACAGCAAAGAATCTATCTACAGTAAAGGATCTATCTACAGCAAAGGATCTATCTACAGCAAAGGATCTATCTACAGCAAAGAATCTATCTACAGCAAAGGATCCATCTACAGCAAAAGATCTATCTACAGTAAAGGATCTATTTACTGCAAAGGATCTGTCCACTTCAAAGGATCTATCTACAACAAAGAATCTATCTACAGCAAAAAATCTATGTTCAGCAAAGAATCTATCAACAGCAAAGGAACTATCTACAGCATAGGATCTATCTACAGAAAAGGATCTATCTACAGTAAGGGATCTTTTTGCAGCGAAGGATCAATCTACAGCAAAGGATCTATTTACAGCGAAGGATCGATCTACAGCAAAGGATCTATCCACAGAAAAGGATTTATCTACAGCGAAGGATCTATCTACAGCAAAGAATCTATCTACACCAAAGGATCTTTCTACAGTGCAGGATATGTCAACAGCAAAGGATCTATCTACAGCAAATGATCTATTTACAGCAAAAGATCTTCCTACAATAGAGGATCTTTCTACATTGAAGGATCTGTCAACAGCAAAGGATCTATCTACAGCAAATGATCTTTTTACAGCAGAAGATATTTCTACAATATAGGATCTTTCTACATTAAAGGATCTATCTACACCAAAGGATCTTTCTACAGCGAAAGATCTGTCAACAGCAAAGTATCTTTCTACTGCAAAGGATCTATTTACAGCAGAAGATCTTTCTACAGCAGAGGATCTTTCTACAGCAAAGGATCTCTCAACAGCAAAGGATCTATTCACTTTATGGTATCTATCTACAGCAAAGGATCTATCTACAGAAAAGGATTTATCTACAGCGAAGGATCTATCTACAGCAAAGGATCTATCTACGATAAATGATCTATCTACTACAAAAGATCTATCTACAGCAATGGATCTATCTACAACAAAGGATCTATCTACAGCAATTGATCAATCTACAGCAAAGGATTTTTCTACAGTAAAAGAACTATCTACAGAAAAAGATCCATCTACAGCAAAGGATTTATCTACAGCAAATGATCCATCTACAGCAAAGGATCTAACTTCAGCAAAGGATCTTTCTACAGAATAGGATCTATCTACAGCAAAGGATCTCTCTACAATACGTGATCTATTTACAGCAAAGGATCTATCTACAGCGAAGGATGTATATACAGCAAATGATCAATCTATAGCAAAGGATATATCTGCAGTAAAGGAACTCTATACAGCCAAAGGATCCATTTACAGCAGAGGATCTATCTACAACAAAGGATCTATCTACAGCAAAGGATCTATCTACAGCAAAGGATTTATCTATAGAAAAAGATTTATCTACAGCAAAGGCTATATTTACAGCAAAGGATCTATCTACAGCAAAGGATCTATTTACTGTATGGGATCTATCAACAGCAAAGCTTTTATCTACAGTAAAGTATCTATCTACAGAAAAGGATCTATCTACAGCAAAGCTTTTATCTACAGTAAAGAATCTATCTACAGAAAAGGATCTATTTACAGAAAAGGATTTATCTACAGCGAAGAATCTATCTACAGCAAAAGATCTATCTAGAGCAAAGGATCTATCTACGGCAAAGGATTTATATATTTATTTATAGCAAAGGATCTTAGATCTATTTACATCAGGGGATCTATCTACAATAAATGATCTATCTACTACAAAAGATCTATCTACAGCAAAGGATCTATCTACAACAAAGAATCTATTTACAGCAAAGAATCTATCTACAGTAAAGGATCTATCTACAGCAAAGGATCTATTTACAGCAAAGGATCTATCTACAGCAAAAGATCTATCTACAGTTAGGGATCTCTCTACAGTATAGGATCTATCTACAGCGAAGAATCTATCTACAGCAAAGGATCCATCTACAGCAAAAGATCTATCTACAGTAAAGGATCTATTTACTGCAAAGGATCTGTCCACTTCAAAGGATCTATCTACAACAAAGAATCTATCTACAGCAAAAAATCTATGTTCAGCAAAGAATCTATCAACGGCCAAGGAACTTTCTACAGCATAGGATCTATCTACAGAAAAGGATCTATCTACAGTAAGGGATCTTTTTGCAGCGAAGGATCAATCTACAGCAAAGGATCTATTTACAGCGAAGGATCGATCTACAGCAAAGGATCTATCTACAGAAAAGGATTTATCTACAGCGAAGGATCTATCTACAGCAAAAGATCTATCTACAGAAAAGGATTTATCTACGGCAAAGGATTTATATATTTATTTATAGCAAAGGATCTTAGATCTATTTACATCAGAGGATCTATCTACAATAAATGATCTATCTACTACAAAAGATCTATCTACAGCAAAGGATCTATCTACAACAAAGAATCTATTTACAGCAAAGAATATATCTACAGTAAAGGATCTATCTACAGCAAAGGATCTATTTACAGCACAGGATCTATCTACAGCAAAAGATCTATTTACAGCAAGGGATCTATCTACAGTATAGGATCTATCTACAGCAAAGGATCTATCTACAATAAACGATATATCTACAGCGAAGAATCTATCTACAGCAAAGGATCCATCTACAGCAAAAGATCTATCTACAGTAAAGGATCTATTTACTGCAAAGGATCTGTCCACTTCAAAGGATCTATCTACAACAAAGAATCTATCTACAGCAAAGAATCTATGTTCAGCAAAGAATCTATCAACAGCAAAGGAACTATCTACAGCATAGGATCTTTCTACAGAAAAGGATCTATCTACAGTAAGGGATCTTTTTGCAGCGAAGGATCAATCTACAGCAAAGGATCTATTTACAGCGAAGGATCGATCTACAGCAAAGGATCTATCTACAACAAAGGATCTATCTACAGCAAAGGATCTATCTACAGTCAAGGATTTATCTACTGCAAAGGATCTATCTACAGCAAAGGATCAATCTTCAGTTAAGGATCTATCTTAAGCAAAGGATCTATCTACAGCAAAGGATCTATCTAAAGCCAATGATCTATCTACAACAAAGGATCTATTTACAGCAGAGGAACTTTATACAGCAAGGGATCTATCTACAGCAAAGGATCTATCTACAGCAAAGAATCTATCTACACCAAAGGATCGTTCTACAGTGCAGGATATGTCAACAGCAAAGGATCTATCTACAGCAAATGATCTATTTACAGCAAAAGATCTTTCTACAATAGAGGATCTTTCTACATTAAAGGATCTGTCAACAGCAAAGGATCTATCTACAGCAAATGATCTTTTTACAGCAGAAGATATTTCTACAATATAGGATCTTTCTACATTAAAGGATCTATCTACACCAAAGGATCTTTCTACAGCGAAAGATCTGTCAACAGCAAAGTATCTTTCTACTGCAAAGGATCTATTTACAGCAGAAGATCTTTCTACAGCAGAGGATCTTTCTACACCAAAGGATCTCTCAACAGCAAATGATCTATTCACTTTATGGTATCTATCTACAGCAAAGGATCTATCTACAGAAAAGGATTTATCTACAGCGAAGGATCTATCTACAGCAAAGGATCTATCTACGATAAATGATCTATCTACTACAAAAGATCTATCTACAGCAATGGATCTATCTACAACAAAGGATCTATCTACAGCAATTGATCAATCTACAGCAAAGGATTTTTCTACAGTAAAAGAACTATCTACAGAAAAAGAACCATCTACAGCAAAGGATTTATCTACAGCAAATGATCCATCTACAGCAAAGGATCTATCTTCAGCAAAGGATCTTTCTACAGAATAGGATCTATCTACAGCAAAGGATCTCTCTACAATACGTGATCTATTTACAGCAAAGGATCTATCTACAGCGAAGGATGTATCTACAGCAAATGATCAATCTATAGCAAAGGATATATCTGCAGTAAAGGAACTCTATACAGCCAAAGGATCCATTTACAGCAAAGGATCTATTTACAACAAAGGATCTATCTACAGCAAAGGATCTATCTACAGCAAAGGATTTATCTATAGAAAAAGATTTATCTACAGCAAAGGATATATCTACAGCAAAGGATCTATCTACAGCAAAGGATCTATTTACTGTATGGGATCTATCTAAAGCAAAGCTTTTATCTACAGTAAAGGATCTATCTACAGAAAAGGATCTATCTAGAGCAGAGGATCTATCTACGGCAAAGAATATATATATTTATTTATAGCAAAGGATCTTAGATCTATTTACATCAGAGGATCTATCTACAATAAATGATCTATCTACTACAAAAGATCTATCTACAGCAAAGGATCTATCTACAACAAAGAATCTATCTACAGCAATGGATCTATCTACAGCAATGGATCAATCTACAGCAAAGGATTTTTCTACAGTAAAAGAACTATCTACAGAAAAGGATCCATCTACAGCAAAGGATTTACTTACAGCAAATGATCCATCTACAGCAAAGGATCTATCTTCAGCAAAGGATCTTTCTACAGAATAGGATCTATCTACAGCAAAGGATCTATCTACAATACGTGATCTATTTACAGCAAAGGATCTATCTACAGCGGAGGATTTATCTACAGCAAATGATCAATCTATAGCAAAGGATATATCTGCAGTAAAGGAACTCTATAGAGCCAAAGGATCCATTTACAGCAAAGGATCTATCTACAACAAAGGATCTATCTACAGCAAAGGATCTATCTACAGCATAGGATCTATCTACAGCAAAGGATCTATTTACTGTATGGGATCTATCTACAGCAAAGCTTTTATTTACAGTAAAGGATCTATCTACAGAAAAGGATCTATCTACAGCAAAGCTTTTATCTACAGTAAAGGATCTATCTACAGAAGAGGATCTATCTACAGAAAAGGATTTATCTACAGCGAAGGATCTATCTACAGCAAAAGATCTATCTACAGCAAAGGATCTATCTACGGCAAAGGATTTATATATTTATTTATAGCAAAGGATCTTAGATCTATTTACATCAGAGGATCTATCTACAATAAATGATCTATCTACTACAAAAGATCTATCTACAGCAAAGGATCTATCTACAACAAAGAATCTATTTACAGCAAAGAATCTATCTACAGTAAAGGATCTATCTACAGCAAAGGATCTATTTACAGCAAAGGATCTATCTACAGCAAAAGATATATTTACAGCAAGGGATCTATCTACAGTATAGGATCTATCTACAGCAAAGGATCTATCTACAATAAACGATATATCAACAGCGAAGAATCTATCTACAGCAAAGGATCCATCTACAGCAAAAGATCTATCTACAGTTAAGAATCTATTTACTGCAAAGGATCTGTCCACTTCAAAGGATCTATCTACAACAAAGAATCTATCTACAGCAAATAATCTATGTTCAGCAAAGAATCTATCAACAGCAAAGGAACTATCTACAGCATAGGATCTATCTACAGAAAAGGATCTATCTACAGTAAGGGATCTTTTTGCAGCGAAGGATCAATCTACAGCAAAGGATCTATTTACAGCGAAAGATCGATCTACAGCAAAGGATCTATCTACAACAAAGGATCTATCTACAGCAAAGGATCTATCTACAGTCAAGGATTTATCTACAACAAAGGATCTATTTACAGCAGAGGAACTTTATACAGCAAGGGATCTATCTACAGCAAATGATCTATCTACAGCAAAGAATCTATCTACACCAAAGGATCTTTCTACAGTGCAGGATATGTCAACAGCAAAGGATCTATCTACAGCAAATGATCTATTTACAGCAAAAGATCTTTCTACAATAGAGGATCTTTCTACATTAAAGGATCTGTCAACAGCAAAGGATCTATCTACAGCAAATGATCTTTTTACAGCAGACGATATTTCTACAATATAGGATCTTTCTACATTAAAGGATCTATCTACACCAAAGGATATTTCTACAGCGAAAGATCTGTCAACAGCAAAGTATCTTTTTACAACAAAGAATCTATCTACAGCAATGGATCTATCTACAGCAATGGATCAATCTACAGCAAAGGATTTTTCTACAGTAAAAGAACTATCTACAGAAAAGGATCCATCTACAGCAAAGGATTTATTTACAGCAAATGATCCATCTACAGCAAAGGATCTATCTTCAGCAAAGGATCTTTCTACAGAATAGGATCTATCTACAGCAAAGGATCTATCTACAATACGTGATCTATTTACAGCAAAGGATCTATCTACAGCAAGGGATCTATCTACAGTATAGGATCTATCTACAGCAAAGGATCTATCTACAATAAACGATATATCTACAGCAAAGAATCTATCTACAGCAAAGGATCTATCTACAACAAAGAATCTATTTACAGCAAAGAATCTATCTACAGTAAAGGATCTATCTACAGCAAAGGATCTATTTACAGCAAAGGATCTATCTACAGCAAAAGATCTATCTACAGCAAGGGATCTATCTACAGTATAGGATCTATCTACAGCAAAGGATCTATCTACAATAAACGATATATCTACAGCAAAGAATCTATCTACAGCAAAGGATCCATCTACAGCAAAAGATCTATCTACAGTAAAGGATCTATTTACTGCAAAGGATCTGTCCACTTCAAAGGATCTATCTACAACAAAGAATCTATCTACAGCAAAAAATCTATGTTCAGCAAAGAATCTATCAACAGCGAAGGAACTATCTACTGCATAGGATCTATCTACAGAAAAGGATCTATCTACAGTAAGGGATCTTTTTGCAGCGAAGGATCAATCTACAGCAAAGGATCAATTTACAGCGAAGGATCGATCTACAGCAAAGGATCTATCTTCAGAAAAGGATTTATCTACAGCGAAGGATCTATCTACAGCAAAAGATCTATCTACAGCAAAGGATCTATCTACGGCAAAGGATTTATATATTTATTTATAGCAAAGGATCTTAGATCTATTTACATCAGAGGATCTATCTACAATAAATGATCTATCTACTACAAAAGATCTATCTACAGCAAAGGATCAATCTACAACAAAGAATCTATTTACAGCAAAGAATCTATCTACAGTAAAGGATCTATCTACAGCAAAGGATCTATTTACAGCAGAGGATCTATCTACAGCAAAAGATCTATTTACAGCAAGGGATCTATCTACAGTATAGGATCTATCTACAGCAAAGGATCTATCTACAATAAACGATATATCTACAGCGAAGAATCTATCTAAAGCAAAGGATCCATCTACAGCAAAAGATCTATCTACAGTTAAGGATTTATCTTAAGCAAAGGATCTATCTACAACAAAGAATCTATCTACAGCAATGAATCTATGTTCAGCAAAGAATCTATCAACAGCAAAGGAACTATCTACAGCATAGGATCTATCTACAGAAAAGGATCTATCTACAGTAAGGGATCTTTTTGCAGCGAAGGATCAATCTACAGCAAAGGATCTATTTACGGCGAAAGATCGATCTACGGCAAAGGATCTATCTACAACAAAGGATCTATCTACAGCAAAGGATCTATCTACAGTCAAGGATTTATCTACTGCAAAGGATCTATCTACAGCAAAGGATCAATCTTCAGTTAAGGATTTATCTTAAGCAAAGGATCTATCTACAGCAAAGGATCTATCTAAAGCCAATGATTTATCTACAACAAAGGATCTATTTACAGCAGAGGAACTTTATACAGCAAGGGATCTATCTACAGCAAAGGATCTATCTACAGCAAAGAATCTATCTACACCAAAGGATCTTTCTACAGTGCAGGATATGTCAACAGCAAAGGATCTATCTACAGCAAATGATCTATTTACAGCAAAAGATCTTTCTACAATAGAGGATCTTTCTACATTAAAGGATCTGTCAACAGCAAAGGATCTATTTACAGCAAATGATCTTTTTACAGCAGAAGATATTTCTACAATATAGGATCTTTCTACATTAAAGGATCTATCTACACCAAAGGATCTTTCTACAGCGAAAGATCTGTCAACAGCAAAGTATCTTTCTACTGCAAAGGATCTATTCACAGCAGAAGATCTTTCTACAGCAGAGGATCTTTCTACAGCAAAGGATCTCTCAACAGCAAAGGATCTATTCACTTTATGGTATCTATCTACAGCAAAGGATCTATCTACAGAAAAGGATTTATCTACAGCGAAGGATCTATCTACAGCAAAGGATCTATATACGATAAATGATCTATCTACTACAAAAGATCTATCTAGAGCAATGGATCTATCTACAACAAAGGATCTATCTACAGCAATTGATCAATCTACAGCAAAGGATTTTTCTACAGTAAAAGAACTATCTACAGAAAAAGATCCATCTACAGCAAAGGATTTATCTACAGCAAATGATCCATCTACAGCAAAGGATCTATCTTCAGCAAAGGATCTTTCTACAGAATAGGATCTATCTACAGCAAAGGATCTCTCTACAATACGTGATCTATTTACAGCAAAGGATCTATCTACAGCGAAGGATGTATATACAGCAAATGATCAATCTATAGCAAAGGATATATCTGCAGTAAAGGAACTCTATACAGCAAAGGATCTATCTACAGCGAAGGATGTATATACAGCAAATGATCAATCTATAGCAAAGGATATATCTGCAGTAAAGGAACTCTATACAGCCAAAGGATCCATTTACAGCATAGGATCTATCTACAACAAAGGATCTATCTACAGCAAAGGATCTATCTACAGCAAAGGATTTATCTATAGAAAAAGATTTATCTTCAGCAAAGGATATATCTACAGCAAAGGATCTATCTACAGCAAATGATCTATTTACTGTATGGGATCTATCTACAGCAAAGCTTTTATCTACAGTAAAGGATCTATCTACAGAAAAGGATCTATCTACAGCAAAGCTTTTATCTACAGTAAAGAATCTATCTACAGAAAAGGATCTATCTACAGAAAAGGATTTATCTACGGCGAAGAATCTATCTACAGCAAAAGATCTATCTAGAGCAAAGGATCTATCTACGGCAAAGGATTTATATATTTATTTATAGCAAAGGATCTTAGATCTATTTACATCAGGGGATCTATCTACAATAAATGATCTATCTACTACAAAAGATCTATCTACAGCAAAGAATCTATCTACAACAAAGAATCTATTTACAGCAAAGAATCTATCTACAGTAAATGATCTATCTACAGCAAAGGATCTATCTACAGCAAAGGATCTATCTACAGCAAAGAATCTATCTACAGCAAAGGATCCATCTACAGCAAAAGATCTATCTACAGTAAAGGATCTATTTACTGCGAAGGATCTGTCCACTTCAAAGGATCTATCTACAACAAAGAATCTATCTACAGCAAAAAATCTATGTTCAGCAAAGAATCTATCAACAGCAAAGGAACTATCTACAGCATAGGATCTATCTACAGAAAAGGATCTATCTACAGTAAGGGATCTTTTTGCAGCGAAGGATCAATCTACAGCATAGGATCTATTTACAGCGAAGGATCGATCTACAGCAAAGGATCTATCCACAGAAAAGGATTTATCTACAGCGAAGGATCTATCTACAGCAAAGAATCTATCTACACCAAAGGATCTTTCTACAGTGCAGGATATGTCAACAGCAAAGGATCTATCTACAGCAAATGATCTATTTACAGCAAAAGATCTTCCTACAATAGAGGATCTTTCTACATTGAAGGATCTGTCAACAGCAAAGGATCTATCTACAGCAAATGATCTTTTTACAGCAGAAGATATTTCTACAATATAGGATCTTTCTACATTAAAGGATCTATCTACACCAAAGGATCTTTCTACAGCGAAAGATCTGTCAACAGCAAAGTATCTTTCTACTGCAAAGGATCTATTTACAGCAGAAGATCTTTCTACAGCAGAGGATCTTTCTACAGCAAAGGATCTCTCAACAGCAAAGGATCTATTCACTTTATGGTATCTATCTACAGCAAAGGATCTATCTACAGAAAAGGAACTATCTACAGCATAGGATCTATCTACAGAAAAGGATCTATCTACAGTAAGGGATCTTTTTGCAGCGAAGGAACAATCTACAGCAAAGGATCTATTTACAGCGAAGGATCGATCTACAGCAAAGGATCTATCTACAACAAAGGATCTATCTACAGCAAAGGATCTATCTACAGTCAAGGATTTATCTACTGCAAAGGATCTATCTACAGCAAAGGATCAATCTTCTGTTAAGGATCTATCTTAAGCAAAGGATCTATCTACAGCAAAGTATCTATCTAAAGCCAATGATCTATCTACAACAAAGGATCTATTTACAGCAGAGGAACTTTATACAGCAAAGGATCTATCTACAGCAAAGGATCTATCTACAGCAAAGAATCTATCTACACCAAAGGATCTTTCTACAGTGCAGGATATGTCAACAGCAAAGGATCTATCTACAGCAAATGATCTTTTTTACAGCAGAAGATATTTCTACAATATAGGATCTTTCTACATTAAAGGATCTATCTACATCAAAGGATCTTTCTACAGCGAAAGATTTGTCAACAGCAAAGTATCTGTCTACTGCAAAGGATTTATTTACAGCAGAAGATATTTCTACAGCAGAGGATCTTTCTACAGCAAAGGATCTCTCAACAGCAAACGATCTATTCACTTTATGGTATCTATCAACAGCAAAGGATCTATCTACAGAAAAGGATCTATCTACAGCAATGGATCTATCTACAACAAAGGATCTATCTACAGCAATGGATCTATCTACAGCAATGGATCAATCTACAGCAAAGGATTTTTCTACAGTAAAAGAACTATCTACAGAAAAGGATCCATCTACAGCAAAGGATTTACTTACAGCAAATGATCCATCTACAGCAAAGGATCTATCTTCAGCAAAGGATCTTTCTACCGAATAGGATCTATCTACAGCAAAGGATCTATCTACAATACGTGATCTATTTACAGCAAAGGATCTATCTACAGCGGAGGATTTATCTACAGCAAATGATCAATCTATAGCAAAGGATATATCTGCAGTAAAGGAACTCTATACAGCCAAAGGATCCATTTACAGCAAAGGATCTATCTACAACAAAGGATCTATCTACAGCAAAGGATCTATCTACAGCATAGGATCTATCTACAGCAAAGGATCTATTTACTGTATGGGATCTATCTACAGCAAAGCTTTTATTTACAGTAAAGGATCTATCTACAGAAAAGGATCTATCTACAGCAAAGCTTTTATCTACAGTAAAGGATCTATCTACAGAAGAGGATCTATCTACAGAAAAGGATTTATCTACAGCGAAGAATCTATCTACAGCAAAAGATCTATCTACAGCAAAGGATCTATCTACGTCAAAGGATTGATATATTTATTTATAGCAAAGGATCTTAGATCTATTTACATCAGAGGATCTATCTACAATAAATGATCTATCTACTACAAAAGATCTATCTACAGCAAAGGATCTATCTACAACAAAGAATCTATTTACAGCAAAGAATCTATCTACAGTAAAGGATCTATCTACAGCAAAGGATCCATTTACAGCAAAGGATCTATCTACAGCAAAAGATCTATCTACAGCAAGGGATCTATCTACAGTATAGGATCTATCTACAGCAAAGGATCTATCTACAATAAACGATATATCTACAGCAAAGAATCTATCTACAGCAAAGGATCCATCTACAGCAAAAGATCTATCTACAGTAAAGGATCTATTTACTGCAAAGGATCTGTCCACTTCAAAGAATCTATCTACAACAAAGAATCTATCTACAGCAAAAAATCTATGTTCAGCAAAGAATCTATCAACAGCGAAGGAACTATCTACAGCATAGGATCTATCTACAGTAAAGAATCTATCTACAGTAAGGGATCTTTTTGCAGCGAAGGATCAATCTACAGCAAAGGATCTATTTACAGTGATGGATCGATCTACAGCAAAGGATCTATCTACAGAAAAGGATTTATCTACAGCGAAGGATCTATCTACAGCAAAAGATCTATCTACAGCAAAGGATCTATCTACGGCAAAGGATTTATATATTTATTTATAGCAAAGGATCTTAGATCTATTTACATCAGAGGATCTATCTACAATAAATGATCTATCTACTACAAAAGATCTATCTACAGCAAAGGATCTATCTACAACAAAGAATCTATTTACAGCAAAGAATCTATCTACAGTAAAGGATCTATCTACAGCAAAGGATCTATTTACAGCAAAGGATCTATCTACAGCAAAAGATATATTTACAGCAAGGGATCTATCTACAGTATAGGATCTATCTACAGCAAAGGATCTATCTACAATAAACGATATATCAACAGCGAAGAATCTATCTACAGCAAAGGATCCATCTACAGCAAAAGATCTATCTACAGTTAAGAATCTATTTACTGCAAAGGATCTGTCCACTTCAAAGGATCTATCTACAACAAAGAATCTATCTACAGCAAATAATCTATGTTCAGCAAAGAATCTATCAACAGCAAAGGAACTATCTACAGCATAGGATCTATCTACAGAAAAGGATCTATCTACAGTAAGGGATCTTTTTGCAGCGAAGGATCAATCTACAGCAAAGGATCTATTTACAGCGAAAGATCGATCTACAGCAAAGGATCTATCTACAACAAAGGATCTATCTACAGCAAAGGATCTATCTACAGTCAAGGATTTATCTACAACAAAGGATCTATTTACAGCAGAGGAACTTTATACAGCAAGGGATCTATCTAAAGCAAAGGATCTATCTACAGCAAAGAATCTATCTACACCAAAGGATCTTTCTACCGTGCAGGATATGTCAACAGCAAAGGATCTATCTACAGCAAATGATCTATTTACAGCAAAAGATCTTTCTACAATAGAGGATCTTTCTACATTAAAGGATCTGTCAACAGCAAAGGATCTATCTACAGCAAATGATCTTTTTACAGCAGAAGATATTTCTACAATATAGGATCTTTCTACATTAAAGGATCTATCTACACCAAAGGATCTTTCTACAGCGAAAGATCTGTCAACAGCAAAGTATCTTTCTACAACAAAGGATCTATCTACAGCAATGGATCTATCTACAGCAATGGATCAATCTACAGCAAAGGATTTTTCTACAGTAAAAGAACTATCTACAGAAAAGGATCCATCTACAGCAAAGGATTTATTTACAGCAAATGGTCCATCTACAGCAAAGGATCTATCTTCAGCAAAGGATCTTTCTACAGAATAGGATCTATCTACAGCAAAGGATCTATCTACATTACGTGATCTATTTACAGCAAAGGATCTATCTACAGCGGAGGATTTATCTACAGCAAATGATCAATCTATAGCAAAGGATATATCTGCAGTAAAGGAACTCTATACAGCCAAAGGATCCATTTACAGCATAGGATCTATCTACAACAAAGGATCTATCTACAGCAAAGGATCTATCTACAGCATAGGATCTATCTACAGCAAAGGATCTATTTACTGTATGGGATCTATCTACAGCAAAGCTTTTATCTACAGTAAAGGATCTATCTACAGAAAAGGATCTATCTACAGCAAAGCTTTTATCTACAGTAAAGGATCTATCTACAAAAGAGGATCTATCTACAGAAAAGGATTTATCTACAGCGAAGAATCTATCTACAGCAAAAGATCTATCTACAGCAAAGGATCTATCTACGGCAAAGGATTTATATATTTATTTATAGCAAAGGATCTTAGATCTATTTACATCAGAGGATCTATCTACAATAAATGATCTATCTACTACAAAAGATCTATCTACAGCAAAGGATCTATCTACAACAAAGAATCTATTTACAGCAAAGAATCTATCTACAGTAAAGGATCTATCTACAGCAAAGGATCTATTTACAGCAAAGGATCTATCTACAGCAAAAGATCTATCTACAGCAAGGGATCTATCTACAGTATAGGATCTATCTACAGCAAAGGATCTATCTACAATAAACGATATATCTACAGCAAAGAATCTATCTACAGCAAAGGATCCATCTACAGCAAAAGATCTATCTACAGTAAAGGATCTATTTACTGCAAAGGATCTGTCCACTTCAAAGGATTTGTCTACAACAAAGAATCTATCTACAGCAAAAAATCTATGTTCAGCAAAGAATCTATCAACAGCGAAGGAACTATCTACAGCATAGGATCTATCTACAGAAAAGGATCTATCTACAGTAAGGGATCTTTTTGCAGCGAAGGATCAATCTACAGCAAAGGATCAATTTACAGCGAAGGATCGATCTACAGCAAAGGATCTATCTACAGAAAAGGATTTATCTACAGCGAAGGATCTATCTACAGCAAAAGATCTATCTACAGCAAAGGATCTATCTACGGCAAAGGATTTATATATTTATTTATAGCAAAGGATCTTAGATCTATTTACATCAGAGGATCTATCTACAATAAATGATCTATCTACTACAAAAGATCTATCTACAGCAAAGGATCAATCTACAACAAAGAATCTATTTACAGCAAAGAATCTATCTACAGTAAAGGATCTATCTACAGCAAAGGATCTATTTACAGCAAAGGATCTATCTACAGCAAAAGATCTATTTACAGCAAGGGATCTATCTACAGTATAGGATCTATCTACAGCAAAGGATCTATCTACAATAAACGATATATCTACAGCGAAGAATCTATCTAAAGCAAAGGATCCATCTACAGCAAAAGATCTATCTACAGTTAAGGATTTATCTTAAGCAAAGGATCTATCTACAACAAAGAATCTATCTACAGCAAAGAATCTATGTTCAGCAAAGAATCTATCAACAGCAAAGGAACTATCTACAGCATAGGATCTATCTACAGAAAAGGATCTATCTACAGTAAGGGATCTTTTTGCAGCGAAGGATCAATCTACAGCAAAGGATCTATTTACGGCGAAAGATCGATCTACGGCAAAGGATCTATCTACAACAAAGGATCTATCTACAGCAAAGGATCTATCTACAGTCAAGGATTTATCTACTGCAAAGGATCTATCTACAGCAAAAGATCAATCTTCAGTTAAGGATTTATCTTAAGCAAAGGATCTATCTACAGCAAAGGATCTATCTAAAGCCAATGATTTATCTACAACAAAGGATCTATTTACAGCAGAGGAACTTTATACAGCAAGGGATCTATCTACAGCAAAGGATCTATCTACAGCAAAGAATCTATCTACACCAAAGGATCTTCCTACAGTGCAGGATATGTCAACAGCAAAGGATCTATCTTCAGCAAATGATCTATTTACAGCAAAAGATCTTTCTACAATAGAGGATCTTTCTACATTAAAGGATCTGTCAACAGCAAAGGATCTATCTACAGCAAATGATCTTTTTACAGCAGAAGATATTTCTACAATATAGGATCTTTCTACATTAAAGGATCTATCTACACCAAAGGATCTTTCTACAGCGAAAGATCTGTCAACAGCAAAGTATCTTTCTACTGCAAAGGATCTATTCACAGCAGAAGATCTTTCTACAGCAGAGGATCTTTCTACAGCAAAGGATCTCTCAACAGCAAAGGATCTATTCACTTTATGGTATCTATCTACAGCAAAGGATCTATCTACAGAAAAGGATTTATCTACAGCGAAGGATCTATCTACAGCAAAGGATCTATATACGATAAATGATCTATCTACTACAAAAGATCTATCTAGAGCAATGGATCTATCTACAACAAAGGATCTATCTACAGCAATTGATCAATCTACAGCAAAGGATTTTTCTACAGTAAAAGAACTATCTACAGAAAAAGATCCATCTACAGCAAAGGATTTATCTACAGCAAATGATCCATCTACAGCAAAGGATCTATCTTCAGCAAAGGATCTTTCTACAGAATAGGATCTATCTACAGCAAAGGATCTCTCTACAATACGTGATCTATTTACAGCAAAGGATCTATCTACAGCGAAGGATGTATATACAGCAAATGATCAATCTATAGCAAAGGATATATCTGCAGTAAAGGAACTCTATACAGCCAAAGGATCCATTTACAGCATAGGATCTATCTACAACAAAGGATCTATCTACAGCAAAGGATCTATCTACAGCAAAGGATTTATCTATAGAAAAAGATTTATCTTCAGCAAAGGATATATCTACAGCAAAGGATCTATCTACAGCAAAGGATCTATTTACTGTATGGGATCTATCTACAGCAAAGCTTTTATCTACAGTAAAGGATCTATCTACAGAAAAGGATCTATCTACAGCAAAGCTTTTATCTACAGTAAAGAATCTATCTACAGTAAAGGATCTATCTACAGAAAAGGATTTATCTACGGCGAAGAATCTATCTACAGCAAAAGATCTATCTAGAGCAAAGGATCTATCTACGGCAAAGGATTTATATATTTATTTATAGCAAAGGATCTTAGATCTATTTACATCAGGGGATCTATCTACAATAAATGATCTATCTACTACAAAAGATCTATCTACAGCAAAGAATCTATCTACAACAAAGAATCTATTTACAGCAAAGAATCTATCTACAGTAAAGGATCTATCTACAGCAAAGGATCTATCTACAGCAAAGGATCTATCTACAGCAAAGAATCTATCTACAGCAAAGGATCCATCTACAGCAAAAGATCTATCTACAGTAAAGGATCTATTTACTGCAAAGGATCTGTCCACTTCAAAGGATCTATCTACAACAAAGAATCTATCTACAGCAAAAAATCTATGTTCAGCAAAGAATCTATCAACAGCAAAGGAACTATCTACAGCATAGGATCTATCTACAGAAAAGGATCTATCTACAGTAAGGGATCTTTTTGCAGCGAAGGATCAATCTACAGCAAAGGATCTATTTACAGCGAAGGATCGATCTACAGCAAAGGATCTATCCACAGAAAAGGATTTATCTACAGCGAAGGATCTATCTACAGCAAAGAATCTATCTACACCAAAGGATCTTTCTACAGTGCAGGATATGTCAACAGCAAAGGATCTATCTACAGCAAATGATCTATTTACAGCAAGGGATCTATCTACAGTATAGGATCTATCTACAGCAAAGGATCTATCTACAATAAACGATATATCTACAGCGAAGAATCTATCTAAAGCAAAGGATCCATCTACAGCAAAAGATCTATCTACAGTTAAGGATTTATCTTAAGCAAAGGATCTATCTACAACAAAGAATCTATCTACAGCAAAGAATCTATGTTCAGCAAAGAATCTATCAACAGCAAAGGAACTATCTACAGCATAGGATCTATCTACAGAAAAGGATCTATCTACAGTAAGGGATCTTTTTGCAGCGAAGGATCAATCTACAGCAAAGGATCTATTTACGGCGAAAGATCGATCTACGGCAAAGGATCTATCTACAACAAAGGATCTATCTACAGCAAAGGATCTATCTACAGTCAAGGATTTATCTACTGCAAAGGATCTATCTACAGCAAAAGATCAATCTTCAGTTAAGGATTTATCTTAAGCAAAGGATCTATCTACAGCAAAGGATCTATCTAAAGCCAATGATTTATCTACAACAAAGGATCTATTTACAGCAGAGGAACTTTATACAGCAAGGGATCTATCTACAGCAAAGGATCTATCTACAGCAAAGAATCTATCTACACCAAAGGATCTTCCTACAGTGCAGGATATGTCAACAGCAAAGGATCTATCTTCAGCAAATGATCTATTTACAGCAAAAGATCTTTCTACAATAGAGGATCTTTCTACATTAAAGGATCTGTCAACAGCAAAGGATCTATCTACAGCAAATGATCTTTTTACAGCAGAAGATATTTCTACAATATAGGATCTTTCTACATTAAAGGATCTATCTACACCAAAGGATCTTTCTACAGCGAAAGATCTGTCAACAGCAAAGTATCTTTCTACTGCAAAGGATCTATTCACAGCAGAAGATCTTTCTACAACAGAGGATCTTTCTACAGCAAAGGATCTCTCAACAGCAAAGGATCTATTCACTTTATGGTATCTATCTACAGCAAAGGATCTATCTACAGAAAAGGATTTATCTACAGCGAAGGATCTATCTACAGCAAAGGATCTATATACGATAAATGATCTATCTACTACAAAAGATCTATCTAGAGCAATGGATCTATCTACAACAAAGGATCTATCTACAGCAATTGATCAATCTACAGCAAAGGATTTTTCTACAGTAAAAGAACTATCTACAGAAAAAGATCCATCTACAGCAAAGGATTTATCTACAGCAAATGATCCATCTACAGCAAAGGATCTATCTTCAGCAAAGGATCTTTCTACAGAATAGGATCTATCTACAGCAAAGGATCTCTCTACAATTCGTGATCTATTTACAGCAAAGGATCTATCTACAGCGAAGGATGTATATACAGCAAATGATCAATCTATAGCAAAGGATATATCTGCAGTAAAGGAACTCTATACAGCCAAAGGATCCATTTACAGCATAGGATCTATCTACAACAAAGGATCTATCTACAGCAAAGGATCTATCTACAGCAAAGGATTTATCTATAGAAAAAGATTTATCTTCAGCAAAGGATATATCTACAGCAAAGGATCTATCTACAGCAAAGGATCTATTTACTGTATGGGATCTATCTACAGCAAAGCTTTTATCTACAGTAAAGGATCTATCTACAGAAAAGGATCTATCTACAGCAAAGCTTTTATCTACAGTAAAGAATCTATCTACAGTAAAGGATCTATCTACAGAAAAGGATTTATCTACGGCGAAGAATCTATCTACAGCAAAAGATCTATCTAGAGCAAAGGATCTATCTACGGCAAAGGATTTATATATTTATTTATAGCAAAGGATCTTAGATCTATTTACATCAGGGGATCTATCTACAATAAATGATCTATCTACTACAAAAGATCTATCTACAGCAAAGAATCTATCTACAACAAAGAATCTATTTACAGCAAAGAATCTATCTACAGTAAAGGATCTATCTACAGCAAAGGATCTATCTACAGCAAAGGATCTATCTACAGCAAAGAATCTATCTACAGCAAAGGATCCATCTACAGCAAAAGATCTATCTACAGTAAAGGATCTATTTACTGCAAAGGATCTGTCCACTTCAAAGGATCTATCTACAACAAAGAATCTATCTACAGCAAAAAATCTATGTTCAGCAAAGAATCTATCAACAGCAAAGGAACTATCTACAGCATAGGATCTATCTACAGAAAAGGATCTATCTACAGTAAGGGATCTTTTTGCAGCGAAGGATCAATCTACAGCAAAGGATCTATTTACAGCGAAGGATCGATCTACAGCAAAGGATCTATCCACAGAAAAGGATTTATCTACAGCGAAGGATCTATCTACAGCAAAGAATCTATCTACACCAAAGGATCTTTCTACAGTGCAGGATATGTCAACAGCAAAGGATCTATCTACAGCAAATGATCTATTTACAGCAAAAGATCTTCCTACAATAGAGGATCTTTCTACATTGAAGGATCTGTCAACAGCAAAGGATCTATCTACAGCAAATGATCTTTTTACAGCAGAAGATATTTCTACAATATAGGATCTTTCTACATTAAAGGATCTATCTACACCAAAGGATCTTTCTACAGCGAAAGATCTGTCAACAGCAAAGTATCTTTCTACTGCAAAGGATCTATTTACAGCAGAAGATCTTTCTACAGCAGAGGATCTTTCTACAGCAAAGGATCTCTCAACAGCAAAGGATCTATTCACTTTATGGTATCTATCTACAGCAAAGGATCTATCTACAGAAAAGGATTTATCTACAGCGAAGGATCTATCTACAGCAAAGGATCTATCTACGATAAATGATCTATCTACTACAAAAGATCTATCTACAGCAATGGATCTATCTACAACAAAGGATCTATCTACAGCAATTGATCAATCTACAGCAAAGGATTTTTCTACAGTAAAAGAACTATCTACAGAAAAAGATCCATCTACAGCAAAGGATTTATCTACAGCAAATGATCAATCTACAGCAAAGGATCTATCTTCAGCAAAGGATCTTTCTACAGAATAGGATCTATCTACAGCAAAGGATCTCTCTACAATACGTGATCTATTTACAGCAAAGGATCTATCTACAGCGAAGGATGTATATACAGCAAATGATCAATCTATAGCAAAGGATATATCTGCAGTAAAGGAACTCTATACAGCCAAAGGATCCATTTACAGCAGAGGATCTATCTACAACAAAGGATCTATCTACAGCAAAGGATCTATCTACAGCAAAGGATTTATCCATAGAAAAAGATTTATCTACAGCAAAGGCTATATTTACAGCAAAGGATCTATCTACAGCAAAGGATCTATTTACTGTATGGGATCTATCAACAGCAAAGCTTTTATCTACAGTAAAGTATCTATCTACAGAAAAGGATCTATCTACAGCAAAGCTTTTATCTACAGTAAAGAATCTATCTACAGAAAAGGATCTATTTACAGAAAAGGATTTATCTACAGCGAAGAATCTATCTACAGCAAAAGATCTATCTAGAGCAAAGGATCTATCTACGGCAAAGGATTTATATATTTATTTATAGCAAAGGATCTTAGATCTATTTACATCAGAGGATCTATCTACAATAAATGATCTATCTACTACAAAAGATCTATCTACAGCAAAGGATCTATCTACAACAAAGAATCTATTTACAGCAAAGAATCTATCTACAGTAAAGGATCTATCTACAGCAAAGGATCTATTTACAGCACAGGATCTATCTACAGCAAAAGATCTATTTACAGTAAGGGATCTTTTTGCAGCGAAGGATCAATCTACAGCAAAGGATCTATTTAAAGCGAAGGATCGATCTACAGCAAAGGATCTATCTACAGAAAAGGATTTATCTACAGCGAAGGATCTATCTACAGCAAAAGATCTATCTACAGCAAAGGATTTATCTACGGCAAAGGATTTATATATTTATTTATAGCAAAGGATCTTAGATCTATTTACATCAGAGGATCTATCTACAATAAATGATCTATCTACTACAAAAGATCTATCTACAGCAAAGGATCTATCTACAACAAAGAATCTATTTACAGCAAAGAATCTATCTACAGTAAAGGATCTATCTACAGCAAAGGATCTATTTACAGCACAGGATCTATCTACAGCAAAAGATCTATTTACAGCAAGGGATCTATCTACAGTATAGGATCTATCTACAGCAAAGGATCTATCTACAATAAACGATATATCTACAGCGAAGAATCTATCTACAGCAAAGGATCCATCTACAGCAAAAGATCTATCTACAGTAAAGGATCTATTTACTGCAAAGGATCTGTCCACTTCAAAGGATCTATCTACAACAAAGAATCTATCTACAGCAAAGAATCTATGTTCAGCAAAGAATCTATCAACAGCAAAGGAACTATCTACAGCATAGGATCTATCTACAGAAAAGGATCTATCTACAGTAAGGGATCTTTTTGCAGCGAAGGATCAATCTACAGCAAAGGATCTATTTACAGCGAAGGATCGATCTACAGCAAAGGATCTATCTACAACAAAGGATCTATCTACAGCAAAGGATCTATCTACAGTCAAGGATTTATCTACTGCAAAGGATCTATCTACAGCAAAGGATCAATCTTCAGTTAAGGATCTATCTTAAGCAAAGGATCTATCTACAGCAAAGGATCTATCTAAAGCCAATGATCTATCTACAACAAAGGATCTATTTACAGCAGAGGAACTTTATACAGCAAGGGATCTATCTACAGCAAAGGATCTATCTACAGCAAAGAATCTATCTACACCAAAGGATTGTTCTACAGTGCAGGATATGTCAACAGCAAAGGATCTATCTACAGCAAATGATCTATTTACAGCAAAAGATCTTTCTACAATAGAGGATCTTTCTACATTAAAGGATCTGTCAACAGCAAAGGATCTATCTACAGCAAATGATCTTTTTACAGCAGAAGATATTTCTACAATATAGGATCTTTCTACATTAAAGGATCTATCTACACCAAAGGATCTTTCTACAGCGAAAGATCTGTCAACAGCAAAGTATCTTTCTACTGCAAAAGATCTATTTACAGCAGAAGATCTTTCTACAGCAGAGGATCTTTCTACACCAAAGGATCTCTCAACAGCAAATGATCTATTCACTTTATGGTATCTATCTACAGCAAAGGATCTATCTACAGAAAAGGATTTATCTACAGCGAAGGATCTATCTACAGCAAAGGATCTATCTACGATAAATGATCTATCTACTACAAAAGATCTATCTACAGCAATGGATCTATCTACAACAAAGGATCTATCTACAGCAATTGATCAATCTACAGCAAAGGATTTTTCTACAGTAAAAGAACTATCTACAGAAAAAGAACCATCTACAGCAAAGGATTTATCTACAGCAAATGATCCATCTACAGCAAAGGATCTATCTTCAGCAAAGGATCTTTCTACAGAATAGGATCTATCTACAGCAAAGGATCTCTCTACAATACGTGATCTATTTACAGCAAAGGATCTATCTACAGCGAAGGATGTATCTACAGCAAATGATCAATCTATAGCAAAGGATATATCTGCAGTAAAGGAACTCTATACAGCCAAAGGATCCATTTACAGCAAAGGATCTATTTACAACAAAGGATCTATCTACAGCAAAGGATCTATCTACAGCAAAGGATTTATCTATAGAAAAAGATTTATCTACAGCAAAGGATATATCTACAGCAAAGGATCTATCTACAGCAAAGGATCTATTTACTGTATGGGATCTATCTAAAGCAAAGCTTTTATCTACAGTAAAGGATCTATCTACAGAAAAGGATCTATCTAGAGCAAAGGATCTATCTACGGCAAAGGATATATATATTTATTTATAGCAAAGGATCTTAGATCTATTTACATCAGAGGATCTATCTACAATAAATGATCTATCTACTACAAAAGATCTATCTACAGCAAAGGATCTATCTACAACAAAGAATCTATCTACAGCAATGGATCTATCTACAGCAATGGATCAATCTACAGCAAAGGATTTTTCTACAGTAAAAGAACTATCTACAGAAAAGGATCCATCTACAGCAAAGGATTTACTTACAGCGAATGATCCATCTACAGCAAAGGATCTATCTTCAGCAAAGGATCTTTCTACAGAATAGGATCTATCTACAGCAAAGGATCTATCTACAATACTTGATCTATTTACAGCAAAGGATCTATCTACAGCGGAGGATTTATCTACAGCAAATGATCAATCTATAGCAAAGGATATATCTGCAGTAAAGGAACTCTATACAGCCAAAGGATCCATTTACAGCAAAGGATCTATCTACAACAAAGGATCTATCTACATCAAAGGATCTATCTACAGCATAGGATCTATCTACAACAAAGGATCTATTTACTGTATGGGATCTATCTACAGCAAAGCTTTTATTTACAGTAAAGGATCTATCTACAGAAAAGGATCTATCTACAGCAAAGCTTTTATCTACAGTAAAGGATCTATCTACAGAAGAGGATCTATCTACAGAAAAGGATTTATCTACAGCGAAGAATCTATCTACAGCAAAAGATCTATCTACAGCAAAGGATCTATCTACGTCAAAGGATTGATATATTTATTTATAGCAAAGGATCTTAGATCTATTTACATCAGAGGATCTATCTACAATAAATGATCTATCTACTACAAAAGATCTATCTACAGCAAAGGATCCATTTACAGCAAAGGATCTATCTACAGCAAAAGATCTATCTACAGCAAGGGATCTATCTACAGTATAGGATCTATCTACAGCAAAGGATCTATCTACAATAAACGATATATCTACAGCAAAGAATCTATCTACAGCAAAGGATCCATCTACAGCAAAAGATCTATCTACAGTAAAGGATCTATTTACTGCAAAGGATCTGTCCACTTCAAAGAATCTATCTACAACAAAGAATCTATCTACAGCAAAAAATCTATGTTCAGCAAAGAATCTATCAACAGCGAAGGAACTATCTACAGCATAGGATCTATCTACAGAAAAGGATCTATCTACAGTAAGGGATCTTTTTGCAGCGAAGGATCAATCTACAGCAAAGGATCTATTTACAGTGATGGATCGATCTACAGCAAAGGATCTATCTACAGAAAAGGATTTATCTACAGCGAAGGATCTATCTACAGCAAAAGATCTATCTACAGCAAAGGATCTATCTACGGCAAAGGATTTATATATTTATTTATAGCAAAGGATCTTAGATCTATTTACATCAGAGGATCTATCTACAATAAATGATCTATCTACTACAAAAGATCTATCTACAGCAAAGGATCTATCTACAACAAAGAATCTATTTACAGCAAAGAATCTATCTACAGTAAAGGATCTATCTACAGCAAAGGATCTATTTACAGCAAAGGATCTATCTACAGCAAAAGATATATTTACAGCAAGGGATCTATCTACAGTATAGGATCTATCTACAGCAAAGGATCTATCTACAATAAACGATATATCAACAGCGAAGAATCTATCTACAGCAAAGGATCCATCTACAGCAAAAGATCTATCTACAGTTAAGAATCTATTTACTGCAAAGGATCTGTCCACTTCAAAGGATCTATCTACAACAAAGAATCTATCAACAGCAAAGGAACTATCTACAGCATAGGATCTATCTACAGAAAAGGATCTATCTACAGTAAGGGATCTTTTTGCAGCGAAGGATCAATCTACAGCAAAGGATCTATTTACAGCGAAAGATCGATCTACAGCAAAGGATCTATCTACAACAAAGGATCTATCTACAGCAAAGGATCTATCTACAGCGGAGGATTTATCTACAGCAAATGATCAATCTATAGCAAAGGATATATCTGCAGTAAAGGAACTCTATACAGCCAAAGGATCCATTTACAGCATAGGATCTATCTACAACAAAGGATCTATCTACAGCGAAGGATCTATCTACAGCATAGTATCTATCTACAGCAAAGGATCTATTTACTGTATGGGATCTATCTACAGCAAAGCTTTTATCTACAGTAAAGGATCTATCTACAGAAAAGGATCTATCTACAGCAAAGCTTTTATCTACAGTAAAGGATCTATCTACAAAAGAGGATCTATCTACAGAAAAGGATTTATCTACAGCGAAGAATCTATCTACAGCAAAAAATCTATGTTCAGCAAAGAATCTATCAACAGCGAAGGAACTATCTACTGCATAGGATCTATCTACAGAAAAGGATCTATCTACAACAAAGAATCTATTTACAGCAAAGAATCTATCTACAGTAAAGGATCTATCTACAGCAAAGGATCTATTTACAGCAAAGGATCTATCTACAGCAAAAGATCTATCTACAGCAAGGGATCTATCTACAGTATAGGATCTATCTACAGCAAAGGATCTATCTACAATAAACGATATATCTACAGCAAAGAATCTATCTACAGCAAAGGATCCATCTACAGCAAAAGATCTATCTACAGTAAAGGATCTATTTACTGCAAAGGATCTGTCCACTTCAAAGGATCTATCTACAACAAAGAATCTATCTACAGCAAAAAATCTATGTTCAGCAAAGAATCTATCAACAGCGAAGGAACTATCTACTGCATAGGATCTATCTACAGAAAAGGATCTATCTACAGTAAGGGATCTTTTTGCAGCGAAGGATCAATCTACAGCAAAGGATCAATTTACAGCGAAGGAGCGATCTACAGCAAAGGATCTATCTACAGAAAAGGATTTATCTACAGCGAAGGATCTATCTACAGCAAAAGATCTATCTACAGCAAAGGATCTATCTACGGCAAAGGATTTATATATTTATTTATAGCAAAGGATCTTAGATCTATTTACATCAGAGGATCTATCTACAATAAATGATCTATCTACTACAAAAGATCTATCTACAGCATAGGATCAATCTACAACAAAGAATCTATTTACAGCAAAGAATCTATCTACAGTAAAAGATCTATCTACAGCAAAGGATCTATTTACAGCAAAGGATCTATCTACAGCAAAAGATCTATTTACAGCAAGGGATCTATCTACAGTATAGGATCTATCTACAGCAAAGGATCTATCTACAATAAACGATATATCTACAGCGAAGAATCTATCTAAAGCAAAGGATCCATCTACAGCAAAAGATCTATCTACAGTTAAGGATTTATCTTAAGCAAAGGATCTATCTACAACAAAGAATCTATCTACAGCAAAGAATCTATGTTCAGCAAAGAATCTATCAACAGCAAAGGAACTATCTACAGCATAGGATCTATCTACAGAAAAGGATCTATCTACAGTAAGGGATCTTTTTGCAGCGAAGGATCAATCTACAGCAAAGGATCTATTTACGGCGAAAGATCGATCTACGGCAAAGGATCTATCTACAACAAAGGATCTATCTACAGCAAAGGATCTATCTACAGTCAAGGATTTATCTACTGCAAAGGATCTATCTACAGCAAAGGATCAATCTTCAGTTAAGGATTTATCTTAAGCAAAGGATCTATCTACAGCAAAGGATCTATCTAAACCCAATGATTTATCTACAACAAAGGATCTATTTACAGCAGAGGAACTTTATACAGCAAGGGATCTATCTACAGCAAAGGATCTATCTACAGCAAAGAATCTATCTACACCAAAGGATCTTTCTACAGTGCAGGATATGTCAACAGCAAAGGATCTATCTACAGCAAATGATCTATTTACAGCAAAAGATCTTTCTACAATAGAGGATCTTTCTACATTAAAGGATCTGTCAACAGCAAAGGATCTATCTACAGCAAATGATCTTTTTACAGCAGAAGATATTTCTACAATATAGGATCTTTCTACATTAAAGGATCTATCTACACCAAAGGATCTTTCTACAGCGAAAGATCTGTCAACAGCAAAGTATCTTTCTACTGCAAAGGATCTATTCACAGCAGAAGATCTTTCTACAGCAGAGGATCTTTCTACAGCAAAGGATCTCTCAACAGCAAAGGATCTATTCACTTTATGGTATCTATCTACAGCAAAGGATCTATCTACAGAAAAGGATTTATCTACAGCGAAGGATCTATCTACAGCAAAGGATCTATATACGATAAATGATCTATCTACTACAAAAGATCTATCTAGAGCAATGGATCTATCTACAACAAAGGATCTATCTACAGCAATTGATCAATCTACAGCAAAGGATTTTTCTACAGTAAAAGAACTATCTACAGAAAAAGATCCATCTACAGCAAAGGATTTATCTACAGCAAATGATCCATCTACAGCAAAGGATCTATCTTCAGCAAAGGATCTTTCTACAGAATAGGATCTATCTACAGCAAAGGATCTCTCTACAATACGTGATCTATTTACAGCAAAGGATCTATCTACAGCGAAGGATGTATATACAGCAAATGATCAATCTATAGCAAAGGATATATCTGCAGTAAAGGAACTCTATACAGCCAAAATATCCATTTACAGCATAGGATCTATCTACAACAAAGGATCTATCTACAGCAAAGGATCTATCTACAGCAAAGGATTTATCTATAGAAAAAGATTTATCTTCAGCAAAGGATATATCTACAGCAAAGGATCTATCTACAGCAAAGGATCTATTTACTGTATGGGATCTATCTACAGCAAAGCTTTTATCTACAGTAAAGGATCTATCTACAGAAAAGGATCTATCTACAGCAAAGCTTTTATCTACAGTAAAGAATCTATCTACAGAAAAGGATCTATCTACAGAAAAGGATTTATCTACGGCGAAGAATCTATCTACAGCAAAAGATCTATCTAGAGCAAAGGATCTATCTACGGCAAAGGATTTATATATTTATTTATAGCAAAGGATCTTAGATCTATTTACATCAGGGGATCTATCTACAATAAATGATCTATCTACTACAAAAGATCTATCTACAGCAAAGAATCTATCTACAACAAAGAATCTATTTACAGCAAAGAATCTATCTACAGTAAATGATCTATCTACAGCAAAGGATCTATCTACAGCAAAGGATCTATCTACAGCAAAGAATCTATCTACAGCAAAGGATCCATCTACAGCAAAAGATCTATCTACAGTAAAGGATCTATTTACTGCAAAGGATCTGTCCACTTCAAAGGATCTATCTACAACAAAGAATCTATCTACAGCAAAAAATCTATGTTCAGCAAAGAATCTATCAACAGCAAAGGAACTATCTACAGCATAGGATCTATCTACAGAAAAGGATCTATCTACAGTAAGGGATCTTTTTGCAGCGAAGGATCAATCTACAGCAAAGGATCTATTTACAGCGAAGGATCGATCTACAGCAAAGGATCTATCCACAGAAAAGGATTTATCTACAGCGAAGGATCTATCTACAGCAAAGAATCTATCTACACCGAAGGATCTTTCTACAGTGCAGGATATGTCAACAGCAAAGGATCTATCTACAGCAAATGATCTATTTACAGCAAAAGATCTTCCTACAATAGAGGATCTTTCTACATTGAAGGATCTGTCAACAGCAAAGGATCTATCTACAGCAAATGATCTTTTTACAGCAGAAGATATTTCTACAATATAGGATCTTTCTACATTAAAGGATCTATCTACACCAAAGGATCTTTCTACAGCGAAAGATCTGTCAACAGCAAAGTATCTTTCTACTGCAAAGGATCTATTTACAGCAGAAGATCTTTCTACAGCAGAGGATCTTTCTACAGCAAAGGATCTCTCAACAGCAAAGGATCTATTCACTTTATGGTATCTATCTACAGCAAAGGATCTATCTACAGAAAAGGATTTATCTACAGCGAAGGATCTATCTACAGCAAAGGATCTATCTACGATAAATGATCTATCTACTACAAAAGATCTATCTACAGCAATGGATCTATCTACAACAAAGGATCTATCTACAGCAATTGATCAATCTACAGCAAAGGATTTTTCTACAGTAAAAGAACTATCTACAGAAAAAGATCCATCTACAGCAAAGGATTTATCTACAGCAAATGATCCATCTACAGCAAAGGATCTATCTTCAGCAAAGGATCTTTCTACAGAATAGGATCTATCTACAGCAAAGGATCTCTCTACAATACGTGATCTATTTACAGCAAAGGATCTATCTACAGCGAAGGATGTATATACAGCAAATGATCAATCTATAGCAAAGGATATATCTGCAGTAAAGGAACTCTATACAGCCAAAGGATCCATTTACAGCAGAGGATCTATCTACAACAAAGGATCTATCTACAGCAAAGGATCTATCTACAGCAAAGGATTTATCTATAGAAAAAGATTTATCTACAGCAAAGGCTATATTTACAGCAAAGGATCTATCTACAGCAAAGAATCTATTTACTGTATGGGATCTATCAACAGCAAAGCTTTTATCTACAGTAAAGTATCTATCTACAGAAAAGGATCTATCTACAGCAAAGCTTTTATCTACAGTAAATAATCTATCTACAGAAAAGGATCTATTTACAGAAAAGGATTTATCTACAGCGAAGAATCTATCTACAGCAAAAGATCTATCTAGAGCAAAGGATCTATCTACGGCAAAGGATTTTTATATTTATTTATAGCAAAGGATCTTAGATCTATTTACATCAGGGGATCTATCTACAATAAATGATCTATCTACTACAAAAGATCTATCTACAGCAAAGGATCTATCTACAACAAAGAATCTATTTACAGCAAAGAATCTATCTACAGTAAAGGATCTATCTACAGCAAAGGATCTATTTACAGCAAAGGATCTATCTACAGCAAAAGATCTATCTACAGTTAGGGATCTCTCTACAGTATAGGATCTATCTACAGCAAAGAATCTATCTACAGCAAAGGATCCGTCTACAGCAAAAGATCTATCTACAGTAAAGGATCTATTTACTGCAAAGGATCTGTCCACTTCAAAGGATCTATCTACAACAAAGAATCTATCTACAGCAAAAAATCTATGTTCAGCAAAGAATCTATCAACGGCCAAGGAACTTTCTACAGCATAGGATCTATCTACAGAAAAGGATCTATCTACAGTAAGGGATCTTTTTGCAGCGAAGGATCAATCTACAGCAAAGGATCTATTTACAGCGAAGGATCGATCTACAGCAAAGGATCTATCTACAGAAAAGGATTTATCTACAGCGAAGGATCTATCTACAGCAAAAGATCTATCTACAGCAAAGGATTTATCTACGGCAAAGGATTTATATATTTATTTATAGCAAAGGATCTTAGATCTATTTACATCAGAGGATCTATCTACAATAAATGATCTATCTACTACAAAAGATCTATCTACAGCAAAGGATCTATCTACAACAAAGAATCTATTTACAGCAAAGAATCTATCTACAGTAAAGGATCTATCTACAGCAAAGGATCTATTTACAGCACAGGATCTATCTACAGCAAAAGATCTATTTACAGCAAGGGATCTATCTACAGTATAGGATCTATCTACAGCAAAGGATCTATCTACAATAAACGATATATCTACAGCGAAGAATCTATCTACAGCAAAGGATCCATCTACAGCAAAAGATCTATCTACAGTAAAGGATCTATTTACTGCAAAGGATCTGTCCACTTCAAAGGATCTATCTACAACAAAGAATCTATCTACAGCAAAGAATCTATGTTCAGCAAAGAATCTATCAACAGCAAAGGAACTATCTACAGCATAGGATCTATCTACAGAAAAGGATCTATCTACAGTAAGGGATCTTTTTGCAGCGAAGGATCAATCTACAGCAAAGGATCTATTTACAGCGAAGGATCGATCTACAGCAAAGGATCTATCTACAACAAAGGATCTATCTACAGCAAAGGATCTATCTACAGTCAAGGATTTATCTACTGCAAAGGATCTATCTACAGCAAAGGATCAATCTTCAGTTAAGGATCTATCTTAAGCAAA
Source organism: Caprella mutica (assembly GCA_947561585.1). NCBI lineage: Eukaryota > Metazoa > Arthropoda > Malacostraca > Amphipoda > Caprellidae > Caprella > Caprella mutica. Next base: position 278,344 of record CANNZV010000105.1, read on the forward strand.
GGATCTATCTACAGCAAAGGATCTATCTAAAGCCAATGATCTATCTACAACAAAGGATCTATTTACAGCAGAGGAACTTTATACAGCAAGGGATCTATCTACAGCAAAGGATCTATCTACAGCAAAGAATCTATCTACACCAAAGGATCGTTCTACAGTGCAGGATATGTCAACAGCAAAGGATCTATCTACAGCAAATGATCTATTTACAGCAAAAGATCTTTCTACAATAGAGGATCTTTCTACATTAAAGGATCTGTCAACAGCAAAGGATCTATCTACAGCAAATGATCTTTTTACAGCAGAAGATATTTCTACAATATAGGATCTTTCTACATTAAAGGATCTATCTACACCAAAGGATCTTTCTACAGCGAAAGATCTGTCAACAGCAAAGTATCTTTCTACTGCAAAGGATCTATTTACAGCAGAAGATCTTTCTACAGCAGAGGATCTTTCTACACCAAAGGATCTCTCAACAGCAAATGATCTATTCACTTTATGGTATCTATCTACAGCAAAGGATCTATCTACAGAACAGGATTTATCTACAGCGAAGGATCTATCTACAGCAAAGGATCTATCTACGATAAATGATCTATCTACTACAAAAGATCTATCTACAGCAATGGATCTATCTACAACAAAGGATCTATCTACAGCAATTGATCAATCTACAGCAAAGGATTTTTCTACAGTAAAAGAACTATCTACAGAAAAAGAACCATCTACAGCAAAGGATTTATCTACAGCAAATGATCCATCTACAGCAAAGGATCTATCTTCAGCAAAGGATCTTTCTACAGAATAGGATCTATCTACAGCAAAGGATCTCTCTACAATACGTGATCTATTTACAGCAAAGGATCTATCTACAGCGAAGGATGTATCTACAGCAAATGATCAATCTATAGCAAAGGATATATCTGCAGTAAAGGAACTCTATACAGCCAAAGGATCCATTTACAGCAAAGGATCTATTCACAACAAAGGATCTATCTACAGCAAAGGATCTATCTACAGCAAAGGATTTATCTATAGAAAAAGATTTATCTACAGCAAAGGATATATCTACAGCAAAGGATCTATCTACAGCAAAGGATCTATTTACTGTATGGGATCTATCTAAAGCAAAGCTTTTATCTACAGTAAAGGATCTATCTACAGAAAAGGATCTATCTAGAGCAAAGGATCTATCTACGGCAAAGGATATATATATTTATTTATAGCAAAGGATCTTAGATCTATTTACATCAGAGGATCTATCTACAATAAATGATCTATCTACTACAAAAGATCTATCTACAGCAAAGGATCTATCTACAACAAAGAATCTATTTACAGCAAAGGATCTATCTACAGCAAAAGATCTATCTACAGCTAGGGATCTATCTACAGTATAGGATCTATATACAGCAAAGGATCTATCTACAATGAACGATATATCTACAGCAAAGAATCTATCTACAGCAAAGGATCCATCTACAGCAAAAGATCTATCTACAGTAAAGGATCTATTTACTGCAAAGGATCTGTCCACTTCAAAGGATCTATCTACAACAAAGAATCTATCTACAGCAAAAAATATATGTTCAGCAAAGAATCTATCAACAGCAAAGGAACTATCTACAGCATAGGATCTATCTACAGAAAAGGATCTATCTACAGTAAGGGTTCTTTTTGCAGCTAAGGATCAATCTACAGCAAAGGATCTATTTACAGCGAAGGATCGATCTACAGCAGAGGATCTATCTACAGAAAAGGATTTATCTACAGCGAAGGATCTATCTACAGCAAAAGATCTATCTACAGCAAAGGATCTATCTACGGCAATGGATTCATATATCTATTTATAGCAAAGGATCTTAGATCTATTTACATCAGAGGATCTATCTACAATAAATGATCTATCTACTACAAAAGATCTATCTACAGCAAAGGATCTATCTACAACAAAGAATCTATTTACAGCAAAGAATCTATCTACAGTAAAGGATCTATCTACAGCAAAGGATCTATTTACAGCAAAGGATCTATCTACAGCAAAAGATCTATTTACAGCAAGGGATCTATCTACAGTATAGGATCTATCTACAGCAAAGGATCTATCTACAATAAACGATATATCTACAGCGAAGAATCTATCTACAGCAAAGGATCCATCTACAGCAAAAGATCTATCTACAGTAAAGGATCTATTTACTGCAAAAGATCTGTCCACTTCAAAGGATCTATCTACAACAAAGAATCTATCTACAGCAAAGAATCTATGTTCAGCAAAGAATCTATCAACAGCAAAGGAACTATCTTCAGCATAGGATCTATCTACAGAAAAGGATCTATCTATAGTAAGGGATCTTTTTGCAGCGAAGGATCAATCTACAGCAAAGGATCTATATACAGCGAAGGATCGATCTACAGCAAAGGATCTCTCTACAACAAAGGATCTATCTACAGCAAAGGCTCTATCTACAGTCAAGGATTTATCTACTGCAAAGGATCTATCTACAGCAAAGGATCAATCTTCAGTTAAGGATCTATCTTAAGCAAAGGATCTATCTACAGCAAAGGATCTATCTAAAGCCAATGATCTATCTACAACAAAGGATCTATTTACAGCAGAGGAACTTTATACAGCAAGGGATCTATCTACAGCAAAGGATCTATCTACAGCAAAGAATCTATCTACACCAAAGGATCTTTCTACAGTGCAGGATATGTCAACAGCAAAGGATCTATCTACAGCAAATGATCTATTTACAGCAAAAGATCTTTCTACAATGGAGGATCTTTCTACATTAAAGGATCTGTCAACAGCAAAGGATCTATCAACAGCAAATGATCTTTTTACAGCAGAAGATATTTCTACAATATAGGATCTTTCTACATTAAAGGATCTATCTACACCATAGGATCTTTCTACATCAAAAGATCTGTCAACAGCAAAGTATCTTTCTACTGCAAAGGAACTCTATACAGCCAAAGGATCCATTTACAGCAGAGGATCTATCTACAACAAAGGATCTATCTACAGCAAAGGATCTATCTACAGCAAAGGATTTATCTATAGAAAAAGATTTATCTACAGCAAAGGCTATATCTACAGCAAAGGATCTATCTACAGCAAAGGATCTATTTACTGTATGGGATCTATCAACAGCAAAGCTTTTATCTACAGTAAAGGATCTATCTACAGAAAAGGATCTATCTACAGCAAAGCTTTTATCTACAGTAAAGAATCTATCTACAGAAAAGGATCTATTTACAGAAAAGGATTTATCTACAGCGAAGAATCTATCTACAGCAAAAGATCTATCTAGAGCAAAGGATCTATCTACGGCAAAGGATTTATATATTTATTTATAGCAAAGGATCTTAGATCTATTTACATCAGGGGATCTATCTACAATAAATGATCTATCTACTACAAAAGATCTATCTACAGCAAAGGATCTATCTACAACAAAGAATCTATTTACAGCAAAGAATCTATCTACAGTAAAGGATCTATCTACAGCAAAGGATCTATTTACAGCAAAGGATCTATCTACAGCAAAAGATCTATCTACAGTTAGGGATCTCTCTACAGTATAGGATCTATCTACAGCAAAGAATCTATCTACAGCAAAGGATCCATCTACAGCAAAAGATCTATCTACAGTAAAGGATCTATTTACTGCAAAGGATCTATCCACTTCAAAGGATCTATCTACAACAAAGAATCTATCTACAGCAAAAAATCTATGTTCAGCAAAGAATCTAGCAACGGCCAAGGAACTTTCTACAGCATAGGATCTATCTACAGAAAAGGATCTATCTACAGTAAGGGATCTTTTTGCAGCGAAGGATCAATCTACAGCAAAGGATCTATTTACAGCGAAGGATCGATCTACAGCAAAGGATCTATCTACAGAGAAGGATTTATCTACAGCAAAGGATCTATCTACAGCAAAAGATCTATCTACAGCAAAGGATCTATCTACGGCAAAGGATTTATATATTTATTTATAGCAAAGGATCTATATACAGCGAAGGATCGATCTACAGCAAAGGATCTCTCTACAACAAAGGATCTATCTACAGCAAAGGCTCTATCTACAGTCAAGGATTTATCTACTGCAAAGGATCTATCTACAGCAAAGGATCAATCTTCAGTTAAGGATCTATCTTTAAGCAAAGGATCTATCTACAGCAAAGGATCTATCTAAAGCCAATGATCTATCTACAACAAAGGATCTATTTACAGCAGAGGAACTTTATACAGCAAGGGATCTATCTACAGCAAAGGATCTATCTACAGCAAAGAATCTATCTACACCAAAGGATCTTTCTACAGTGCAGGATATGTCAACAGCAAAGGATCTATCTACAGCAAATGATCTATTTACAGCAAAAGATCTTTCTACAATGGAGGATCTTTCTACATTAAAGGATCTGTCAACAGCAAAGGATCTATCAACAGCAAATGATCTTTTTACAGCAGAAGATATTTCTACAATATAGGATCTTTCTACATTAAAGGATCTATCTACACCATAGGATCTTTCTACATCAAAAGATCTGTCAACAGCAAAGTATCTTTCTACTGCAAAGGAACTCTATACAGCCAAAGGATCCATTTACAGCAGAGGATCTATCTACAACAAAGGATCTATCTACAGCAAAGGATCTATCTACAGCAAAGGATTTATCTATAGAAAAAGATTTATCTACAGCAAAGGCTATATCTACAGCAAAGGATCTATCTACAGCAAAGGATCTATTTACTGTATGGGATCTATCAACAGCAAAGCTTTTATCTACAGTAAAGGATCTATCTACAGAAAAGGATCTATCTACAGCAAAGCTTTTATCTACAGTAAAGAATCTATCTACAGAAAAGGATCTATTTACAGAAAAGGATTTATCTACAGCGAAGAATCTATCTACAGCAAAAGATCTATCTAGAGCAAAGGATCTATCTACGGCAAAGGATTTATATATTTATTTATAGCAAAGGATCTTAGATCTATTTACATCAGGGGATCTATCTACAATAAATGATCTATCTACTACAAAAGATCTATCTACAGCAAAGGATCTATCTACAACAAAGAATCTATTTACAGCAAAGAATCTATCTACAGTAAAGGATCTATCTACAGCAAAGGATCTATTTACAGCAAAGGATCTATCTACAGCAAAAGATCTATCTACAGTTAGGGATCTCTCTACAGTATAGGATCTATCTACAGCAAAGAATCTATCTACAGCAAAGGATCCATCTACAGCAAAAGATCTATCTACAGTAAAGGATCTATTTACTGCAAAGGATCTATCCACTTCAAAGGATCTATCTACAACAAAGAATCTATCTACAGCAAAAAATCTATGTTCAGCAAAGAATCTAGCAACGGCCAAGGAACTTTCTACAGCATAGGATCTATCTACAGAAAAGGATCTATCTACAGTAAGGGATCTTTTTGCAGCGAAGGATCAATCTACAGCAAAGGATCTATTTACAGCGAAGGATCGATCTACAGCAAAGGATCTATCTACAGAGAAGGATTTATCTACAGCAAAGGATCTATCTACAGCAAAAGATCTATCTACAGCAAAGGATCTATCTACGGCAAAGGATTTATATATTTATTTATAGCAAAGGATCTTAGATCTATTTACATCAGAGGATCTATCTACAATAAATGATCTATCTACTACAAAAGATCTATCTACAGCAAAGGATCTATCTACAACAAAGAATCTATTTACAGCAAAGAATCTATCTACAGTAAAGGATCTATCTACAGCAAAGGATCTATTTACAGCACAAGATCTATCTACAGCAAAAGATCTATTTACAGCAAGGGATCTATCTACAGTATAGGATCTATCTACAGCAAAGGATCTATCTACAATAAACGATATATCTACAGCGAAGAATCTATCTACAGCAAAGGATCCATCTACAGCAAAAGATCTATCTACAGTAAAGGATCTATTTACTGCAAAAGAACTGTCCACTTCAAAGGATCTATCTACAACAAAGAATCTATCTACAGCAAAGAATCTATGTTCAGCAAAGAATCTATCAACAGCAAAGGAACTATCTTCAGCATAGGATCTATCTACAGAAAAGGATCTATCTACAGTAAGGGATCTTTTTGCAGCGAAGGATCAATCTACAGCAAAGGATCTATATACAGCGAAGGATCGATCTACAGCAAAGGATCTCTCTACAACAAAAGATCTATCTACAGCAAAGGCTCTATCTACAGTCAAGGATTTATCTACTGCAAAGGATCTATCTACAGCAAAGGATCAATCTTCAGTTAAGGATCTATCTTAAGCAAAGGATCTATCTACAGCAAAGGATCTATCTAAAGCCAATGATCTATCTACAACAAAGGATCTATTTACAGCAGAGGAACTTTATACAGCAAGGGATCTATCTACAGCAAAGGATCTATCTACAGCAAAGAATCTATCTACACCAAAGGATCTTTCTACAGTGCAGGATATGTCAACAGCAAAGGATCTATCTACAGCAAATGATCTTTTTACAGCAAAAGATCTTTCTACAATGGAGGATCTTTCTACATTAAATGATCTGTCAACAGCAAAGGATCTATCAACAGCAAATGATCTTTTTACAGCAGAAGATATTTCTACAATATAGGATCTTTCTACATTAAAGGATCTATCTACACCATAGGATCTTTCTACATCAAAAGATCTGTCAACAGCAAAGTATCTTTCTACTGCAAAGGATCTATTTACAGCAGAAGATCTTTCTACAGCAGAAGATCTTTCTACAGCAAAGGATCTCTCAACAGCAAAGGATCTATTCACTTTATGGTATCTATCTACAGCAAAGGATCTATCTACAGAAAAGGATTTATCTACAGCGAAGGAACTATCTACCGCAAAGGATCTATCTACGATATATGATCTATCTATTACAAAAGATCTATCTACAGCAATGGATCTATCTACAACAAAGGATCTATCTACAGCAATTGATCAATCTAGAGCAAAGGATTTTTCTACAGTAAATGAACTATCTACAGTAAAGGATCCATCTACAGCAAAGGATTTATCTACAGCAAATGATCCATCTACAACAAAGGATCTATCTTCAGCAAAGGATCTTTCTACAGAATAGGATCTATCTACAGCAAAGGATCTATCTACAATTTGTGATCTATTTACAGCAAAGGATCTATCTACAGCGAAGGATGTATCTACAGCAAATGATCAATCTATAGCAAAGGATATATCTGCAGTAAAGGAACTCTATACAGCCAAAGGATCCATTTACAGCAAAGGATCTATCTACAACAAAGGATCTATCTACAGCAAAGGATCTATCTACAGCAAAGGATTTATCTACAGAAAAGGATTTATCTACTGCAGAGGATTTATCTACTGCAAAGGATCAATCTTCAGTTAAGGATCTATCTTAAGCAAAGGATCTATCTACAGCAAAGGATCTATCTAAAGCCAATGATCTATCTACAACAAAGGATCTATTTACAGCAGAGGAACTTTATACAGCAAAGGATCTATCTACAGCAGAAGATCTATCTACAGCAAAGAAACTATCTACACCAAAGAATCTTTCTAAAGTGCAGGATATGTCAACAGCAAAGGATCTATCTACAGCAAATGATCTTTTTACAGCAAAAGATCTTTCTACAATATAGGATCTTGCTACATTAAAGGATCTATCTGCACCAAAGGATCTTTCTACAGCGAAAGATCTGTCAACAGCAAAGTATCGTTCTACTGCAAAGGATCTATTTACAGCAGAAGATCTTTCCACAGCAGAGGATCTTTCTACAGCAAAATATCTCTCAACAGCAAAGGATCTATTCACTTTATGGTATCTATCTACAGCAAAGGATCTATCTACAGAAAAGGATTTATCTACAGCGAAGGATCTATCTACAGCAAAGGATCTATCTACGATAAATGATCTATCTACTACAAAAGATTCTACATCTACAGCAATGGATCTATCTACAACAAAGGATCTATCTACATCACTGGATCAATCTACAGCAATGGATTTTTCTACAGTACAAGAACTATCTACAGAAAAGGATCCATCTACAGCAAAGGATTTATCTACAGCAAATGATCCATCTACAGCAAAGGATCTATCTTCAGCAAAGGATCTTTCTACAGAATAGGATCTATCTACAGCAAAGGATCTATCTACAATACGTGATCTATTTACAGCAAAGGATCTATCTACAGCGAAGGATGTATCTACAGCAAATGATCAATCTATAGCAAAGGATATATCTGCAGTAAAGGAACTCTATACAGCCGAAGGATCCATTTACAGCAAAGGATCTATCTACAACAAAGGATCTATCTAGAGCAAAGGATCTATCTACAGCAAAGGATTTATCTACAGAGAAGGATTTATCTACAGCAAAGGATCTATCTACAGCAAAGGATCTATTTACTGTATGGGATCTATCTACAGCAAAGCTTTTATCTACAGTAAAGGATCTATCTACAGAAAAGGATCTATCTACAGCAAAGCTTTTATCAACAGTAAAGGATCTATCTACAGAAAAGGATCTCTCTACAGAAAAGGATTTATCTTCAGCGAAGAATCTATCTACAGCAAAAGATCTATCTACAGCAAAGGATCTATCTACGGCAAAGGATTTATATATTTATTTATAGCAAAGGATCTTTGATCTATTTACATCAGAGGATCTATCTACAATAAATGATCTATCTACTACAAAAGATCTATTTACAGCAAAGGATCTATCTACAGCAAAAGATCTATCTACAGCAAAGGATCTATCTACAGTATAGGATCTATCTACAGAAAAGGATCTATCTACAATAAACGATATATCTACAGCGAAAAATCTATCTACAGCAAAGGATCCATCTACAGCAAAAGATCTATCTACAGTAAAGGATCTATTTACTGCAAATGATCTGTCCACTTCAAAGGATCTATCTACAACAAAGAATCTATCTACAGCAAAGAATCTATGTTCAGCAAAGAATCTATCAACAGCAAAGGAACTATCTACAGCGTAGGATCTATCTACAGAAAAGGATCTATCTACAGTAAGGGATCTTTTTGCAGCGAAGGATCAATCTACAGCAAAGGATCTATTTACAGTGATGGATCGATCTACAGCAAAGGATCTATCTACAGAAAAGGATTTATCTACAGCGAAGGATCTATCTACAGCAAAAGATCTATCTACAGCAAAGGATCTATCTACGGCAAAGGATTTATATATTTATTTATAGCAAAGGATCTTAGATCTATTTACATCAGGGGATCTATCTACAATAAATGATCTATCTACTACAAAAGATCTATCTACAGCAAAGAATCTATCTACAACAAAGAATCTATTTACAGCAAAGAATCTATCTACAGTAAATGATCTATCTACAGCAAAGGATCTATCTACAGCAAAGGATCTATCTACAGCAAAGAATCTATCTACAGCAAAGGATCCATCTACAGCAAAAGATCTATCTACAGTAAAGGATCTATTTACTGCAAAGGATCTGTCCACTTCAAAGGATCTATCTACAACAAAGAATCTATCTACAGCAAAAAATCTATGTTCAGCAAAGAATCTATCAACAGCAAAGGAACTATCTACAGCATAGGATCTATCTACAGAAAAGGATCTATCTACAGTAAGGGATCTTTTTGCAGCGAAGGATCAATCTACAGCAAAGGATCTATTTACAGCGAAGGATCGATCTACAGCAAAGGATCTATCCACAGAAAAGGATTTATCTACAGCGAAGGATCTATCTACAGCAAAGAATCTATCTACACCGAAGGATCTTTCTACAGTGCAGGATATGTCAACAGCAAAGGATCTATCTACAGCAAATGATCTATTTACAGCAAAAGATCTTCCTACAATAGAGGATCTTTCTACATTGAAGGATCTGTCAACAGCAAAGGATCTATCTACAGCAAATGATCTTTTTACAGCAGAAGATATTTCTACAATATAGGATCTTTCTACATTAAAGGATCTATCTACACCAAAGGATCTTTCTACAGCGAAAGATCTGTCAACAGCAAAGTATCTTTCTACTGCAAAGGATCTATTTACAGCAGAAGATCTTTCTACAGCAGAGGATCTTTCTACAGCAAAGGATCTCTCAACAGCAAAGGATCTATTCACTTTATGGTATCTATCTACAGCAAAGGATCTATCTACAGAAAAGGATTTATCTACAGCGAAGGATCTATCTACAGCAAAGGATCTATCTACGATAAATGATCTATCTACTACAAAAGATCTATCTACAGCAATGGATCTATCTACAACAAAGGATCTATCTACAGCAATTGATCAATCTACAGCAAAGGATTTTTCTACAGTAAAAGAACTATCTACAGAAAAAGATCCATCTACAGCAAAGGATTTATCTACAGCAAATGATCCATCTACAGCAAAGGATCTATCTTCAGCAAAGGATCTTTCTACAGAATAGGATCTATCTACAGCAAAGGATCTCTCTACAATACGTGATCTATTTACAGCAAAGGATCTATCTACAGCGAAGGATGTATATACAGCAAATGATCAATCTATAGCAAAGGATATATCTGCAGTAAAGGAACTCTATACAGCCAAAGGATCCATTTACAGCAGAGGATCTATCTACAACAAAGGATCTATCTACAGCAAAGGATCTATCTACAGCAAAGGATTTATCTATAGAAAAAGATTTATCTACAGCAAAGGCTATATTTACAGCAAAGGATCTATCTACAGCAAAGAATCTATTTACTGTATGGGATCTATCAACAGCAAAGCTTTTATCTACAGTAAAGTATCTATCTACAGAAAAGGATCTATCTACAGCAAAGCTTTTATCTACAGTAAATAATCTATCTACAGAAAAGGATCTATTTACAGAAAAGGATTTATCTACAGCGAAGAATCTATCTACAGCAAAAGATCTATCTAGAGCAAAGGATCTATCTACGGCAAAGGATTTTTATATTTATTTATAGCAAAGGATCTTAGATCTATTTACATCAGGGGATCTATCTACAATAAATGATCTATCTACTACAAAAGATCTATCTACAGCAAAGGATCTATCTACAACAAAGAATCTATTTACAGCAAAGAATCTATCTACAGTAAAGGATCTATCTACAGCAAAGGATCTATTTACAGCAAAGGATCTATCTACAGCAAAAGATCTATCTACAGTTAGGGATCTCTCTACAGTATAGGATCTATCTACAGCAAAGAATCTATCTACAGCAAAGGATCCATCTACAGCAAAAGATCTATCTACAGTAAAGGATCTATTTACTGCAAAGGATCTGTCCACTTCAAAGGATCTATCTACAACAAAGAATCTATCTACAGCAAAAAATCTATGTTCAGCAAAGAATCTATCAACGGCCAAGGAACTTTCTACAGCATAGGATCTATCTACAGAAAAGGATCTATCTACAGTAAGGGATCTTTTTGCAGCGAAGGATCAATCTACAGCAAAGGATCTATTTACAGCGAAGGATCGATCTACAGCAAAGGATCTATCTACAGAAAAGGATTTATCTACAGCGAAGGATCTATCTACAGCAAAAGATCTATCTACAGCAAAGGATTTATCTACGGCAAAGGATTTATATATTTATTTATAGCAAAGGATCTTAGATCTATTTACATCAGAGGATCTATCTACAATAAATGATCTATCTACTACAAAAGATCTATCTACAGCAAAGGATCTATCTACAACAAAGAATCTATTTACAGCAAAGAATCTATCTACAGTAAAGGATCTATCTACAGCAAAGGATCTATTTACAGCACAGGATCTATCTACAGCAAAAGATCTATTTACAGCAAGGGATCTATCTACAGTATAGGATCTATCTACAGCAAAGGATCTATCTACAATAAACGATATATCTACAGCGAAGAATCTATCTACAGCAAAGGATCCATCTACAGCAAAAGATCTATCTACAGTAAAGGATCTATTTACTGCAAAGGATCTGTCCACTTCAAAGGATCTATCTACAACAAAGAATCTATCTACAGCAAAGAATCTATGTTCAGCAAAGAATCTATCAACAGCAAAGGAACTATCTACAGCATAGGATCTATCTACAGAAAAGGATCTATCTACAGTAAGGGATCTTTTTGCAGCGAAGGATCAATCTACAGCAAAGGATCTATTTACAGCGAAGGATCGATCTACAGCAAAGGATCTATCTACAACAAAGGATCTATCTACAGCAAAGGATCTATCTACAGTCAAGGATTTATCTACTGCAAAGGATCTATCTACAGCAAAGGATCAATCTTCAGTTAAGGATCTATCTTAAGCAAAGGATCTATCTACAGCAAAGGATCTATCTAAAGCCAATGATCTATCTACAACAAAGGATCTATTTACAGCAGAGGAACTTTATACAGCAAGGGATCTATCTACAGCAAAGGATCTATCTACAGCAAAGAATCTATCTACACCAAAGGATCGTTCTACAGTGCAGGATATGTCAACAGCAAAGGATCTATCTACAGCAAATGATCTATTTACAGCAAAAGATCTTTCTACAATAGAGGATCTTTCTACATTAAAGGATCTGTCAACAGCAAAGGATCTATCTACAGCAAATGATCTTTTTACAGCAGAAGATATTTCTACAATATAGGATCTTTCTACATTAAAGGATCTATCTACACCAAAGGATCTTTCTACAGCGAAAGATCTGTCAACAGCAAAGTATCTTTCTACTGCAAAGGATCTATTTACAGCAGAAGATCTTTCTACAGCAGAGGATCTTTCTACACCAAAGGATCTCTCAACAGCAAATGATCTATTCACTTTATGGTATCTATCTACAGCAAAGGATCTATCTACAGAACAGGATTTATCTACAGCGAAGGATCTATCTACAGCAAAGGATCTATCTACTACAAAAGATCTATCTACAGCAATGGATCTATCTACAACAAAGGATCTATCTACAGCAATTGATCAATCTACAGCAAAGGATTTTTCTACAGTAAAAGAACTATCTACAGAAAAAGAACCATCTACAGCAAAGGATTTATCTACAGCAAATGATCCATCTACAGCAAAGGATCTATCTTCAGCAAAGGATCTTTCTACAGAATAGGATCTATCTACAGCAAAGGATCTCTCTACAATACGTGATCTATTTACAGCAAAGGATCTATCTACAGCGAAGGATGTATCTACAGCAAATGATCAATCTATAGCAAAGGATATATCTGCAGTAAAGGAACTCTATACAGCCAAAGGATCCATTTACAGCAAAGGATCTATTCACAACAAAGGATCTATCTACAGCAAAGGATCTATCTACAGCAAAGGATTTATCTATAGAAAAAGATTTATCTACAGCAAAGGATATATCTACAGCAAAGGATCTATCTACAGCAAAGGATCTATTTACTGTATGGGATCTATCTAAAGCAAAGCTTTTATCTACAGTAAAGGATCTATCTACAGAAAAGGATCTATCTAGAGCAAAGGATCTATCTACGGCAAAGGATATATATATTTATTTATAGCAAAGGATCTTAGATCTATTTACATCAGAGGATCTATCTACAATAAATGATCTATCTACTACAAAAGATCTATCTACAGCAAAGGATCTATCTACAACAAAGAATCTATTTACAGCAAAGGATCTATCTACAGCAAAAGATCTATCTACAGCTAGGGATCTATCTACAGTATAGGATCTATATACAGCAAAGGATCTATCTACAATGAACGATATATCTACAGCAAAGAATCTATCTACAGCAAAGGATCCATCTACAGCAAAAGATCTATCTACAGTAAAGGATCTATTTACTGCAAAGGATCTGTCCACTTCAAAGGATCTATCTACAACAAAGAATCTATCTACAGCAAAAAATATATGTTCAGCAAAGAATCTATCAACAGCAAAGGAACTATCTACAGCATAGGATCTATCTACAGAAAAGGATCTATCTACAGTAAGGGTTCTTTTTGCAGCTAAGGATCAATCTACAGCAAAGGATCTATTTACAGCGAAGGATCGATCTACAGCAGAGGATCTATCTACAGAAAAGGATTTATCTACAGCGAAGGATCTATCTACAGCAAAAGATCTATCTACAGCAAAGGATCTATCTACGGCAATGGATTCATATATCTATTTATAGCAAAGGATCTTAGATCTATTTACATCAGAGGATCTATCTACAATAAATGATCTATCTACTACAAAAGATCTATCTACAGCAAAGGATCTATCTACAACAAAGAATCTATTTACAGCAAAGAATCTATCTACAGTAAAGGATCTATCTACAGCAAAGGATCTATTTACAGCAAAGGATCTATCTACAGCAAAAGATCTATTTACAGCAAGGGATCTATCTACAGTATAGGATCTATCTACAGCAAAGGATCTATCTACAATAAACGATATATCTACAGCGAAGAATCTATCTACAGCAAAGGATCCATCTACAGCAAAAGATCTATCTACAGTAAAGGATCTATTTACTGCAAAAGATCTGTCCACTTCAAAGGATCTATCTACAACAAAGAATCTATCTACAGCAAAGAATCTATGTTCAGCAAAGAATCTATCAACAGCAAAGGAACTATCTTCAGCATAGGATCTATCTACAGAAAAGGATCTATCTATAGTAAGGGATCTTTTTGCAGCGAAGGATCAATCTACAGCAAAGGATCTATATACAGCGAAGGATCGATCTACAGCAAAGGATCTCTCTACAACAAAGGATCTATCTACAGCAAAGGCTCTATCTACAGTCAAGGATTTATCTACTGCAAAGGATCTATCTACAGCAAAGGATCAATCTTCAGTTAAGGATCTATCTTAAGCAAAGGATCTATCTACAGCAAAGGATCTATCTAAAGCCAATGATCTATCTACAACAAAGGATCTATTTACAGCAGAGGAACTTTATACAGCAAGGGATCTATCTACAGCAAAGGATCTATCTACAGCAAAGAATCTATCTACACCAAAGGATCTTTCTACAGTGCAGGATATGTCAACAGCAAAGGATCTATCTACAGCAAATGATCTATTTACAGCAAAAGATCTTTCTACAATGGAGGATCTTTCTACATTAAAGGATCTGTCAACAGCAAAGGATCTATCAACAGCAAATGATCTTTTTACAGCAGAAGATATTTCTACAATATAGGATCTTTCTACATTAAAGGATCTATCTACACCATAGGATCTTTCTACATCAAAAGATCTGTCAACAGCAAAGTATCTTTCTACTGCAAAGGAACTCTATACAGCCAAAGGATCCATTTACAGCAGAGGATCTATCTACAACAAAGGATCTATCTACAGCAAAGGATCTATCTACAGCAAAGGATTTATCTATAGAAAAAGATTTATCTACAGCAAAGGCTATATCTACAGCAAAGGATCTATCTACAGCAAAGGATCTATTTACTGTATGGGATCTATCAACAGCAAAGCTTTTATCTACAGTAAAGGATCTATCTACAGAAAAGGATCTATCTACAGCAAAGCTTTTATCTACAGTAAAGAATCTATCTACAGAAAAGGATCTATTTACAGAAAAGGATTTATCTACAGCGAAGAATCTATCTACAGCAAAAGATCTATCTAGAGCAAAGGATCTATCTACGGCAAAGGATTTATATATTTATTTATAGCAAAGGATCTTAGATCTATTTACATCAGGGGATCTATCTACAATAAATGATCTATCTACTACAAAAGATCTATCTACAGCAAAGGATCTATCTACAACAAAGAATCTATTTACAGCAAAGAATCTATCTACAGTAAAGGATCTATCTACAGCAAAGGATCTATTTACAGCAAAGGATCTATCTACAGCAAAAGATCTATCTACAGTTAGGGATCTCTCTACAGTATAGGATCTATCTACAGCAAAGAATCTATCTACAGCAAAGGATCCATCTACAGCAAAAGATCTATCTACAGTAAAGGATCTATTTACTGCAAAGGATCTATCCACTTCAAAGGATCTATCTACAACAAAGAATCTATCTACAGCAAAAAATCTATGTTCAGCAAAGAATCTAGCAACGGCCAAGGAACTTTCTACAGCATAGGATCTATCTACAGCAGAAAAGGATCTATCTACAGTAAGGGATCTTTTTGCAGCGAAGGATCAATCTACAGCAAAGGATCTATTTACAGCGAAGGATCGATCTACAGCAAAGGATCTATCTACAGAGAAGGATTTATCTACAGCAAAGGATCTATCTACAGTCAAGGATTTATCTACTGCAAAGGATCTATCTACAGCAAAGGATCAATCTTCAGTTAAGGATCTATCTTAAGCAAAGGATCTATCTACAGCAAAGGATCTATCTAAAGCCAATGATCTATCTACAACAAAGGATCTATTTACAGCAGAGGAACTTTATACAGCAAGGGATCTATCTACAGCAAAGGATCTATCTACAGCAAAGAATCTATCTACACCAAAGGATCGTTCTACAGTGCAGGATATGTCAACAGCAAAGGATCTATCTACAGCAAATGATCTATTTACAGCAAAAGATCTTTCTACAATAGAGGATCTTTCTACATTAAAGGATCTGTCAACAGCAAAGGATCTATCTACAGCAAATGATCTTTTTACAGCAGAAGATATTTCTACAATATAGGATCTTTCTACATTAAAGGATCTATCTACACCAAAGGATCTTTCTACAGCGAAAGATCTGTCAACAGCAAAGTATCTTTCTACTGCAAAGGATCTATTTACAGCAGAAGATCTTTCTACAGCAGAGGATCTTTCTACACCAAAGGATCTCTCAACAGCAAATGATCTATTCACTTTATGGTATCTATCTACAGCAAAGGATCTATCTACAGAACAGGATTTATCTACAGCGAAGGATCTATCTACAGCAAAGGATCTATCTACTACAAAAGATCTATCTACAGCAATGGATCTATCTACAACAAAGGATCTATCTACAGCAATTGATCAATCTACAGCAAAGGATTTTTCTACAGTAAAAGAACTATCTACAGAAAAAGAACCATCTACAGCAAAGGATTTATCTACAGCAAATGATCCATCTACAGCAAAGGATCTATCTTCAGCAAAGGATCTTTCTACAGAATAGGATCTATCTACAGCAAAGGATCTCTCTACAATACGTGATCTATTTACAGCAAAGGATCTATCTACAGCGAAGGATGTATCTACAGCAAATGATCAATCTATAGCAAAGGATATATCTGCAGTAAAGGAACTCTATACAGCCAAAGGATCCATTTACAGCAAAGGATCTATTCACAACAAAGGATCTATCTACAGCAAAGGATCTATCTACAGCAAAGGATTTATCTATAGAAAAAGATTTATCTACAGCAAAGGATATATCTACAGCAAAGGATCTATCTACAGCAAAGGATCTATTTACTGTATGGGATCTATCTAAAGCAAAGCTTTTATCTACAGTAAAGGATCTATCTACAGAAAAGGATCTATCTAGAGCAAAGGATCTATCTACGGCAAAGGATATATATATTTATTTATAGCAAAGGATCTTAGATCTATTTACATCAGAGGATCTATCTACAATAAATGATCTATCTACTACAAAAGATCTATCTACAGCAAAGGATCTATCTACAACAAAGAATCTATTTACAGCAAAGGATCTATCTACAGCAAAAGATCTATCTACAGCTAGGGATCTATCTACAGTATAGGATCTATATACAGCAAAGGATCTATCTACAATGAACGATATATCTACAGCAAAGAATCTATCTACAGCAAAGGATCCATCTACAGCAAAAGATCTATCTACAGTAAAGGATCTATTTACTGCAAAGGATCTGTCCACTTCAAAGGATCTATCTACAACAAAGAATCTATCTACAGCAAAAAATATATGTTCAGCAAAGAATCTATCAACAGCAAAGGAACTATCTACAGCATAGGATCTATCTACAGAAAAGGATCTATCTACAGTAAGGGTTCTTTTTGCAGCTAAGGATCAATCTACAGCAAAGGATCTATTTACAGCGAAGGATCGATCTACAGCAGAGGATCTATCTACAGAAAAGGATTTATCTACAGCGAAGGATCTATCTACAGCAAAAGATCTATCTACAGCAAAGGATCTATCTACGGCAATGGATTCATATATCTATTTATAGCAAAGGATCTTAGATCTATTTACATCAGAGGATCTATCTACAATAAATGATCTATCTACTACAAAAGATCTATCTACAGCAAAGGATCTATCTACAACAAAGAATCTATTTACAGCAAAGAATCTATCTACAGTAAAGGATCTATCTACAGCAAAGGATCTATTTACAGCAAAGGATCTATCTACAGCAAAAGATCTATTTACAGCAAGGGATCTATCTACAGTATAGGATCTATCTACAGCAAAGGATCTATCTACAATAAACGATATATCTACAGCGAAGAATCTATCTACAGCAAAGGATCCATCTACAGCAAAAGATCTATCTACAGTAAAGGATCTATTTACTGCAAAAGATCTGTCCACTTCAAAGGATCTATCTACAACAAAGAATCTATCTACAGCAAAGAATCTATGTTCAGCAAAGAATCTATCAACAGCAAAGGAACTATCTTCAGCATAGGATCTATCTACAGAAAAGGATCTATCTATAGTAAGGGATCTTTTTGCAGCGAAGGATCAATCTACAGCAAAGGATCTATATACAGCGAAGGATCGATCTACAGCAAAGGATCTCTCTACAACAAAGGATCTATCTACAGCAAAGGCTCTATCTACAGTCAAGGATTTATCTACTGCAAAGGATCTATCTACAGCAAAGGATCAATCTTCAGTTAAGGATCTATCTTAAGCAAAGGATCTATCTACAGCAAAGGATCTATCTAAAGCCAATGATCTATCTACAACAAAGGATCTATTTACAGCAGAGGAACTTTATACAGCAAGGGATCTATCTACAGCAAAGGATCTATCTACAGCAAAGAATCTATCTACACCAAAGGATCTTTCTACAGTGCAGGATATGTCAACAGCAAAGGATCTATCTACAGCAAATGATCTATTTACAGCAAAAGATCTTTCTACAATGGAGGATCTTTCTACATTAAAGGATCTGTCAACAGCAAAGGATCTATCAACAGCAAATGATCTTT
Source organism: Caprella mutica (assembly GCA_947561585.1). Lineage (NCBI taxonomy): Eukaryota > Metazoa > Arthropoda > Malacostraca > Amphipoda > Caprellidae > Caprella > Caprella mutica. The sequence goes on from CANNZV010000105.1 coordinate 297,540, forward strand.
TTACAGCAGAAGATATTTCTACAATATAGGATCTTTCTACATTAAAGGATCTATCTACACCATAGGATCTTTCTACATCAAAAGATCTGTCAACAGCAAAGTATCTTTCTACTTCAAAGGAACTCTATACAGCCAAAGGATCCATTTACAGCAGAGGATCTATCTACAACAAAGGATCTATCTACAGCAAAGGATCTATCTACAGCAAAGGATTTATCTATAGAAAAAGATTTATCTACAGCAAAGGCTATATCTACAGCAAAGGATCTATCTACAGCAAAGGATCTATTTACTGTATGGGATCTATCAACAGCAAAGCTTTTATCTACAGTAAAGGATCTATCTACAGAAAAGGATCTATCTACAGCAAAGCTTTTATCTACAGTAAAGAATCTATCTACAGAAAAGGATCTATTTACAGAAAAGGATTTATCTACAGCGAAGAATCTATCTACAGCAAAAGATCTATCTAGAGCAAAGGATCTATCTACGGCAAAGGATTTATATATTTATTTATAGCAAAGGATCTTAGATCTATTTACATCAGGGGATCTATCTACAATAAATGATCTATCTACTACAAAAGATCTATCTACAGCAAAGGATCTATCTACAACAAAGAATCTATTTACAGCAAAGAATCTATCTACAGTAAAGGATCTATCTACAGCAAAGGATCTATTTACAGCAAAGGATCTATCTACAGCAAAAGATTTATCTACAGTTAGGGATCTCTCTACAGTATAGGATCTATCTACAGCAAAGAATCTATCTACAGCAAAGGATCCATCTACAGCAAAAGATCTATCTACAGTAAAGGATCTATTTACTGCAAAGGATCTATCCACTTCAAAGGATCTATCTACAACAAAGAATCTATCTACAGCAAAAAATCTATGTTCAGCAAAGAATCTAGCAACGGCCAAGGAACTTTCTACAGCATAGGATCTATCTACAGCAGAAAAGGATCTATCTACAGTAAGGGATCTTTTTGCAGCGAAGGATCAATCTACAGCAAAGGATCTATTTACAGCGAAGGATCGATCTACAGCAAAGGATCTATCTACAGAGAAGGATTTATCTACAGCAAAGGATCTATCTACAGCAAAAGATCTATCTACAGCAAAGGATCTATCTACGGCAAAGGATTTATATATTTATTTATAGCAAAGGATCTTAGATCTATTTACATCAGAGGATCTATCTACAATAAATGATCTATCTACTACAAAAGATCTATCTACAGCAAAGGATCTATCTACAACAAAGAATCTATTTACAGCAAAGAATCTATCTACAGTAAAGGATCTATCTACAGCAAAGGATCTATTTACAGCACAAGATCTATCTACAGCAAAAGATCTATTTACAGCAAGGGATCTATCTACAGTATAGGATCTATCTACAGCAAAGGATCTATCTACAATAAACGATATATCTACAGCGAAGAATCTATCTACAGCAAAGGATCCATCTACAGCAAAAGATCTATCTACAGTAAAGGATCTATTTACTGCAAAAGATCTGTCCACTTCAAAGGATCTATCTACAACAAAGAATCTATCTACAGCAAAGAATCTATGTTCAGCAAAGAATCTATCAACAGCAAAGGAACTATCTTCAGCATAGGATCTATCTACAGAAAAGGATCTATCTACAGTAAGGGATCTTTTTGCAGCGAAGGATCAATCTACAGCAAAGGATCTATATACAGCGAAGGATCGATCTACAGCAAAGGATCTCTCTACAACAAAAGATCTATCTACAGCAAAGGCTCTATCTACAGTCAAGGATTTATCTACTGCAAAGGATCTATCTACAGCAAAGGATCAATCTTCAGTTAAGGATCTATCTTAAGCAAAGGATCTATCTACAGCAAAGGATCTATCTAAAGCCAATGATCTATCTACAACAAAGGATCTATTTACAGCAGAGGAACTTTATACAGCAAGGGATCTATCTACAGCAAAGGATCTATCTACAGCAAAGAATCTATCTACACCAAAGGATCTTTCTACAGTGCAGGATATGTCAACAGCAAAGGATCTATCTACAGCAAATGATCTTTTTACAGCAAAAGATCTTTCTACAATGGAGGATCTTTCTACATTAAATGATCTGTCAACAGCAAAGGATCTATCAACAGCAAATGATCTTTTTACAGCAGAAGATATTTCTACAATATAGGATCTTTCTACATTAAAGGATCTATCTACACCATAGGATCTTTCTACATCAAAAGATCTGTCAACAGCAAAGTATCTTTCTACTGCAAAGGATCTATTTACAGCAGAAGATCTTTCTACAGCAGAAGATCTTTCTACAGCAAAGGATCTCTCAACAGCAAAGGATCTATTCACTTTATGGTATCTATCTACAGCAAAGGATCTATCTACAGAAAAGGATTTATCTACAGCGAAGGAACTATCTACCGCAAAGGATCTATCTACGATATATGATCTATCTATTACAAAAGATCTATCTACAGCAATGGATCTATCTACAACAAAGGATCTATCTACAGCAATTGATCAATCTAGAGCAAAGGATTTTTCTACAGTAAATGAACTATCTACAGTAAAGGATCCATCTACAGCAAAGGATTTATCTACAGCAAATGATCCATCTACAACAAAGGATCTATCTTCAGCAAAGGATCTTTCTACAGAATAGGATCTATCTACAGCAAAGGATCTATCTACAATTTGTGATCTATTTACAGCAAAGGATCTATCTACAGCGAAGGATGTATCTACAGCAAATGATCAATCTATAGCAAAGGATATATCTGCAGTAAAGGAACTCTATACAGCCAAAGGATCCATTTACAGCAAAGGATCTATCTACAACAAAGGATCTATCTACAGCAAAGGATCTATCTACAGCAAAGGATTTATCTACAGAAAAGGATTTATCTACTGCAAAGGATTTATCTACTGCAAAGGATCAATCTTCAGTTAAGGATCTATCTTAAGCAAAGGATCTATCTACAGCAAAGGATCTATCTAAAGCCAATGATCTATCTACAACAAAGGATCTATTTACAGCAGAGGAACTTTATACAGCAAAGGATCTATCTACAGCAGAAGATCTATCTACAGCAAAGAATCTATCTACACCAAAGAATCTTTCTAAAGTGCAGGATATGTCAACAGCAAAGGATCTATCTACAGCAAATGATCTTTTTACAGCAAAAGATCTTTCTACAATATAGGATCTTTCTACATTAAAGGATCTATCTACACCAAAGGATCTTTCTACAGCGAAAGATCTGTCAACAGCAAAGTATCGTTCTACTGCAAAGGATCTATTTACAGCAGAAGATCTTTCCACAGCAGAGGATCTTTCTACAGCAAAATATCTCTCAACAGCAAAGGATCTATTCACTTTATGGTATCTATCTACAGCAAAGGATCTATCTACAGAAAAGGATTTATCTACAGCGAAGGATCTATCTACAGCAAAGGATCTATCTACGATAAATGATCTATCTACTACAAAAGATTCTACATCTACAGCAATGGATCTATCTACAACAAAGGATCTATCTACATCACTGGATCAATCTACAGCAATGGATTTTTCTACAGTACAAGAACTATCTACAGAAAAGGATCCATCTACAGCAAAGGATTTATCTACAGCAAATGATCCATCTACAGCAAAGGATCTATCTTCAGCAAAGGATCTTTCTACAGAATAGGATCTATCTACAGCAAAGGATCTATCTACAATACGTGATCTATTTACAGCAAAGGATCTATCTACAGCGAAGGATGTATCTACAGCAAATGATCAATCTATAGCAAAGGATATATCTGCAGTAAAGGAACTCTATACAGCCGAAGGATCCATTTACAGCAAAGGATCTATCTACAACAAAGGATCTATCTAGAGCAAAGGATCTATCTACAGCAAAGGATTTATCTACAGAGAAGGATTTATCTACAGCAAAGGATCTATCTACAGCAAAGGATCTATTTACTGTATGGGATCTATCTACAGCAAAGCTTTTATCTACAGTAAAGGATCTATCTACAGAAAAGGATCTATCTACAGCAAAGCTTTTATCAACAGTAAAGGATCTATCTACAGAAAAGGATCTCTCTACAGAAAAGGATTTATCTTCAGCGAAGAATCTATCTACAGCAAAAGATCTATCTACAGCAAAGGATCTATCTACGGCAAAGGATTTATATATTTATTTATAGCAAAGGATCTTTGATCTATTTACATCAGAGGATCTATCTACAATAAATGATCTATCTACTACAAAAGATCTATTTACAGCAAAGGATCTATCTACAGCAAAAGATCTATCTACAGCAAAGGATCTATCTACAGTATAGGATCTATCTACAGAAAAGGATCTATCTACAATAAACGATATATCTACAGCGAAAAATCTATCTACAGCAAAGGATCCATCTACAGCAAAAGATCTATCTACAGTAAAGGATCTATTTACTGCAAATGATCTGTCCACTTCAAAGGATCTATCTACAACAAAGAATCTATCTACAGCAAAGAATCTATGTTCAGCAAAGAATCTATCAACAGCAAAGGAACTATCTACAGCGTAGGATCTATCTACAGAAAAGGATCTATCTACAGTAAGGGATCTTTTTGCAGCGAAGGATCAATCTACAGCAAAGGATCTATTTACAGTGATGGATCGATCTACAGCAAAGGATCTATCTACAGAAAAGGATTTATCTACAGCGAAGGATCTATCTACAGCAAAAGATCTATCTACAGCAAAGGATCTATCTACGGCAAAGGATTTATATATTTATTTATAGCAAAGGATCTTAGATCTATTTACATCAGAGGATCTATCTACAATAAATGATCTATCTACTACAAAAGATTTATCTACAGCAAAGGATCTATCTACAACAAAGAATCTATTTACAGCAAAGAATCTATCTACAGTAAAGGATCTATCTACAGCAAAGGATCTATTTACAGCAAAGGATCTATCTACAGCAAAAGATCTATCTACAGCAAGGGATCTATTTACAGTATAGGATCTATCTACAGCAAAGGATCTATCTACAATAAACGATATATCTACAGCGAAGAATCTATCTACAGCAAAGGATCCATCTACAGCAAAAGATCTATCTACAGTAAAGGATGTATTTACTGCAAAGGATCTCTCCACTTCAAAGGATCTATCTACAACAAAGAATATATCTACAGCAAAGAATCTATGTTCAGCAAAGAAAATATCAACAGCAAAGGAACTATCTACAGCATAGGATCTATCTACAGAAAAGGATCTATCTACAGTAAGGGATCATTTTGCAGCGAAGGATCAATCTACAGCAAAGGATCTTTCTACAGAATAGGATCTATCTACAGCAAAGGATCTATCTACAATACGTGATCTATTTACAGCAAAGGATCTATCTACAGCGAAGGATGTATCTACAGCAAATGATCAATCTATAGCAAAGGATATATCTGCAGTAAAGGAACTCTATACAGCCGAAGGATCCATTTACAGCAAAGGATCTATCTACAACAAAGGATCTATCTACAGCAAAGGATCTATCTACAGCAAAGGATTTATCTACAGAGAAGGATTTATCTACAGCAAAGGATCTATCTACAGCAAAGGATCTATTTACTGTATGGGATCTATCTACAGCAAAGCTTTTATCTACAGTAAAGGATCTATCTACAGAAAAGGATCTATCTACAGCAAAGCTTTCATCAACAGTAAAGGATCTATCTACAGAAAAGGATCTCTCTACAGAAAAGGATTTATCTTCAGCGAAGAATCTATCTACAGCAAAAGATCTATCTACAGCAAAGGATCTATCTACGGCAAAGGATTTATATATTTATTTATAGCAAAGGATCTTTGATCTATTTACATCAGAGGATCTATCTACAATAAATGATCTATCTACTACAAAAGATCTATCTACAGCAAAGGATCTATCTACAACAAAGAATCTATTTACAGCAATGAATCTATCTACAGTAAAGGATCTATCTACAGCAAAAGATCTATTTACAGCAAAGGATCTATCTACAGCAAAAGATCTATCTACAGCAAAGGATCTATCTACAGTATAGGATCTATCTACAGCAAAGGATCTATCTACAATAAACGATATATCTACAGCAAAGAATCTATCTACAGCAAAGGATCCATCTACAGCAAAAGATCTATCTACAGTAAAGGATCTATTTACTGCAAATGATCTGTCCACTTCAAAGGATCTATCTACAACAAAGAATCTATCTACAGCAAAGAATCTATGTTCAGCAAAGAATCTATCAACAGCAAAGGAACTATCTACAGCGTAGGATCTATCTACAGAAAAGGATCTATCTACAGTAAGGGATCTTTTTGCAGCGAAGGATCAATCTACAGCAAAGGATCTATTTACAGTGAGGGATCGATCTACAGCAAAGGATCTATCTACAGAAAAGGATTTATCTACAGCGAAGGATCTATCTACAGCAAAGAATCTATCTACACCAAAGGATCTATCTACAGTGCAGGATATGTCAACAGCAAAGGATCTATCTACAGCAAATGATCTATTTACAGCAAAAGATCTTTCTACAATAGAGGATCTTGCTACATTAAAGGATCTATCTACACCAAAGGATCTTTCTACAGCAAAAGATCTGTCAACAGCAAAGTATCTTTCTACTGCAAAGGATCTATCTACAGCAAAGGATTTATCTACAGAAAAGGATTTATCAACTGCAAAGGTTCTATCTACAGCAAAGGATCAATCTTCAGTTAAGGGTCTATCTTAAGCAAAGGATCTATCTACAGCAAAGGATCAATCTAAAGCCAATGATCTATCTACAAGAAAGAATCTATTTACAGCAGAGGAACTTTATACAGCAAAGGATCTATCTACAGCAAAGGATATATTTACAGCAAAGAATCTATCTACACCAAAGGATCTTTCTACAGCAAAAGATCTGTCAACAGCAAAGTATCTTTCTACTGCAAAGGATCTATCTACAGCAAAGGATTTATCTACAGAAAAGGATTTATCAACTGCAAAGGTTCTATCTACAGCAAAGGATCAATCTTCAGTTAAGGGTCTATCTTAAGCAAAGGATCTATCTACAGCAAAGGATCAATCTAAAGCCAATGATCTATTTACAGCAAAAGATCTTTCTACAATAGAGGATCTTTCTACATTAAAGGATCTGTCAACAGCAAAGGATCTAACTACAGCAAATGATCTTTTTACAGCAGAAGATATTTCTACAATATAGGATCTTTCTACATTAAAGGATCTATCTACACCAAAGGATCTTTCTACAGCGAAAGATCTGTCAACAGCAAAGTATCTTTCTACTGCAAAGGATCTATCTACAGCAGAAGATCTTTCTACAGCAGAGGATCTTTCTACAGCAAAGGATCTCTCAACAGCAAAGGATCTATTCACTTTATGGTATCTATCTACAGCAAAGGATCTATCTACAGAAAAGGATTTATCTACAGCGAAGGATCTATCTACAGCAAAGGATCTATCTACGGTAAATGATCTATCTACTACAAAAGATCTATCTACAGCAATGGATCTATCTACAACAAAGGATCTATCTACAGCAATGGATCAATCTACAGCAAAGGATTTTTCTACAGTAAAAGAACTATCTACAGTAAAGGATCCATCTACAGCAAAGGATTTATCTACAGCAAATGATCCATCTACAGCAAAGGATCTATCTTCAGCAAAGGATCTTTCTACAGAATAGGATCTATCTACAGCAAAGGATCTATCTACAATATGTGATCTATTTACAGCAAAGGATCTAAATACAGCGAAGGATGTATCTACAACAAATGATCAATCTATAGCAAAGGATATATCTGCAGTAAAGGAACTCTATACAACCAAAGGATCCATTTACAGCAAAGGATTTATCTACAACAAAGGATCTATCTACAGCAAAGGAACTATTTATAGCGGAGAATCTTTCTACAGCAAAGGATCTACTACAGCAAAGGATCTATCTTCAGCAAAGGATCTATCTACAGCAAAGAATCTATCTACAGCAAAGGACCTATCTACAGTAAGGGATCTATTTACAGCGAAGGATCAATCTACAGCAAAGGATCTATCTACATCAAAGGATCTATCTACAGCATAGGATCAATCTACAGCAAAGGATCTATCTACAGTAATGGATCTTTTTGCAGCGAAGGATCAATCTACAGCAAAGGATCTATTTACAGCGAAGGATCTGTCAACAGCAAAGGATTTATCTACAGCAAATGATCCATCTACAGCATAGGATCTATCTCCAGCAAAGGATCTTTTTACAGAATAGGATCTATCTACAGCAAAGGATCTATCTACAATATGTGATCTATTTACAGCAAAGGATCTATCTACAGCGAAGGATGTATCTACAGCAAATGATCAATCTATAGCAAAGGATATATCTGCAGTAAAGGAACTCTATACAGCCAAAGGATCCATTTACAGCAAAGGATCTATCTACAACAGAGGATCTATCTACAGCACAGGAACTATCTACAGAAAAGGATTTATCTACAGCGAAAGATCTATCAACAGCAAAGATCTATCTACAGCAAAGAATCTATCTACGGCAAAGGATTTATTCTTTTATTTATAGCAAAGGATCTTAGATCTGTTTACAGCAAAAGATCTATCTACGATAAATTATCTATCTACTACAAAAGATCTATCTACAGCAATGGATCTATCTACAACAAAGGATCTATCTACAGCAATGGATCAATCTACAGCAAAGGATTTTTCTACAGTAAAAGAACTATCTTCAGTAAAGGATCCATCTACAGAAAAGGATTTATCTACAGCGAAAGATCTATCAACAGCAAAGATCTATCTACAGCAAAGAATCTATCTACGGCAAAGGATTTATTCTTTTATTTATAGCAAAGGATCTTAGATCTGTTTACAGCAAAAGATCTATCTACGATAAATGATCTATCTACTACAAAAGATCTTTCTACAGCAATGGATCTATCTACAACAAAGGATCTATCTACAGCAAAGAATCTATCTACACCAAAGGATCTTTCTACAGTACAGGATCTGTCAACAGCAAAGGATCTATCTACAGCAAATGATCTATTTACAGCAAAAGATCTTTCTACAATAGAGGATCTTTCTACATTAAAGGATCTGTCAACAGCAAAGGATCTATTTACAGCAAATGATCTTTTTACAGCAGAAGATCTTTCTACAATATAGGATCTTTCTACATTAAAGGATCTATCTACACCAAAGGATCTTTCTACAGCGAAAGATCTGTCAACAGCAAAATATCTTTCTACTGCAAAGGATCTATTTACAGCAGAAGATCTTTCTACAGCAGAGGATCTCTCAACAGCAAAGGATCTATTCACTTTATGGTATCTATCTACAGCAAAGGATCTATCTACAGAAAAGGATTTATCTACAGCGAAGGATCTATCTACAGCAAAGGATTTATCTAGCAAAGGATCTATCTACGGCAAAGGATTTATTCTTTTATTTATAGCAAAGGATCTTAGATCTATTTACAGCAAAAGATCTATCTACGATAAATGATCTATCTACTACAAAAGATCTATCTACAGCAATGGATCTATCTACAACAAATGATCTATCTACAGCAATGCATCAATCTACAGCAAAGGATTTTTCTACAGTAAAAGAACTATCTACAGCAATGGATCTATCTACAACAAAAGATCTATCAACAGCAATGGATCTATCTACAACAAAAGATCTATCTACAGCAATGGATCTATCTACAGCAAAGGATCTGTCTACAATATGTGATCTATTTACAGCAAAGGTTCTATCTACAGCGAAGGATGTATCTACAGCAAATAATCAATCTATAGCAAAGGATATATCTGCAGTAAAAGAACTCTATACAGCCAAAGGATCCATTTACAGCAAAGGATCTATCTAAAACAAAGGATCTATCTACAGCAAAGGAACTATCTACAGAAAAGGATTTATCTACAGCGAAGGATCTATCTACAGCAAAGGATCTATCTACAGTAATGGATCTTTTTGCAGCGAAGGATCAATCTACAGCAAAGGATCTATTTACAGCGAAGGATCGATCTACAGCAAAGGATCTATCTACAGCAAAGGATCAATCTAAAGCCAATGATCTATCTACAACAAAGGATCTATTTACAGCAGAGGAACTTTATACAGCAAAGGATCTATCTACAGCAAAGGATCTATCTACAGCAAAGGATTTATCTACAGAAAAAGATTTATCTACTGCAAAGGTTCTATCTACAGCAAAGGATCAATCTTCAGTTAGGGATCTATCTTAAGCAACGGATCTATCTACAGCAAAGGATCAATCTAAAGCCAATGATCTATCTACAACAAAGGATCTATTTACAGCAGAGGAACTTTATACAGCAAAGGATCTATCTACAGCAAAGGATCTATCTACAGCAAAGAATCTATCTACACCAAAGGATCTTTCTACAGTGCAGGATATGTCAACAGCAAAGGATCTATCTACAGCAAATGATCTATTTACAGCAAAAGATCTTTCTACAATAGAGGATCTTTCTACATTAAAGGATCTATCTACACCAAAGGATCTTTCTACAGCGAAAGATCTGTCAACAGCAAAGTATCTTTCTACTGCAAAGGATCTATTTACAGCAGAAGATCTCTCTACAGCAGAGGATCTTTCTACATTAAAGGATCTCTCAACAGCAAAGGATCTATTCACTTTATAGTATCTATCTACAGCAAAGAATCTATCTACAGAAAAGGATTTATCTACAGCGAAGGATCTATCTACAGCAAAGGATCTATCTACGATAAATGATCTATCTACTACAAAAGATCTATCTACAGCAATGTATCTATCTACAACAAAGGATCAATCTACAGCAATGGATCAATCTACAGCAAAGGATTTTTCTACAGTAAAAGAACTATCTACAGTAAAGGATCCATCTACAGCAAAGGATTTATCTACAGCAAATGATCCATCTACAGCAAAGGATCTATCTTCAGCAAAGGATCTTTCTACAGAATAGGATCTATCTACAGCAAAGGATCTATCTACAATATGTGATCTATTTACAGCAAAGGATCTATCTACAGCGAAGGATGTATCTACAGCAAATGATCAATCTATAGCAAAGGATATATCTGCAGTAAAGGAACTCTATACAGCCAAAGGATCCATTTACAGCAAAGGATCTATCTACAACAAAGAATCTATCTACAGCAAAGGAACTATTTATAGCGGAAAATCTTTCTACAGCAAAGGATCTACTACAGCAAAGGATCTATCTTCAGCAAAGAATCTATCTACATTAAAGAATCTATCTACAGCAAAGGACCTATCTACAGTAAGAGATCTTTTTACAGCGAAGGATCAATCTACAGCAAAGGATCTATCTACAGCAAAGGATCTATCTACAGCATAGAATCTATGTACTGCAAATGATCTATCTACAGTAATGGATCTTTTTGCAGCGAAGGATCAATCTAGAGCAAATGATCTATTTACAGCGAAGGATCGATCTACAGCAAAGGATCTATCTACAGCAAAGGATCTATCTACAGCGAAGGATCTATCTACAGTCAAGGATTTATCTTCAGCAAAGCTTTTGTCTACACTAAAGGATCTATCTACAGAAAAGGTTCTATCTACAGAAAATGATTTATCTACAGCGAAGGATCTATCTACAGCAAAGGATCTATCTACAGCAAAGGATCTATCTACGGCAAAGGATTAATATATTTATTTATAGCAAAGGATCTTTGATCTATTTACATCAGTGGATCTATCTACAATAAATGATCTATCTACTACAAAAGATCTATCTACAGCAAAGGATCTATCTACAACAAAGAATCTATCTACAGCAAAAAATCTATCTACAGTAAAGGATCTATCTACAGCAAATGATCTATCTACAGCAAAGGATCTATCTACAACAAAGGATCTATCTACAGTATAGGATCTATCTACAGCAAAGGATCTATCTACAATAAACGATATATCTACAGCGAAGTATCTATCTACAGCAAAGGATCCATCTACAGCAAAGGATCTAGCTACAGTAAAGGATCTATTTACTGCAAAGGATCTGTCCATAGCAAAGGATCTATCTACAACAAAGAATCTATCTACAGCAAAGAATCTATGTTCAGCAAAGAATGTATCAACAGCAAAGGATCTATCTATAGCAAAGGATCAATCTACAGCAAAAAATCAATCCACAGCAAAGGATCTATCTACAGTAAAGTAGCTATATACAGCAAAGGATCCATCTACAGGAAAGGATCTATAAACAGCAAAGGATCTATCTACAGCAAAAGATCTATTTACAGCAAAAGTTCTAACTACAGCAAAGGATCTATCTACAGGAAAGGATTTATCTACAGGAAAGGATCTATCTACAGCAAAGGATCTATCTACAGTAAAGGATCTATCTACATCATATGATCAATCTACAGCAAGGGATCTATCTACAGCAAAGAATCTATTTACAGTTAAGGATCTATCTTCAGCAAAAGATCTATCTACAATATGGGATATATCTAAAGTAAAGGATCTATCTACTACAATGGATCTATCTAAAGCAAAAGATCTATCTACAATAAAGAATCTATCTACAACAAAAAATATATCTACAGTCAAGGATCTATCAAGAGCAAAGGATCTATATACAGCAAAAGATCTAGTAACAGCAAAAGTTCTATATTCTGCAAAGGATCTATCTACAGCAAACGATCTATCTACAAGAAAGTATCTATCTACAGCAAAGGATCTATCTACAGCAAAGGATTTATCTACAGAAGAAGATTTATCTACAGCAAGGGATCTATCGACAGTAAAGGATCAATCTACAGCAAAGGATCCATCTACAGCAAATGATCAATCTATAGTCAAGGATCTATCAAGAGCAAAGGATCTATATACAGCAAAAGATCTAGTAACAGCAAAAGTTCTATATTCTGCAAAGGATCTATCTACAGCAAAGGATCTATCTACAGGAAAGTATCTATCTACAGCAAAGGATCTATCTACAGCAAAGGATTTATCTACAGAAAAGGATTTATCTACAGCAAAGGATCTATCTACAGCAAAGGATCTATCTACAGCAAATGATCTATCTACAGCAAAGATCCATTTTGCTGTATGGGATCTATCTACAGCAAAACCTTTATCTAGAGTAAAGGATCTATCTACAGAAAAGGATCTATCTACAGAAAAGGATTTATCTAGAGCGAAGGATCTATCTACAGCAAAGGATCTATCTACAGCAAAGGATCCATCTACAGCAAATGATCTATCTACAGTCAAGGATCTATCAAGAGCAAAGGATCTATCTACAACAAAGGATCTATCTACAGCAAAGGAACTATCTACAGAAAAGGATTTATCTACAGCGAAGGATCTATCTATAGCAAAGGATCTATCAACAGCAAAGGATCTATCTACGGCAAAGGATTTATTCTTTTATTTATAGCAAAGGATCTTAGATCTATTTACAGCAAAAGATCTATCTACGATAAATGATCTATCTACTACAAAAGATCTATCTACAGCAATGGATCTATCTACAACAGAGGATCTATCTACAGCAATGGATCAATCTACAGCAAAGGATTTTTCTACAGTAAAAGAACTATCTACAGTAAAGGATCCATCTACAGCAAAGGATTTATCTACAGCAAATGATCCATCTACAGCAAAGGATCTATCTTCAGCAAAGGATCTTTCTACAGAATAGGATCTATCTACAGCAAAGGATCTATCTACAATATGTGACCTATTTACAGCAAAGGATCTATCTACAGCGAAGGATGTATCTACAGCAAATGATCAATCTATAGCAAAGGATATATCTGCAGTAAAGGAACTCTATACAGCCAAAGGATCCATTTACAGCAAAGGATCTATCTACAACAAAGAATCTATCTACAGCAAAGGAACTATTTATAGCGGAAAATCTTTCTACAGCAAAGGATCTACTACAGCAAAGGATCTATCTTCAGCAAAGGATCTATCTACATTAAAGAATCTATCTACAGCAAAGGACCTATCTACAGTAAGGGATCTAATTACAGCGAAGGATCAATCTACAGCAAAGGATCTATCTACAGCAAAGGATCTATCTACAGCATAGGATCTATCTACAGCAAAGGATCTATCTACAGTAATGGATCTTTTTGCAGCGAAGGATCAATCTACAGCAAAGGATCTATTTACAGCGAAGGATCGATCTACAGCAAAGGATCTATCAACAGCAAAGGATCTATCTACAGCGAAGGATCTATCTACAGTCAAGGATTTATCTTCAGCAAAGCTTTTGTCTACAGTAAAGGATCTATCTACAGAAAAGGTTCTATCTTCAGAAAAGGATTTATCTACAGCGAAGGATCTATCTACAGCAAAGGATCTATCTACAGCAAAGGATCTATCTACGGCAAAGGATTAATATATTTATTTATAGCAAAGGATCTTTGATCTATTTACATCAGTGGATCTATCTACAATAAATGATCTATCTACTACAAAAGATCTATCTACAGCAAAGGATCTATCTACAACAAAGAATCTATCTACAGCAAAAAATCTATCTACAGTAAAGGATCTATCTACAGCAAATGATCTATCTACAGCAAAGGAGCTATCTACAGCAAAGGATCTATCTACAGTATAGGATCTATCTACAGCAAAGGATCTATCTACAATAAACGATATATCTACAGCGAAGTATCTATCTACAGCAAAGGATCCATCTACAGCAAAGGATCTATCTACGGTAAAGGATCTATTTACTGCAAAGGATCTGTCCACAGCAAAGGATCTATCTACATCAAAGAATCTATCTACAGCAAAGAATCTATGTTCAGCAAAGAATCTATCAACAGCAAAGGATCTATCTATAGCAAAGGATCAATCTACAGCAAATAATCAATCCACAGCAAAGGATCTATCTACAGTAAAGAAGCTATATACAGCAAAGGATCCATCTACAGGAAAGGATCTATAAACAGCAAAGGATCTATCTACAGCAAAAGATCTATTTACAGCAAAAGTTCTTACTACAGCAAAGGATCTATCTACAGGAAAGGATCTATCTACAGGAAAGGATCTATCTACAGCAAAGGATCTATCTACAGTAAAGGATCTATCTACATCATATGATCAATCTACAGCAAGGGATCTATCTACAGCAAAGAATCTATTTACAGTTAAGGATCTATCTTCAGCAAAAGATTTATCTACAATATGGGATATATCTAAAGTAAAGGATCTATCTACTACAAAGGATCTATCTACAGCAAAAGATCTATCTACAATATGGGATATATCTAAAGTAAAGGATCTATCTACAACAAAGAATCTATCTACAGCAAAGGATCTATCTACAGCAAGGGATATATCTACAGTATAGGATCTATCTACAGCAAAGGATCCATCTACAGCGAAGGATTTATCTACAGTAAAGGATCTATTTACTGCAAAGGATCTGTCCACAGCAAAGGATCTATCTACAACAAAGAATCTATCTACAGCAAAGAATCTATGTTCAGCAAAGAATCTACCAACAGCAAAGGATCTATCTACAGCAAAGGATCAATCTACAGCAAAAAATCAATCCACAGCAAAGGATCTATCTACAGTAAAGTAGCTATATACAGCTAAGGATCCATCTACAGGAAAGGATCTAAAAGCAGCAAAGGATCTATCTACAGCAAAAGATCTATTTACAGCAAAAGTTCTATATATAGTAAAGGATCTATCTACAGTAAAGGATCTATCTACAGTAAAGGATCTATCTACATCATATGATCAATCTACATCAAGGGATCTATCTACAGCAAATAATCTATTTACAGTTAAGGATCTATCTACAGCAAAAGATCTATCTACAATATGGGATATATCTACAGTAAAGGATCTATCTATTACAAAGGATCTATCTACAGCAAACGATCTATCTACAACAAAGAATCTATCTACAGCAAAGAATATATCTACAGTGAAGGCTCTATGTACAGCAAAAGGATCTATCTACAGCAAAGCATCTATCTACAGCAAAGCATCTATCTACAGCAAGGGATCTATCGTCAGTAAAGGATCTATCTTCAGCAAAGGATCCATTTACAGCAAATGATCTATCTACAGTCAAGGATCTATCAAGAGCAAAGGATCTATATACAGCAAAAGATCTAGTAACAGCAAAAGTTCTATATTCTGCAAAGGATCTATCTACAGCAAAGGATCTATCTACAGGAAAGTATCTATCTACAGCAAAGGATCTATCCACAGCAAAGGATTTATCTACAGAAAAGGATAACAAAATGACACTGGTTTTGTTTTTCCACTTTATTATATGCATTTATTTATCAATAGACTTTTTAAATTAAATCAATACTATTCAAATTAATTTGAAAGTGTTGCTGGATGACCAGTTCATATGGTGTCACCTGATTTGGTCCTCCAGAAAAAAATTAATATGTCGCACCTGAGTTTATTTCAACAGGCAGACCTGCACTAGACCTCACCAGCAGTACACACAGTTACAAGGCTCACTTTTACTAATTGGAAAGTAGGGTGAAAAACGATATCTTCGTTTACTACCATATCACCGACCATTAACGAATTATGAGGAACTGCTACTAAACTTGCTCTTTTCATCGTATCACTTCTAAGGTCGCTACCATGCACCTGATGTTAATGGCTGGTTTTAAAATGTTAATGGCTGGTTTTAACATTGGAATGGAGTGAGAAAAGAAGAGGGGTTGGGGAGGCGATGGAGGGAGTCTGGAAATCAGGATGGAAGCTGCGACAAAGGAGTTTGTTTTAAGGTGAGCCGTATGGACAATCGGTTAAAATCTAGCAACCCTTTCATATGCAATAGGTTTAAAAGAACATTGATTAAAAATTACTTGATTAAAAATTACTTGATTAAAAATTACTTGATTAAAACTTACTTGATTAAAAATTACTTGATTAAAAATTACTTGATTAAAAATTACTCTATTGAGAGTTACTTACTGCTGATATATAAAATGATCAATGTTAATAATTCTCATTGATTCGTTTTGAATGATTAAATAATGTGTACATGATTGATTGGGTGGAACTATCGAACCAGTGATTTATTCCTGACTTAACACTCATCAATTCATCTCTTTTTAGATCTGTTGGGACAGTGAAGAGTGGAGGTTGGAGGTGGAGTGTCTGTGAATCCCACCAACATGAGAGAGCGGAAGTTGTGGCGGCGCATTTATGGGACATATTGCTCTTTATGAAGTCCTTTGAACCTGTAGTGCTAAACTGCTCAATAACCCTTGTCTTTTGTGATCCAGTTAAAAACCTCTTAAACCTAACTTATCTAAATCTAAATTAACTGTAGAGTGCTTATGTGAATAAATATGAAGGATGATTTGTCTTAAATTTATTTATAAACTTTACATTTAAAATTTACTATATTCACTTTCTTCGATTGGTCCTTCGAACTTTAGTCTTTTTTTTCCTAATTTGTCTCCTGAATGTGCCTCCATGACTCCCCTCATCGCTTCCAATCAATCTGCCCCATTGATTTATTATTGTGGTTTGAATTTGAATACTAACCATTTTCCTTGGAATTCTGTAACTAATATTTCAGGTGGACAGGTTAATATTTCTATTAGGTCTTGACCTATATAATTGTTTAAAATGTCTAAGGACGAAAAAGAACGTGCGTCGTATAGACGACGTGTAGACAAGCTACTGTTAGAACTCGCCGACACCATGGAGCAAAGATCTAAGGCAGAACTAAAAGCCGACCATGACACACTTTTCGAGTTAGCCGAAAAGATAAAACCTCTTGATGAGAAGCTTTTGGCAAAACAGCGCAACACCGATAGTGCTGACATCCTGGACATAGAAGTTCAGGAGGATGAGTGTGATGCGTTCTTAAAGAAGATAAAGGTGAGCATGAATCTAATTAATACTCAGTGCTCCACTAATCTTGACTATTCTAACTCTAATGGTGTGCGAAATCGCATTAAATTACCAGAGATAACTCTACCTAAGTTTTGGGCTGATTCAACATTAGATAAAATGACATGTCGTGCATTTTTCGAATCTTTTGAACACCTGATATCACAATATAATTTGAATGAGCTGGAGAGCTATAATTTGCTTGAAAAGCAGTGTGGAGGTAGAGCGAAAGCAATGATATCGTCACTGAATGTTGTCAATCAAACTTATAATAAAGCTAAAGCAATTTTGATGAAGGCATTTGCCGAGGAAACTCCTCAGAAATTTACCGTAATTAAGCAAATAATTGACCTTAATTTTGTGTGGGGTGTAGATGATCCATTTCTTTATTATGCTGAATTTAAGAAACTGGTAGATTCGGTTAGAGATCTAGATATTTCACTGAATGAATTCTTGTTATATTTTATATGGAGTGGATTGCCCTCAAAATTTCAAGATTTAATTGTGTCTATTACTAATAAAGCCTATCCAACTTTGAATGAATTAAGTGATAAATTTTTAGAGGCCAGTAATAGATATGTATCTCATATACCTAATAAACCTATAAAATCAGAGGTGAGTGTTGCAGTCACCAGTCAAGCAGGCTCAGTCAGTAAAGTCAAATGTATACTCTGTAATGATATTTCCCATCCAATTTCTAAGTGTACAGAATACTTGTCAGTTCAGAATAAGTTAGACAAATTAGTAGAGTTAAAGTTGTGTACTAAATGTTTGACAGGTGGTCATGATTTTAGAAACTGTAGTTTTGTACCTTCGGGAAAATGTTTCAAGTGCAAATCCAAACATTGGAGTTTTCTTTGCACTGGTGGTACTGACAGTAGATTAGGTAATTATGATCGTAGACCGGTACATAAGAATGGGAATTCTATTTCAGTTAGCGTAAGTGCTGTGGCTGGGCAGTTAAACATTACTGATTCACTTTTGCCTTTGTTGTCTGTAGTTCCTAATATCCCAGGCAAAAATAATGTGACTATTGATACTATTATGGACATGGGAAGTCAGAATAGCTTCATTACTACTGATTTGGCCGACCAGCTTGATTTACCGGTAGTGAATGGGAATATTTCTCTGCAAATTAGGGGTATAAATTCTTCTCAGAAAATTGTTACGAAATCTGTTAAATTTCCATTTACAATAGGTAATGAAGTTTATGAAGTAGTGTGCATTTGTATTCCTAAAATAAATATAGCATTTAAAACTCCTGCCTTAGGAAAATTGTTAAATTGCTTGAATAAGGAGGGAATTACGCTTGCTTTTGATAGATTTGTATGGAATACAAATATAGATGAAATATCTAGTTTAGGTTTCCTATTAGGTGCCAGAGATTGGCATATAGTTTCTCATATGGATATAGGTACTGTAGGAGACTCTAATTCACCGAGCACTTATTATAAAACTAATGTAGGAATAGTCTTGGTAGGGTCTATTAGGGATTGGTTAACTAATTATACAGAGTTAGTTGATAGCATGCAACCAACCAGTATTAATGTTAGTGCACAGGATTTAATTGAGGACTATACAGATTGTGACTTATTAGATGATACCATATCGTACGATAATCTGCTCACGATAGCTGACGATGATGAGTTAGATTCGATATGTAATAGGTTTCTATCTATTGGTAATATTAATGAGACTGACGAGAATTTAATGACTGAACATGATTTGAATAGATTCATTTATGATAATTCTTGCAGAAATAGTTCAGGCATGCATATTATGGCTATTCCATGGATTACTAGAAATAAACAGTGTCTAAGTAAAAATGAACATTTAGCACTAAAAGTCATGGAAAACGCAGTTCACAAATTTCGAAACACTGATATTTTGAGTAGAATTAATGAGGTATTTGAGTCTCAGATTGCCCAGGGAATGATAGAGGAAATAGATAACTTTGTTCAATTCAAAGTAGATAATCCTGATTTTTCTTTCTTGAGTCATTTTCCTGTGGTAAAAGAAGACAGAGCTACATCTAAAGTACGCATAGTTTATATGGCTAATTTAGCAGAAAAAAGAAAGACCGCTGCTATGTCATTAAATCAGTGCATTCACCCAGGATTTAATAAAACTCCTAAAATTGCAGACGCATTAATGCAGACAAAATTTGACCGGACTCTTTTAACATTTGACATTTCAAAAGCATATCATAGGCTAGGAATGTCTGAAGAGAATTCTGCTCATTTTTTATTCTATTGGTGTAGAAATATTGCTGACGGAGATTATACTCCAGTAGTGTATAAATGTAACCGCATAGTCTTTGGTATGAATGTCTCTCCTTACTTGCTTCACTGTTGTTTGAGGAAGATTCTGATTGATGAGGAGGAGAATGATATTCAATTAAGAGACTTGAAAGATAGAATTTTCAGAGGAAGTTATGTAGAGAATTTCAGTATTGGTTGTAACTCATTAGATGAACTGAATTACTCTTATGACTCTGCAGTTGAAATATTTAACATTAATGGTTTTCCTTTGCAGCAGTTTGTATGTAATAATGTTAATTTCCAGAGTGATCTTGACATTAGACAAGATTGTGAAACTGAGAAAGAAGTTAAGCTGTTGGGTATGAAGTGGGATAGAGTAAATGACACTATAAGTTCCACAAAATTTAATCTAAATTTGGAAGCTAATACCAAACGACAAATAATGTGCACGTTAAAAACTGCCTTCGATTTACAGAATTCTAACATTCCAATTCTGAATAGGAGTAAAGTTTTCCTGCAGGAGTTACAGAAGGATGTTAAGTGTAAGTGGGATGCAAGGCTTTCCCAGGCGAAACTGCATGAATGGAGACTCATAGCGAAGCAAGCCAACGAATACGAACCCCCAGCTATTCCAAGGTTTATTGGAACACGTGAGTCTAAATATAGTCTAATCTCTTTAAGCGATGCGAGTAAAGACTTTATTGGTGCAGTAATTTACATTAAAAATGAAACTGACAATACTTTACATTATTTGATCTCGCACAATAACGTTCTAGATGCCTCGATGAGAGCTAGAACTATGCCTGTTCTCGAATTATGTGCACTGGAATATGCTACAGCTAAAGTTAGAGAAATTTATTGTTCATTAGTTGCTAATGGTAGGAATGTATGTAATACGTATGTTCTTACTGATTCTAACATTGCTCTGAGTTGGATAGCTAAACATGAAATTGAACAAGGTAAAACTCAAAAAAGAAGCGTATTCATTAATAATCGCATTTCTAAAATTGTTAAATATTCTAATGATTGCGTGTTGGTTAAGTTCAGCCATATCGGGACAGACGTAAATACAGCTGATTTGGTAACCAGATTTATTTCCCCAAATAAATTTAATAAGAGTAACTTTATTTGTGGTCCTGATATATTTAAATGTGAACAATTTGAGGATAGTTTTGATTGGCTACTAATTCCTAATCAACATTTAAATAACGATGAGCTTCCAACGTTTTCTGTTGCTGCTGTAGGCATAGAAAACTATACAAATGAGGGGGAAACTATTCTAGATCTTGGTAGATTTTCATCGCTCGCTAAAGCAGTCGGAGTACTTACGAAAGTAAAATTGTTTGTGTATAAACTTAAACGTAAGATTAATTTGGCTTGTAGTGAGAGAGATGTGTTTGATAGAGATCAGAATTTAAGGCAAGTATTGAGATTAGATCAAAGGAAATGCTTTCCAGATATTTTTAGATTTTTGGAATCTAAGAATAAATATAAATCCAAAATGCCACCATTGATATCACAAATGAATGTTGTATTGAGTGATGACGGTATTTTGAGGGTTAAAAGTAAGCTCTGTAACTTAAAGACTACCTCTTCTACCAAACATCCAATATTACTGAGTAAAGAGGGTGATTTTACTAGATTGGTGGTACTGGATTACCATGAGAAATACAATCATTGCGGGAAATATTTTCTAATTCATCAATTGAAGGCTACATACTTTATTTGTAAGCCATTTTCAGCCGTTAAAAATATACTTAGGCATTGCTACCATTGCAAGAGATTCAACTCTCGTACAGTTAAAACTAATGCAAATGACTACAAAAGTTGGAATGTTGAACCTGGCAAGCGATTATTTTCAACATGTTTCATAGATTGTTTCGGTCCCTATTTATGGCGGGGTCAAAACTAAAGTCTACGGGGTTGTTTTCAAATGTGTATGGAGCAAAACCATAAACGTAGAGGTAGTGATTAGTTTGTCAACGGAACATTTTGTACTCGCATTTCAGAATCATATATACGCATATGGGTTGCCAGAGCGAGTAATATCAGATGAAGGGTCGAATTTCACTTCAGGTTTCAGTCAGTTTGACAGATTTTTCAATTCATTGGAAGTGAAATCTTATCTTGATGAGTATGGAATTAAAAGTTGTACTTTCGAACAATATCCCCCAGGATCTTTAAATAGAGGTATTGGGGGTATGATTGAGAACTCTGTGAGCCTAATGAAGCGATTAGTTCAGGGTTCTATTAGGAATAGCACTATTGAATTTGTCAAGTTTTGTAATGTAATAAATCAGTGTGTGTCTTTTGCTAATAAACGTCCTATAACTGGGATATCTTCGTTGAGAGAGTCCAACTTGGATGAAATAGGTTTGGTGTTGACACCAGAAATACTTAAGTTTGGGTACGAGTTACCAGTATTCGAGGTAACTAACACATGCGAACCAGATTCATTTTCTGATTTTGCCGACGAAGATGGGAATAAATTGATCACCGTAAAAAGTAGAATAAGAGAATTTTACGCTACTGAGTTTCTTTATGGCCTAATTGATCAAGCAACTAAATCCAAAGGTAAATTCATTCCAGTAACTCATCAGAATATTGAAATAGGCGATATTGTGCTAATTAACGATGACTTTGTGAAACCTGCGAATTATC
Source organism: Caprella mutica (assembly GCA_947561585.1). Taxonomy (NCBI): domain Eukaryota; kingdom Metazoa; phylum Arthropoda; class Malacostraca; order Amphipoda; family Caprellidae; genus Caprella; species Caprella mutica. Next base: position 320,429 of record CANNZV010000105.1, read on the forward strand.
AGTTAGGTAAAGTATTGCAAGTTACAGTGAACTCATTACAAGAGACTACGGGAGTCAAGCTGCTAAAAGGCAACAAGTCAGTGGTCAATAGAGACATCTCTTCTGTTATTCTGTTTGTAAAGGGTAGATTGGAAAACCTTTCTGGATCAGTTTTACCAGTAGATAGTAAGACGCGAGTGAAAGCTAAAAGGAGAGCAGCATTAAAGTGTGCTGAGCGTAATAAGAGAATACTCGATAGTCAAGATTAATGACTATTGAGTTACTGTAAATAATATATATAATGTGTTGAAGTTAAATAAAATTGTTCTTTGTTCTTGTAGATTAGATCCTATTTATGTTTTCAAATTTGTACATTTTTATTCTTGTTGAAATATAAATAGTTAAACTTTGTATTTTACGCCTTTCCGGGGGGGCCAGATTGAAAAAAAATAACACTGGTTTTGTTTTTCCACTTTATTATATGCATTTATTTATCAATAGACTTTTTAAATTAAATCAATACTATTTAAATTAATTTGAAAGTGTTGCTGGACGACCAGTTCATATGGTGTCACCTGATTTGGTCCTCCAGAAAAAATTAATATGTCGCACCTGAGTCTATTTCAACAGGCAGACCTGCACTAGACCTCACCAGCAGTACACACAGTTACAAGGCTCACTTTTACTAATTGGAAAGTAGGGTGAAAAGCGATATCTTCGTTTACTGCCATATCACCGACCATTAACGAATTATGAGGAACTGCTACTAAACTTGCTCTTTTCATCGTATCACTTCTAAGGTCGCTACCATGCACCTGATGTTAATGGCTGGTTTTAAAATGTTAATGGCTGGTTTTAAAATTAGAATGGAGTGAGAAAAGAAGAGGGGTTGGGGAGGCGATGGAGGGAGTCTGGAAATCAGGATGGAAGCTGCGACAAAGGAGTTTGTTTTAAGGTGAGCCGTATGGACAATCGGTTAAAATCTAGCAACCCTTTCATATGCAATAGGTTTAAAAGAACATTGATTAAAAATTACTTGATTAAAAATTACTTGATTATAAATTACTTGATTAAAACTTACTTGATTAAAAATTACTTGATTAAAAATTACTTGATTAAAAATTACTTGATTAAAAATTACTCTATTGAGAGTTACTTACTGCTGATATATAAAATGATCAATGTTAATAATTCTCATTGATTCGTTTTGAATGATTAAATAATGTGTACATGATTGATTGGGTGGAACTATCGAACCAGTGATTTATTCCTGACTTAACACTCATCAATTCATCTCTTTTTAGATCTGTTGGGACAGTGAAGAGTGGAGGTTGGAGGTGGAGTGTCTGTGAATCCCACCAACATGAGAGAGCGGAAGTTGTGGCGGCGCATTTATGGGACATATTGCTCTTTATGAAGTCCTTTGAACCTGTAGTGCTAAACTGCTCAATAACCCTTGTCTTTTGTGATCCAGTTAAAAACCTCTTAAACCTAACTTATCTAAATCTAAATTAACTGTAGAGTGCTTATGTGAATAAATATGAAGGATGATTTGTCTTAAATTTATTTATAAACTTTACATTTGAAATTTACTATATTCACTTTCTTCGCTAAGGATCTATCTACAGCAAAAGATCTATCTACAGCAAAGGATCCATCTACAGCAAATGATCTATCTACAGTCAAGGATCTATCTACGGCAAAGGATTAATATATTTATTTATAGCAAAGGATCTTTGATCTATTTACATCAGTGGATCTATCTACAATAAATGATCTATCTACTACAAAAGATCTATCTACAGCAAAGGATCTATCTACAACAAAGAATCTATCTACAGCAAAAAATCTATCTACAGTAAAGGATCTATCTACAGCAAATGATCTATCTACAGCAAAGGATCTATCTACAGCAAAGAATCTATCTACAGTATAGGATCTATCTACAGCAAAGGATCTATCTACAATAAACGATATATCTACAGCGAAGTATCTATCTACAGCAAAGGATCCATCTACAGCAAAGGATCTATCTACAGTAAAGGATCTATTTACTGCGAAGGATCTGTCCACAGCAAAGGATCTATCTACAACAAAGAATCTATCTACAGCAAAAAATCTATGTTCAGCAAAGAATCTATCAACAGCAAAGGATCTATCTATAGCAAAGGATCAATCTACAGCAAATAATCAATCCACAGCAAAGGATCTATCTACAGTAAAGAAGCTATATACAGCAAAGGATCCATCTACAGGAAAGGATCTATAAACAGCAAAGGATCTATCTACAGCAAAAGATCTATTTACAGCAAAAGTTCTAACTACAGCAAAGGATCTATCTACAGGAAAGGATCTATCTACAGGAAAGGATCTATCTACAGCAAAGGATCTATCTACAGTAAAGGATCTATCTACATCATATGATCAATCTACAGCAAGGGATCTATCTACAGCAAAGAATCTATTTACAGTTAAGGATCTATCTTCAGCAAAAGATTTATCTACAATATGGGATATATCTAAAGTAAAAGATCTATCTACTACAAAGGATCTATCTACAGCAAAAGATCTATCTACAATATGGGATATATCTAAAGTAAAGGATCTATCTACTACAAAGGATCTATCTACAGCAAAAGATCTATCTACAACAAAGAATCTATCTACAGCAAAAAATATATCTACAGTCAAGGATCTATCAAGAGCAAAGGATCTATATACAGCAAAAGATCTAGTAACAGCAAAAGTTCTATATTCTGCAAAGGATCTATCTACAGCAAAGGATCTATCTACAAGAAAGTATCTATCTACAGCAAAGGATCTATCTACAGCAAAGGATTTATCTACAGAAAAGGATTTAACTACAGCAAGGGATCTATCGACAGTAAAGGATCTATCTACAGCAAAGGATCCATTTACAGCAAATTATCTATCTACAGTCAAGGATCTATCAAGAGCAAAGGATCTATAAACAGCAAAAGATCTAGTAACAGCAAAAGCTCTATATTCTGCAAAGGATCTATCTACAGCAAAGGATCTATCTACAGGAAAGTATCTATCTACAGCAAAGGATCTATCCAGAGCAAAGGATTTATCTACAGAAAAGGATTTATCTACAGCAAAGGATCTATCTACAGCAAAAGATCTATCTACAGCAAAGGATCCATCTACAGCAAATGATCTATCTACAGTCAAGAATCTATCTACGGCAAAGGATTAATATATTTATTTTTAGCAAAGGATCTTTGATCTATTTACATCAGTGGATCTATCTACAATAAATGATCTATCTACTACAAAAGATCTATCTACAGCAAAGGATCTATCTACAGCAAAAAATCTATCTACAGTAAAGGATCTATCTACAGCAAATGATCTATCTACAGCAAAGGATCTATCTACAGCAAAGGATCTATCTACAGTATAGGATCTATCTACAGCAAAGGATCTATCTACAATAAACGATATATCTACAGCGAAGTATCTATCTACAGCAAAGGATCCATCTACAGCAAAGGATCTATCTACAGTGAAGGATCTATTTACTGCAAAGGATCTGTCCAAAGCAAAGGATCTATCTACAACAAAGAATCTATCTACAGCAAAGAATCTATGTTCAGCAAAGAATCTATCAACAGCAAAGGATCTATCTATAGCAAAGGATCAATCTACAGCAAATAATCAATCCACAGCAAAGGATCTATCTACAGTAAAGAAGCTATATACAGCAAAGGATCCATCTACAGGAAAGGATCTATAAACAGCAAAGGATCTATCTACAGCAAAAGATCTATTTACAGCAAAAGTTCTAACTACAGCAAAGGATCTATCTACAGGAAAGGATCTATCTACAGGAAAGGATCTATCTACAGCAAAGGATCTATCTACAGTAAAGGATCTATCTACATCATATGATCAATCTACAGCAAGGGATCTATCTACAGCAAAGAATCTATTTACAGTTAAGGATCTATCTTCAGCAAAAGATTTATCTACAATATGGGATATATCTAAAGTAAAGGATCTATCTACTACAAAGGATCTATCTACAGCAAAAGATCTATCTACAATATGGGATATATCTAAAGTAAAGGATCTATCTACTACAAAGGATCTATCTACAGCAAAAGATCTATCTACAACAAAGAATCTATCTACAGCAAAAAATATATCTACAGTCAAGGATCTATCAAGAGCAAAGGATCTATATACAGCAATAGATCTAGTAACAGCAAAAGTTCTATATTCTGCAAAGGATCTATCTACAGCAAAGGATCTATCTACAAGAAAGTATCTATCTACAGCAAAGGATCTATCTACAGCAAAGGATTTATCTACAGAAAAGGATTTATCTACAGCAAGGGATCTATCGACAGTAAAGGATCTATCTACAGCAAAGGATCCATTTACAGCAAATTATCTATCTACAGTCAAGGATCTATCAAGAGCAAAGGATCTATATACAGCAAAAGATCTAGTAACAGCAAAAGTTCTATATTCTGCAAAGGATCTATCTACAGCAAAGGATCAATCTACAGGAAAGTATCTATCTACAGCAAAGGATCTATCTACAGCAAAGGATCTATCTACAGCAAAGGATTTATCTACAGAAAAGGATTTATCTACAGCAAAGGATCTATCTACAGCAAAGGATCTATCTACAGCAAAGATCCATTTTACTGTATGGGATCTATCTACAGCAAAACTTTTATCTACAGTAAAGGATCTATCTACAGAAAAAGATCTATCTTTAGAAAAGGATTTATCTAGAGCGAAGGATCTATCTACAGCAAAGGATCTATCTACGGCAAAGGATTTATATATTTATTTATAGAAAAGGATCTTTGATCTATTTACATCAGTAGATCTATCTACAATAAATGATCTATCTACTACAAAAGATCTATCTACAGCAAAGGATCTATCTACAACAAAGAATTTATCTACAGCAAAGGATCTATCTACAGCAAGGGATCTATCTACAGTATAGGATCTATCTACAGCAAAGGATCCATCTACAGCGAAGGATTTATCTACAGTAAAGGATCTATTTACTGCAAAGGATCTGTCCACAGCAAAGGATCTATCTACAACAAAGAATCTATCTACAGCAAAGAATCTATGTTCAGCAAAGAATCTATCAACAGCAAAGGATCTATCTACAGCAAAGGATCAATCTACAGCAAAAAATCAATCCAAAGCAAAGGATCTATCTACAGTAAAGTAGCTATATACAGCTAAGGATCCATCTACAGGAAAGGATCTATAAGCAGCAAAGGATCTATCTACAGCAAAAGATCTATTTACAGCAAAAGTTCTATATACAGTAAAGGATCTATCTACAGTAAAGGATCTATCTACATCATATGATCAATCTACATCAAGGGATCTATCTACAGCAAATAATCTATTTACAGTTAAGGATCTATCTACAGCAAAAGATCTATCTACAATATGGGATATATCTACAGTAAAGGATCTATCTACTACAAAGGATCTATCTACAGCAAACGATCTATCTACAACAAAGAATCTATCTACAGCAAAGAATATATCTACAGTGAAGGCTCTAAGTACAGCAAAAGGATCTATCTACAGCATAGCATCTATCTACAGCAAAGCATCTATCTACAGCAAGGGATCTATCGTCAGTAAAGGATCTATCTACAGCAAAGGATCCATTTACAGCAAATGATCTATCTTCAGTCAAGGATCTATCAAGAGCAAAGGATCTATAAACAGCAAAAGATCTAGTAACAGCAAAAGCTCTATATACTGCAAAGGATCTATCTACAGCAAAGGATCTATCTACAGGAAAGTATCTATCTACAGCAAAGGATCTATCCACAGCAAAGGATTTATCTACAGAAAAGGATTTATCTACAGCAAAGGATCTATCTACAGCAAAAGATCTATCTACAGCAAAGGAACCATCTACAGCAAATGATCTATCTACAGTCAAGAATCTATCTACGGCAAAGGATTAATATATTTTTTTATAGCAAAGGATCTTTGATCTATTTACATCAGTGGATCTATCTACAATAAATGATCTATCTACTACAAAAGATCTATCTACAGCAAAGGATCTATCTACAACAAAGAATCTATCTACAGCAAAAAATCTATCTACAGTAAAGGATCTATCTACAGTAAATGATCTATCTACAGCAAAGGATCTATCTACAGCAAAGGATCTATCTACAGTATAGGATCTATCTACAGCAAAGGATCTATCTACAATAAACGATATATCTACAGCGAAGTATCTATCTACAGCAAAGGATCCATCTACAGCAAAGGATCTATCTACAGTAAAGGATCTATTTACTGCAAAGGATCTGTCCACAGCAAAGGATCTATCTACAACAAAGAATCTATCTACAGCAAAGAATCTATGTTCAGCAAAGAATCTATCAACAGCAAAGGATCTATCTATAGCAAAGGATCAATCTACAGCAAATAATCAATCCACAGCAAAGGATCTATCTACAGTAAAGAAGCTATATACAGCAAAGGATCAATCTACAGGAAAGGATCTATAAACAGCAAAGGATCTATCTACAGCAAAAGATCTATTTACAGCAAAAGTTCTAACTACAGCAAAGGATCTATCTACAGGAAAGGATCTATCTACAGGAAAGGATCTATCTACAGCCAAGGATCTATCTACAGTAAAGGATTTATCTACATCATATGATCAATCTACAGCAAGGGATCTATCTACAGCAAAGAATCTATTTACAGTTAAGGATCTATCTTCAGCAAAAGATTTATCTACAATATGGGATATATCTAAAGTAAAGGATCTATCTACTACAATGGATCTATCTACAGCAAAAGATCTATCTTCAATATGAGATATATCTAAAGTAAAGGATCTATCTACTACAAAGGATCTATCTACAGCAAAAGATCTATCTACAACAAAGAATCTATCTACAGCAAAAAATATATCTACAGTCAAGGATCTATCAAGAGCAAAGGATCTATATACAGCAAAAGATCTAGTAACAGCAAAAGTTCTATATTCTGCAAAGGATCTATCTACAGCAAAGGATCTATCTACAAGAACGTATCTATCTGCAGCAAAGGATCTATCCACAGCAAAAGATCTATTTACAGCAAAAGTTCTAACTACAGCAAAGGATCTATCTACAGGAAAGGATCTATCTACAGGAAAGGATCTATCTACAGCAAAGGATCTATCTACAGTAACGGATTTATCTACATCATATGATCAATCTACAGCAAGGGATCTATCTACAGCAAAGAATCTATTTACAGTTGAGGATCTATCTTCAGCAAAAGATTTATCTACAATATGGGATATATCTAAAGTAAAGGATCTATCTACTACAATGGATCTATCTACAGCAAAAGATCTATCTACAATATGGGATATATCTAAAGTAAAGGATCTATCTACTACAAAGGATCTATCTACAGCAAAAGATCTATCTACAACAAAGAATCTATCTACAGCAAAAAATATATCTACAGTCAAGGATCTATCAAGAGCAAAGGATCTATATACAGCAAAAGATCTAGTAACAGCAAAAGTTCTATATTCTGCAAAGGATCTATCTACAGCAAAGGATCTATCTACAAGAAAGTATCTATTTACAGCAAAGGATCTATCTACAGCAAAGGATTTATCTACAGAAAAGGATTTATCTACAGCAAGGGATCTATCGACAGTAAAGGATCTATCTACAGCAAAGGATCCATCTACAGCAAATTATCTATCTACAGTCAAGGATCTATCAAGAGCAAAGGATCTATATACAGCAAAAGATCTAGTAACAGCAAAAGTTCTATATTCTGCAAAGGATCTATCTACAGCAAAGGATCAATCTACAGGAAAGTATCTATCTACAGCAAAGGATCTATATACAGCAAAGGATTTATCTACAGAAAAGGATTTATCTACAGCAAAGGATCTATCTACAGCAAAGGATCTATCTACAGCAAAGATCCATTTTACTGTATGGGATCTATCTACAGCAAAACTTTTATCTACAGTAAAGGATCTATCTACAGAAAAAGATCTATCTACAGAAAAGGATTTATCTAGAGCGAAGGATCTATCTACAGCAAAGGATCTATCTACGGCAAAGGATTTATATATTTATTTATAGCAAAGGATCTTTGATCTATTTACATCAGTAGATCTATCTACAATAAATGATCTATCTACTACAAAAGATCTATCTACAGCAAAGGATCTATCTACAACAAAGAATCTATCTACAGCAAAGGATCTATCTACAGCAAGGGATCTATCTACAGTATAGGATCTATCTACAGCAAAGGATCCATCTACAGCGAAGGATTTATCTACAGTAAAGGATCTATTTACTGCAAAGGATCTGTCCACAGCAAAGGATCTATCTACAACAAAGAATCTATCTACAGCAAAGAATCTATGTTCAGCATAAAATCTATCAACAGCAAAGGATCTATCTACAGCAAAGGATCAATCTACAGCAAAAAATCAATCCACAGCAAAGGATCTATCTACAGTAAAGTAGCTATATACAGCTAAGGATCCATCTACAGGAAAGGATCTATAAGCAGCAAAGAATCTATCTACAGCAAAAGATCTATTTACAGCAAAAGTTCTATATACAGTAAAGGATCTATCTACAGTAAAGGATCTATCTACATCATATGATCAATCTACATCAAGGGATCTATCTACAGCAAATAATCTATTTACAGTTAAGGATCTATCTACAGCAAAAGATCTATCTACAATATGGGATATATCTACAGTAAAGGATCTATCTACTACAAAGGATCTATCTACAGCAAACGATCTATCTACAACAAAGAATCTATCTACAGCAAAGAATATATCTACAGTGAAGGCTCTATGTACAGCAAAAGGATCTATCTACAGCAAAGCATCTATCTACAGCAAAGCATCTATCTACAGCAAGGGATCTATCGTCAGTAAAGGATCTATCTACAGCAAAGGATCCATTTACAGCAAATGATCTATCTACAGTCAAGGATCTATCAAGAGCAAAGGATCTATATACAGCAAAAGATCTAGTAACAGCAAAAGTTCTATATTCTGCAAAGGATCTATCTACAGCAAAGGATCTATCTACAGGAAAGTATCTATCTACAGCAAAGGATCTATCCACAGCAAAGGATTTATCTACAGAAAAGGATTTATCTACAGTGAAGGATCTATCTACAGCAAAGGATCTATCTACAGTAAAGGATCCATCTACAGCAAATGATCTATCTACAGTCAAGGATCTATCAAGAGCAAAGGATCTATCTACAACAAAGGATCTATCTACAGCAAAGGAACTATCTACAGGAAAGGATTTATCTACAGCGAAGGATCTATCTATAGCAAAGGATCTATCTACAGCAAATGATCTATCTACGGCAAAGGATTTATTCTTTTATTTATAGCAAAGGATCTTAGATCTATTTACAGCAAAAGATCTATCTACGATAAATGATCTATCTACTACAAAAGATCTATCTACAGCAATGGATCTATCTACAACAAAGGATCTATCTACAGCAATGGATCACTCTACAGCAAAGGATTTATCTACAGAAAAGGATTTATCTACAGCAAAGGATCTATCTACAGCAAAGGATCTATCTACAGCAAAGATCCATTTTACTGTATGGGATCTATCTACAGCAAAACTTTTATCTACAGTAAAGGATCTATCTACAGAAAAAGATCTATCTACAGAAAAGGATTTATCTAGAGCGAAGGATCTATCTACAGCAAAGGATCTATCTACGGCAAAGGATTTATATATTTATTTATAGCAAAGGATCTTTGATCTATTTACATCAGTAGATCTATCTACAATAAATGATCTATCTACTACAAAAGATCTATCTACAGCAAAGGATCTATCTACAACAAAGAATCTATCTACAGCAAAGGATCTATCTACAGCAAGGGATCTATCTACAGTATAGGATCTATCTACAGCAAAGGATCCATCTACAGCGAAGGATTTATCTACAGTAAAGGATCTATTTACTGCAAAGGATCTGTCCACAGCAAAGGATCTATCTACAACAAAGAATCTATCTACAGCAAAGAATCTATGTTCAGCATAAAATCTATCAACAGCAAAGGATCTATCTACAGCAAAGGATCAATCTACAGCAAAAAATCAATCCACAGCAAAGGATCTATCTACAGTAAAGTAGCTATATACAGCTAAGGATCCATCTACAGGAAAGGATCTATAAGCAGCAAAGGATCTATCTACAGCAGAAGATCTATTTACAGCAAAAGTTCTATATACAGTAAAGGATCTATCTACAGTAAAGGATCTATCTACATCATATGATCAATCTACATCAAGGGATCTATCTACAGCAAATAATCTATTTACAGTTAAGGATCTATCTACAGCAAAAGATCTATCTACAATATGGGATATATCTACAGTAAAGGATCTATCTACTACAAAGGATCTATCTACAGCAAACGATCTATCTACAACAAAGAATCTATCTACAGCAAAGAATATATCTACAGTGAAGGCTCTATGTACAGCAAAAGGATCTATCTACAGCAAAGCATCTATCTACAGCAAAGCATCTATCTACAGCAAGGGATCCATCGTCAGTAAAGGATCTATCTACAGCAAAGGATCCATTTACAGCAAATGATCTATCTACAGTCAAGGATCTATCAAGAGCAAAGGATCTATATACAGCAAAAGATCTAGTAACAGCAAAAGTTCTATATTCTGCAAAGGATCTATCTACAGCAAAGGATATATCTACAGGAAAGTATCTATCTACAGCAAAGGATCTATCCACAGCAAAGGATTTATCTACAGAAAAGGATTTATCTACAGCGAAGGATCTATCTACAGCAAAGGATCTATCTACAGTAAAGGATCCATCTACAGCAAATGATCTATCTACAGTCAAGGATCTATCAAGAGCAAAGGATCTATCTACAACAAAGGATCTATCTACAGCAAAGGAACTATCTACAGGAAAGGATTTATCTACAGCGAAGGATCTATCTATAGCAAAGGATCTATCTACAGCAAATGATCTATCTACGGCAAAGGATTTATTCTTTTATTTATAGCAAAGGATCTCAGATCTATTTACAGCAAAAGATCTATCTACGATAAATGATCTATTTACTACAAAAGATCTATCTACAGCAATGGATCTATCTACAACAAAGGATCTATCTACAGCAATGGATCACTCTACAGCAAAGGATTTTTCTACAGTAAAAGAACTATCTACAGTAAAGGATCCATCTACAGCAAAGTTTTTATCTACAGCAAATGATCCATCTACAGCAAAGGATCTATCTTCAGCAAAGGATCTTTCTACAGAATAGGATCTATCTACAGCAAAGGATCTATCTACAATATGTGATCTAATTACAGCAAAGGATCTATCTACAGCGAAGGATGTATCTACAGCAAATGATCAATCTATAGCAAAGGATATATCTGCAGTAAAGGAACTCTATACAGCCAAAGGATCCATTTACAGCAAAGGATCTATCTACAACAAAGAATCTATCTACAGCAAAGGAACTATTTATAGCGGAGAATCTTTCTACAGCAAAGGATCTACTACAGCAAAGGATCTATCTTCAGCAAAGGATCTATCTACATTAAAGAATCTATCTACAGCAAAGGACCTATCTACAGTGAGGGATCTATTTACAGCAAAGGATCAATCTACAGCGAAGGATCTATCTACAGCGAAGGATCTATCTACAGCATAGGATCTATCTACAGCAAAGGATCTATCTACAGTAATGGATCTTTTTGCAGCGAAGGATCAATCTACAGCAAAGGATCTATTTACAGCGAAGGATCGATCTACAGCAAAGGATCTATCTACAGCAAAGGATCTATCTACAGCGAAGGATCTATCTACAGTCAAGGATTTATCTTCAGCAAAGCTTTTGTCTACAGTAAAGGATCTATCTACAGAAAAGGTTCTATCTACAGAAAAGGATTTATCTACAGCAAAGGATCTATCTACAGCAAAGGATCTATCTACAGCAAAGGATCTATCTACGGCAAAGGATTAATATATTTATTTATAGCAAAGGATCTTTGATCTATTTACATCAGTGGATCTATCTACAATAAATGATCTATCTACTACAAAAGATCTATCTACAGCAAAGGATCTATCTACAACAAAGAATCTATCTACAGCAAAAAATCTATCTACAGTAAAGGATCTATCTACAGCAAATGATCTATCTACAGCAAAGGATCTATCTACAGCAAAGGATCTATCTACAGTATAGGATCTATCTACAGCAAAGGATCTATCTACAATAAACGATATATCTACAGCGAAGTATCTATCTACAGCAAAGGATCCATCTACAGCAAAGGATCTATCTACAGTAAAGGATCTATTTACTGCAAAGGATCTGTCCACAGCAAAGGATCTATCTACAACACAGAATCTATCTACAGCAAAGAATCTATGTTCAGCAAAGAATCTATCAACAGCAAAGGATCTATCTATAGCAAAGAATCAATCTACAGCAAATAATCAATCCACAGCAAAGGATCTATCTACAGTAAAGTAGCTATATACAGCAAAGGATCCATCTACAGGAAAGGATCTATAAACAGCAAAGGATCTATCTACAGCAAAAGATCTATTTACAGCAAAAGTTCTAACTACAGCAAAGGATCTATCTAAAGCAAAGAATCTATTTACAGTTAAGGATCTATCTTCAGCAAAAGATTTATCTACAATATGGGATATATCTAAAGTAAAGGATCTATCTACTACAAAGGATCTATCTACAGCAAAAGATCTATCTACAATATGGGATATATCTAAAGTGAAGGATCTATCTACTACAAAGGATCTATCTTCAGCAAAAGATCTATCTACAACAAAGAATCTATCTACAGCAAAAAATATATCTACAGTCAAGGATCTATCAAGAACAAAGGATCTATATACAGCAAAAGATCTAGTAACAGCAAAAGTTCTATATTCTGCAAAGGATCTATCTACAGCAAAGGATCTATCTACAAGAAAGTATCTATCTACAGCAAAGGATCTATCTACAGCAAAGGATTTATCTACAGAAGAGGATTTATCTACAGCAAGGGATCTATCGACAGTAAAGGATCTATCTACAGCAAAGGATCCATCTACAGCAAATGATCTATCTACAGTCAAGGATCTATCAAGAGCAAAGGATCTATATACAGCAAAAGATCTAGTAACAGCAAAAGTTCTATATTCTGCAAAGGATCAATCTACAGCAAAGGATCTATCTACAGGAAAGTATCTATCTACAGCAAAGGATCTATCTACAGCAAAGGATTTATCTACAGAAAAGGATTTATCTACAGCAAAGGATCTATCTACAGCAAAGGATCTATCTACAGCAAAGATCCATTTTACTGTATGGGATCTATCTACAGCAAAACTTTTATCTACAGTAAAGGATCTATCTACAGAAAAGGATCTATCTACAGAAAAGGATTTATCTAGAGCGAAGGATCTATCTACAGCAAAGGATCTATCTACGGCAAAGGATTTATATATCTATTTATAGCAAAGGATCTTTGATCTATTTACATCAGTAGATCTATCTACAATAAATGATCTATCTACTACAAAAGATCTATCTACAGCAAAGGATCTATCTACAACAAAGAATCTATCTACAGCAAAGGATCTATCTACAGCAAGGGATCTATCTACAGTATAGGATCTATCTACAGCAAAGGATCCATCTACAGCGAAGGATCTATCTACAGTAAAGGATCTATTTACTGCAAAGGATCTGTCCACAGCAAAGGATCTATCAACAACAAAGAATCTATCTACAGCAAAGAATCTATGTTCAGCAAAGAATCTATCAACAGCAAAGGATCTATCTACAGCAAAGGATCAATCTACAGCAAAAAATCAATCCACAGCAAAGGATCTATCTACAGTAAAGTAGCTATATACAGCTAAGGATCCATCTACAGGAAAGGATCTATAAGCAGCAAAGGATCTATCTACGGCAAAATATCTATTTACAGCAAAAGTTCTATATACAGTAAAGGATCTATCTACAGTAAAGGATCAATCTACATCATATGATCAATCTACATCAAGGGATCTATTTACAGCAAATAATCTATTTACAGTTAAGGATCTATCTACAGCAAAAGATCTATCTACAATATGGAATATATCTACAGTAAAGGATCTATCTACTACAAAGGATCTATCTACAGCAAACGATCTATCTACAACAAAGAATCAATCAACAGCAAAAAATATATCTACAGTGAAGGCTCTATGTACAGCAAAAGGATCTATCTACAGTAAAGCATCTATCTACAGCAAAGCATCTATCTACAGCAAGGGATCTATCGTCAGTAAAGGATCTATCTACAGCAAAGGATCCATTTACAGCAAATGATCTATCTACAGTCAAGGATCTATCAAGAGCAAAGGATCTATATACAGCAAAAGATCTAGTAACAGCAAAAGTTCTATATTCTGCAAAGGATCTATCTACAGCAAAGGATCTATCTACAGGAAAGTATCTATCTACAGCAAAGGATCTATCCACAGCAAAGGATTTATCTACAGAAAAGGATTTATCTACAGCAAAGGATCTATCTACAGCAAAAGATCTATCTACAGCAAAGGATCTATTTACTGTATGGGATCTATCTACAGCAAAGCTTTTATCTACAGTAAAGGATCTATCTACAGAAAAGGATCTATCTTCAGCAAAGCTTTTATCTACAGTAAAGGATCTATCTACAGAAAAGGATCTACCTACAGAAAAGGATTTATTTACAGCGAAGGATCTATCTACAGCAAAGGATCTATCTACAGCAAAGGATCTATCTACGGCAAAGGATTTATAAATTTATTTATAGCAAAGGATCTTTGATCTCTTTACATCAGAGGATATATCTACAATAAATGATCTATCTACTACAAAAGATCTATCTACAGCAAAGGATCTATCTACAACAAAGAATCTATTTACAGCAAAGAATCTATCTACAGTAAAGGATCTATCTACAGCAAACGATCTATTTACAGCAAAGGATTTATCTACAGCAAAAGATCTATCTACAGCAAGGGATCTATCTACAGTAAAGGATCTATCTACAGCAAAGGATCTATCTACAATAAACGATATATCTACAGCGAAGAATCTATCTACAGCAAAGGATCCATCTACAGCAAAAGATCTATCTACAGTAAAGGATCTATTTACTGCAAAGGATCTGTCCACTTCAAAGGATCTATCTACAACAAAGAATCTGTCTACAGCATAGCATCTATCTACAGAAAAGGATCTATCTACAGTAAGGGATCTTTTTGCAGCGAAGGATCAATCTACAGCAAAAGGATCTATCTACAGCGAAGGATCTATCTACAGCAAAGGATCTATCTACAACAAAGGATCTATCTACAGCAAAGGATCTATCTACAGTCAAGGATTTATCTACTGCGAAGGATCTATCTACAGTAAAGGATCAATCTTCAGTTAAGGATCTATCTTAAGCAAAGGATCAATCTACAGCGAAGGATCTTTCTAAAGCCAATGATCTATCTACAACAAAGGATCTATTTACAGCAGAGGAACTTTATACAGCAAAGGATCTATCTACAGCAAAGGATCTATCTAGAGCAAAGAATCTATCTACACCAAAGGATCTTTCTACAGTGCAGGATCTGTCAACAGCAAAGGATTTATCTACAGCAAATGATCTATTTACAGCAAAAGATCTTTCTACAATAGAGGATCTTTCTACATTAAAGGATCTGTCAACAGCAAAGGATCCATCTACAGCAAATGATCTTTTTACAGTGAAGATCTTTCTACAATAGAGGATCTTTCTACATTAAAGGATCTATCTACACCAAAGGATCTTTCTACAGCGAAAGATCTGTCAACAGCAAAGTATCTTTCTACTGCAAAGGATCTATTTACAGCAGAAGATCTTTCTACAGCAGAGGATCTTTCTACAGCAAAGGATCTCTCAACAGCAAAGGATCTATTCACTTTATGGTATCTATCTACAGCAAAGGTTTTATCTACAGTAATGGATCTATCTACAGGAAAGGATCTATCTACAGAAAAGGATTTATCTACAGCGAAGGATCTATCCACAGCAAAGGATCTATCTACAGCAAAGGATCTATCTACGGCAAAGGATTTATTCTTTTATTTATAGCAAAGGATCTTAGATCTATTTACAGCAAAAGATCTATCTACGATGAATGATCTATTTACTACAAAAGATCTATCTACAGCAATGGATCTATCTACAACAAAGGATCTATCTACAGCAATGGGTCAATCTACAGCAAAGGATTTTTCTACAGTAAAAGAACTATTTACAGTAAAGGATCCATCTACAGCAAAGGATTTATCTACAGCAAATGATCCATCTACAGCAAAGGATCTATCTTCAGCAAAGGATCTTTCTACAGAATAGGATCTATCTACAGCAAAGGATCTATCTACAATATGTGATCTATTTACAGCAAAGGATCTATCTACAGCGAAGGATGTATCTACAGCAAATGATCCATCTATAGCAAAGGATATATCTGCAGTAAAGGAACTCTATACAGCCATGGGATCCATCTACAGCAAAGGATCTATCTACAACAAAGGATCTATTTACAGCAAAAGATCTTTCTACAACAGAGAATCTTTCTACATTGGAGGATCTATCTACAGCAAATGATCTAACTACAGCAAAGTGATCTATCTACAGTAAGGGATCTATCTACAGCAAAGAATCTATCCACACCAAAGGATCTTTATACAGCGAAAGATCTGTCAACAGCAAAGGATCTTTCTACTGCAAAGGATCTATTTACATCAGAAGATCTTTCTACAGCAGAATATCTTTCTACAGTAAAGGATCTCTATAAAGCAAAGGATCTATTTACAGTATGGGATCTATCTACAGCAAAGCATTTATCTACAGTAAAGGATCTATCTACAGAAATGGATCTATCTACAGAAGAGGATTTATTTACAGCGAAGGATCTATCTACAGCAAAGGATCTATCTACAGCAAAGGATCTATCTACGGCAAAGGATTTATATATTTATTTATAGCAAAGGATCTTAGATCTATTTACATCAGTGGATCTATCTACAATAAATGATCTATCTACTACAAAAGATCTATCTACAGCAAAAGATCTATCTACAACAAAGAATCTATCTACAGCAAAAAATCTATCTACAGTAAAGGATCTATCTACAGCAAAGCATCTATCTACAGCAAAGGATCTATCAACAGCAAGAGATCAATCTACAGTATAGGGTCTATCTACAGCAAAGGATCTATCTACAATAAAAGATCTATCTACAACAAAGAATCTATCTACAGCAAAAAATATATCTACAGTGAAGGCTCTATGTAAAGCAAAAGGATCTATCTACAGTAAAGCATCTATCTACAGCAAAGCATCTATCTACAGCAAGGGATCTATCGTCAGTAAAGGATCTATCTACAGCAAAGGATCCATTTACAGCAAATGATCTATCTACAGTCAAGGATCTATCAAGAGCAAAGGATCTATATACAGCAAAAGATCTAGTAACAGCAAAAGTTCTATATTCTGCAAAGGATCTATCTACAGCAAAGGATCTATCTACAGGAAAGTATCTATCTACAGCAAAGGATCTATCCACAGCAAAGGATTTATCTACAGAAAAGGATTTATCTACAGCAAAAGATCTATCTACAGCAAAAGATCTATCTACAGCAAAGGATCTATTTACTGTATGGGATCTATCTACAGCAAAGCTTTTATCTACAGTAAAGGATCTATCTAATGAAAAGGATCTATCTTCAGCAAAGCTTTTATCTACAGTAAAGGATCTATCTACAGTAAAGGATCTCTCTACAGCAAAGGATCTATCTACAGCAAAGCATCTATCTACAGCAAAGGATCTATCAACAGCAAGAGATCTATCTACAGTATAGGGTCTATCTACAGCAAAGGATCTATCTACAATAAACGATATATCTACAGCAAAGGATCTATCTACAGCAAAGGATCCATCTACAGCAAAGGATCTATCTACAGTAAAGGATCTATTTACTGCAAAGGATCTGTCCACAGCAAAGAATCTATCTACAGTAAAGTAGCTATATTCACAAAAGGATCCATTTACAGGAAAGGATCTATAAACACAAAAGGATCTATCTACAGCAAAAGAACTATTTACAGCAAAAGTTCTATCTACAGCAAAGGATCTATCTACAGGAAAGGATCTATCTACAGCAAAGGATCTATCTACAATAAGGGATATATCTACAGTAAAGGATCTATCTACTACAAAGGATCTATCTACAGCAAACGATCTATCTACAACAAAGAATCTATCTACAGCAAAAATATATCTACAGTAAAGGCTCTATCCACAGCAAAGGATCCATCTACAGCAAAGCATCTATCTACATCAAAGGATCTATCTACAGCAAGGGATCTATCGACAGTAAAGGATCTATCTACATCAAAGGATCCATCTACAGCAAATGATCTATCTACAGCCAAGGATCTATCAAGAGCAAAGGATCTATATACAGCAAAAGATATAGTAACAGCAAAAGTTCTATATTCTGCAAAGGATCTATCTACAGCAAAGGATCTATCTACAGGAAAGTATCTATCTACAGCAAAGGATCTATCTACAGCAAAGGATTTATCTACAGCAAAGGATCCATCTACAGCAAAGGATCTATCTTCAGCAAAGGATCTTTCTACAGAATAGGAACTATCTACAGCAAAGGATCTATCTACAGCAAATGATCAATCTATAGCAAATAATATATCTATAGTAAAGGAACTCTATACAGCCAAAGGATCCATTTACAGCAAAGGATCTACATACAACAAAGGATCTATCTACAGCAAAGGATCAATTTATAGCGTAGAATCTTTCTACAGCAAAGGATCTACTACAGCAAAGGATCTATCTTCAGCAAAGGATCTATCTACAGCAAAGGATCTATCTAAAGCAAAGGACCTATCTACAGTAAAGGATCTATTTACAGCAGAAGATCTTTCTACAGCAGAATATCTTTCTACAGCAAAGGATCTCTATAAAGCAAAGGATCTATTTACAGTATGGGATCTATCTACAGCAAAGCTTTTATCTTCAGTAAAGGATCTATCTACAGAAATGGATCTTTCTACAGCGAAAGATCTGTCAACAGCAAAATATCTTTCTACTGCAAAGGATCTATTTACAGCAGAAGATCTTTCTACAGCAGAGGATCTCTCAACAGCAAAGGATCTATTCACTTTATGGTATCTATCTACAGCAAAGGATCTATCTACAGAAAAGGATTTATCTACAGCGAAGGATCTATCTACAGCAAAGGATTTATCTAGCAAAGGATCTATCTACGGCAAAGGATTTATTCTTTTATTTATAGCAAAGGATCTTAGATCTATTTACAGCAAAAGATCTATCTACGATAAATGATCTATCTACTACAAAAGATCTATCTACAGCAATGGATCTATCTACAACAAATGATCTATCTACAGCAATGCATCAATCTACAGCAAAGGATTTTTCTACAGTAAAAGAACTATCTACAGCAATGGATCTATCTACAACAAAAGATCTATCAACAGCAATGGATCTATCTACAACAAAAGATCTATCTACAGCAATGGATCTATCTACAGCAAAGGATCTGTCTACAATATGTGATCTATTTACAGCAAAGGTTCTATCTACAGCGAAGGATGTATCTACAGCAAATAATCAATCTATAGCAAAGGATATATCTGCAGTAAAAGAACTCTATACAGCCAAAGGATCCATTTACAGCAAAGGATCTATCTAAAACAAAGGATCTATCTACAGCAAAGGAACTATCTACAGAAAAGGATTTATCTACAGCGAAGGATCTATCTACAGCAAAGGATCTATCTACAGTAATGGATCTTTTTGCAGCGAAGGATCAATCTACAGCAAAGGATCTATTTACAGCGAAGGATCGATCTACAGCAAAGGATCTATCTACAGCAAAGGATCAATCTAAAGCCAATGATCTATCTACAACAAAGGATCTATTTACAGCAGAGGAACTTTATACAGCAAAGGATCTATCTACAGCAAAGGATCTATCTACAGCAAAGGATTTATCTACAGAAAAAGATTTATCTACTGCAAAGGTTCTATCTACAGCAAAGGATCAATCTTCAGTTAGGGATCTATCTTAAGCAACGGATCTATCTACAGCAAAGGATCAATCTAAAGCCAATGATCTATCTACAACAAAGGATCTATTTACAGCAGAGGAACTTTATACAGCAAAGGATCTATCTACAGCAAAGGATCTATCTACAGCAAAGAATCTATCTACACCAAAGGATCTTTCTACAGTGCAGGATATGTCAACAGCAAAGGATCTATCTACAGCAAACGATCTATTTACAGCAAAAGATCTTTCTACAATAGAGGATCTTTCTACATTAAAGGATCTATCTACACCAAAGGATCTTTCTACAGCGAAAGATCTGTCAACAGCAAAGTATCTTTCTACTGCAAAGGATCTATTTACAGCAGAAGATCTCTCTACAGCAGAGGATCTTTCTACATTAAAGGATCTCTCAACAGCAAAGGATCTATTCACTTTATAGTATCTATCTACAGCAAAGAATCTATCTACAGAAAAGGATTTATCTACAGCGAAGGATCTATCTACAGCAAAGGATCTATCTACGATAAATGATCTATCTACTACAAAAGATCTATCTACAGCAATGTATCTATCTACAACAAAGGATCAATCTACAGCAATGGATCAATCTACAGCAAAGGATTTTTCTACAGTAAAAGAACTATCTACAGTAAAGGATCCATCTACAGCAAAGGATTTATCTACAGCAAATGATCCATCTACAGCAAAGGATCTATCTTCAGCAAAGGATCTTTCTACAGAATAGGATCTATCTACAGCAAAGGATCTATCTACAATATGTGATCTATTTACAGCAAAGGATCTATCTACAGCGAAGGATGTATCTACAGCAAATGATCAATCTATAGCAAAGGATATATCTGCAGTAAAGGAACTCTATACAGCCAAAGGATCCATTTACAGCAAAGGATCTATCTACAACAAAGAATCTATCTACAGCAAAGGAACTATTTATAGCGGAAAATCTTTCTACAGCAAAGGATCTACTACAGCAAAGGATCTATCTTCAGCAAAGAATCTATCTACATTAAAGAATCTATCTACAGCAAAGGACCTATCTACAGTAAGAGATCTTTTTACAGCGAAGGATCAATCTACAGCAAAGGATCTATCTACAGCAAAGGATCTATCTACAGCATAGAATCTATGTACTGCAAATGATCTATCTACAGTAATGGATCTTTTTGCAGCGAAGGATCAATCTAGAGCAAATGATCTATTTACAGCGAAGGATCGATCTACAGCAAAGGATCTATCTACAGCAAAGGATCTATCTACAGCGAAGGATCTATCTACAGTCAAGGATTTATCTTCAGCAAAGCTTTTGTCTACACTAAAGGATCTATCTACAGAAAAGGTTCTATCTACAGAAAATGATTTATCTACAGCGAAGGATCTATCTACAGCAAAGGATCTATCTACAGCAAAGGATCTATCTACGGCAAAGGATTAATATATTTATTTATAGCAAAGGATCTTTGATCTATTTACATCAGTGGATCTATCTACAATAAATGATCTATCTACTACAAAAGATCTATCTACAGCAAAGGATCTATCTACAACAAAGAATCTATCTACAGCAAAAAATCTATCTACAGTAAAGGATCTATCTACAGCAAATGATCTATCTACAGCAAAGGATCTATCTACAACAAAGGATCTATCTACAGTATAGGATCTATCTACAGCAAAGGATCTATCTACAATAAACGATATATCTACAGCGAAGTATCTATCTACAGCAAAGGATCCATCTACAGCAAAGGATCTAGCTACAGTAAAGGATCTATTTACTGCAAAGGATCTGTCCATAGCAAAGGATCTATCTACAACAAAGAATCTATCTACAGCAAAGAATCTATGTTCAGCAAAGAATGTATCAACAGCAAAGGATCTATCTATAGCAAAGGATCAATCTACAGCAAAAAATCAATCCACAGCAAAGGATCTATCTACAGTAAAGTAGCTATATACAGCAAAGGATCCATCTACAGGAAAGGATCTATAAACAGCAAAGGATCTATCTACAGCAAAAGATCTATTTACAGCAAAAGTTCTAACTACAGCAAAGGATCTATCTACAGGAAAGGATTTATCTACAGGAAAGGATCTATCTACAGCAAAGGATCTATCTACAGTAAAGGATCTATCTACATCATATGATCAATCTACAGCAAGGGATCTATCCACAGCAAAGAATCTATTTACAGTTAAGGATCTATCTTCAGCAAAAGATCTATCTACAATATGGGATATATCTAAAGTAAAGGATCTATCTACTACAATGGATCTATCTAAAGCAAAAGATCTATCTACAATAAAGAATCTATCTACAACAAAAAATATATCTACAGTCAAGGATCTATCAAGAGCAAAGGATCTATATACAGCAAAAGATCTAGTAACAGCAAAAGTTCTATATTCTGCAAAGGATCTATCTACAGCAAACGATCTATCTACAAGAAAGTATCTATCTACAGCAAAGGATCTATCTACAGCAAAGGATTTATCTACAGAAGAAGATTTATCTACAGCAAGGGATCTATCGACAGTAAAGGATCAATCTACAGCAAAGGATCCATCTACAGCAAATGATCAATCTATAGTCAAGGATCTATCAAGAGCAAAGGATCTATATACAGCAAAAGATCTAGTAACAGCAAAAGTTCTATATTCTGCAAAGGATCTATCTACAGCAAAGGATCTATCTACAGGAAAGTATCTATCTACAGCAAAGGATCTATCTACAGCAAAGGATTTATCTACAGAAAAGGATTTATCTACAGCAAAGGATCTATCTACAGCAAAGGATCTATCTACAGCAAATGATCTATCTACAGCAAAGATCCATTTTGCTGTATGGGATCTATCTACAGCAAAACCTTTATCTAGAGTAAAGGATCTATCTACAGAAAAGGATCTATCTACAGAAAAGGATTTATCTAGAGCGAAGGATCTATCTACAGCAAAAGATCTATCTACAGCAAAGGATCCATCTACAGCAAATGATCTATCTACAGTCAAGGATCTATCAAGAGCAAAGGATCTATCTACAACAAAGGATCTATCTACAGCAAAGGAACTATCTACAGAAAAGGATTTATCTACAGCGAAGGATCTATCTATAGCAAAGGATCTATCAACAGCAAAGGATCTATCTACGGCAAAGGATTTATTCTTTTATTTATAGCAAAGGATCTTAGATCTATTTACAGCAAAAGATCTATCTACGATAAATGATCTATCTACTACAAAAGATCTATCTACAGCAATGGATCTATCTACAACAGAGGATCTATCTACAGCAATGGATCAATCTACAGCAAAGGATTTTTCTACAGTAAAAGAACTATCTACAGTAAAGGATCCATCTACAGCAAAGGATTTATCTACAGCAAATGATCCATCTACAGCAAAGGATCTATCTTCAGCAAAGGATCTTTCTACAGAATAGGATCTATCTACAGCAAAGGATCTATCTACAATATGTGACCTATTTACAGCAAAGGATCTATCTACAGCGAAGGATGTATCTACAGCAAATGATCAATCTATAGCAAAGGATATATCTGCAGTAAAGGAACTCTATACAGCCAAAGGATCCATTTACAGCAAAGGATCTATCTACAACAAAGAATCTATCTACAGCAAAGGAACTATTTATAGCGGAAAATCTTTCTACAGCAAAGGATCTACTACAGCAAAGGATCTATCTTCAGCAAAGAATCTATCTACAATAAAGAATCTATCTACAGCAAAGGACCTATCTACAGTAAGAGATCTTTTTACAGCGAAGGATCAATCTACAGCAAAGGATCTATCTACAGCAAAGGATCTATCTACAGCATAGAATCTATCTACTGCAAATGATCTATCTACAGTAATGGATCTTTTTGCAGCGAAGGATCAATCTAGAGCAAAGGATCTATTTACAGCGAAGGATCGATCTACAGCAAAGGATCTATCTACAGCAAAGGATCTATCTACAGCGAAGGATCTATCTACAGTCAAGGATTTATCTTCAGCAAAGCTTTTGTCTACACTAAAGGATCTATCTACAGAAAAGGTTCTATCTACAGAAAAGGATTTATCTACAGCGAAGGATCTATCTACAGCAAAGGATCTATCTACAGCAAAGGATCTATCTACGGCAAAGGATTAATATATTTATTTATAGCAAAGGATCTTTGATCTATTTACATCAGTGGATCTATCTACAATAAATGATCTATCTACTACAAAAGATCTATCTACAGCAAAGGATCTATCTACAACAAAGAATCCATCTACAGCAAAAAATCTATCTACAGTAAAGGATCTATCTACAGCAAATGATCTATCTACAGCAAAGGATCTATCTACAACAAAGGATCTATCTACAGTATAGGATCTATCTACAGCAAAGGATCTATCTACAATAAACGATATATCTACAGCGAAGTATCTATCTACAGCAAAGGATCCATCTACAGCAAAGGATCTATCTACAGTAAAGGATCTATTTACTGCAAAGGATCTGTCCATAGCAAAGAATCTATCTACAACAAAGAATCTATCTACAGCAAAGAATCTATGTTCAGCAAAGAATGTATCAACAGCAAAGGATCTATCTATAGCAAAGGATCAATCTACAGCAAAAAATCAATCCACAGCAAAGGATCTATCTACAGTAAAGTAGCTATATACAGCAAAGGATCCATCTACAGGAAAGGATCTATAAACAGCAAAGGATCTATCTACAGCAAAAGATCTATTTACAGCAAAAGTTCTAACTACAGCAAAGGATCTATCTACAGGAAAGGATTTATCTACAGGAAAGGATCTATCTACATTAAAGGATCTATCTACAGTAAAGGATCTATCTACATCATATGATCAATCTACAGCAAGGGATCTATCTACAGCAAAGAATCTATTTACAGTTAAGGATCTATCTTCAGCAAAAGATCTATCTACAATATGGGATATATCTAAAGTAAAGGATCTATCTACTACAAAGGATCTATCTAAAGCAAAAGATCTATCTACAACAAAGAATCTATCTACAACAAAAAATATATCTACAGTCAAGGATCTATCAAGAGCAAAGGATCTATATACAGCAAAAGATCTAGTAACAGCAAAAGTTCTATATTCTGCAAAGGATCTATCTACAGCAAAGGATCTATCTACAAGAAAGTATCTATCTACAGCAAAGGATCTATCTACAGCAAAGGATTTATCTACAGAAGAGGATTTATCTACAGCAAGGGATCTATCGACAGTAAAGGATCAATCTACAGCAAAGGATCCATCTACAGCAAATGATCTATCTACAGTCAAGGATCTATCAAGAGCAAAGGATCTATATACAGCAAAAGATCTAGTAACAGCAAAAGTTCTATATTCTGCAAAGGATCTATCTACAGCAAAGGATCTATCTACAGGAAAGTATCTATCTACAGCAAAGGATCTATCTACAGCAGAGGATTTATCTACAGAAAAGGATTTATCTACAGCAAAGGATCTATCTACAGCAAAGGATCTATCTACAGCAAATGATCTATCTACAGCAAAGATCCATTTTGCTGTATGGGATCTATCTACAGCAAAACTTTTATCTACAGTAAAGGATCTATCTACAGAAAAGGATCTATCTACAGAAAAGGATTTTTCTAGAGCGAAGGATCTATCTACAGCAAAGGATCTATCTACAGCAAAGGATCCATCTACAGCAAATGATCTATCTACAGTCAAGGATCTATCAAGAGCAAAGGATTTATCTACAACAAAGGATCTATCTACAGCAAAGGAACTATCTACAGAAAAGGATTTATCTACAGCGAAGGATCTATCTATAGCAAAGGATCTATCAACAGCAAAGGATCTATCTACGGCAAAGGATTTATTCTTTTATTTATAGCAAAGGATCTTAGATCTATTTACAGCAAAAGATCTATCTACGATAAATGATCTATCTACTACAAAAGATCTATCTACAGCAATGGATCTATCTACAACAAAGGATCCATCTACAGCAATGGATCAATCTACAGCAAAGGATTTTTCTACAGTAAAAGAACTATCTACAGTAAAGGATCCATCTACAGCAAAGGATTTATCTACAGCAAATGATCCATCTACAGCAAAGGATCTATCTTCAGCAAAGGATCTTTCTACAGAATAGGATCTATCTACAGCAAAGGATCTATCTACAATATGTGATCTAATTACAGCAAAGGATCTATCTACAGCGAAGGATGTATCTACAGCAAATGATTTATCTACAACAAAGAATCTATCTACAGCAAAGGAACTATTTATAGCGGAGAATCTTTCTACAGCAAAGGATCTACTACAGCAAAGGATCTATCTTCAGCAAAGGATCTATCTACATTAAAGAATCTATCTACAGCAAAGGACCTATCTACAGTAAGGGATCTAATTACAGCGAAGGATCAATCTACAGCAAAGGATCTATCTACAGCAAAGGATCTATCTACAGCATAGGATCTATCTACAGCAAAGGATCTATCTACAGTAATGGATCTTTTTGCAGCGAAGGATCAATCTACAGCAAAGGATCTATTTACAGCGAAGGATCGATCTACAGCAAAGGATCTATCAACAGCAAAGGATCTATCTACAGCGAAGGATCTATCTACAGTCAAGGATTTATCTTCAGCAAAGCTTTTGTCTACAGTAAAGGATCTATCTACAGAAAAGGTTCTATCTTCAGAAAAGGATTTATCTACAGCGAAGGATCTATCTACAGCAAAGGATCTATCTACAGCAAAGGATCTATCTACGGCAAAGGATTAATATATTTATTTATAGCAAAGGATCTTTGATCTATTTACATCAGTGGATCTATCTACAATAAATGATCTATCTACTACAAAAGATCTATCTACAGCAAAGGATCTATCTACAACAAAGAATCTATCTACAGCAAAAAATCTATCTACAGTAAAGGATCTATCTACAGCAAATGATCTATCTACAGCAAAGGAGCTATCTACAGCAAAGGATCTATCTACAGTATAGGATCTATCTACAGCAAAGGATATATCTACAATAAACGATATATCTACAGCGAAGTATCTATCTACAGCAAAGGATCCATCTACAGCAAAGGATCTATCTACAGTAAAGGATCTATTTACTGCAAAGGATCTGTCCACAGCAAAGGATCTATCTACATCAAAGAATCTATCTACAGCAAAGAATCTATGTTCAGCAAAGAATCTATCAACAGCAAAGGATCTATCTATAGCAAAGGATCAATCTACAGCAAATAATCAATCCACAGCAAAGGATCTATCTACAGTAAAGAAGCTATATACAGCAAAGGATCCATCTACAGGAAAGGATCTATAAACAGCAAAGGATCTATCTACAGCAAAAGATCTATTTACAGCAAAAGTTCTTACTACAGCAAAGGATCTATCTACAGGAAAGGATCTATCTACAGGAAAGGATCTATCTACAGCAAAGGATCTATCTACAGTAAAGGATCTATCTACATCATATGATCAATCTACAGCAAGGGATCTATCTACAGCAAAGAATCTATTTACAGTTAAGGATCTATCTTCAGCAAAAGATTTATCTACAATATGGGATATATCTAAAGTAAAGGATCTATCTACTACAAAGGATCTATCTACAGCAAAAGATCTATCTACAATATGGGATATATCTAAAGTAAAGGATCTATCTACTACAAAGGATCTATCTACAGCAAAAGATCTATCTACAACAGAGAATCTATCTACAGCAAAAAATATATCTACAGTCAAGGATCTATCAAGAGCAAAGGATCTATATACAGCAAAAGATCTAGTAACAGCAAAAGTTCTATATTCTGCAAAGGATCTATCTACAGCAAAGGATCTATCTACAAGAAAGTATCTATCTACAGCAAAGGATCTATCTACAGCAAAGGATTTATCTACAGAGAAGGATTTATCTACAGCAAGGGATCTATCGACAGTAAAGGATCTATCTACAGCAAAGGATCCATCAACAGCAAATTATCTATCTACAGTCAAGGATCTATCAAGAGCAAAGGATCTTTATACAGCAAAAGATCTAGTAACAGCAAAAGTTCTATATTCTGCAAAGGATCTATCTACAGCAAAGGATCAATCTACAGGAAAGTATCTATCTACAGCAAAGGATCTATCTACAGCAAAGGATTTATCTACAGAAAAGGATTTATCTACAGCAAAGGATCTATCTACAGCGAAGGATCTATCTACAGCAAAGATCCATTTTACTGTATGGGATCTATCTACAGCAAAACTTTTATCTACAGTAAAGGATCTACCTACGAAAAGGATCTATCTACAGAAAAGGATTTATCTAGAGCGAAGGATCTATCTACAGCAAAGGATCTATCTACGGCAAAGGATTTATATATTTATTTATAGCAAAGGATCTTTGATCTATTTACATCAGTAGATCTATCTACAATAAATGATCTATCTACTACAAAAGATCTATCTACAGCAAAGGATCTATCTACAACAAAGAATCTATCTACAGCAAAGGATCTATCTACAGCAAGGGATATATCTACAGTATAGGATCTATCTACAGCAAAGGATCCATCTACAGCGAAGGATTTATCTACAGTAAAGGATCTATTTACTGCAAAGGATCTGTCCACAGCAAAGGATCTATCTACAACAAAGAATCTATCTACAGCAAAGAATCTATGTTCAGCAAAGAATCTACCAACAGCAAAGGATCTATCTACAGCAAAGGATCAATCTACAGCAAAAAATCAATCCACAGCAAAGGATCTATCTACAGTAAAGTAGCTATATACAGCTAAGGATCCATCTACAGGAAAGGATCTAAAAGCAGCAAAGGATCTATCTACAGCAAAAGATCTATTTACAGCAAAAGTTCTATATATAGTAAAGGATCTATCTACAGTAAAGGATCTATCTACAGTAAAGGATCTATCTACATCATATGATCAATCTACATCAAGGGATCTATCTACAGCAAATAATCTATTTACAGTTAAGGATCTATCTACAGCAAAAGATCTATCTACAATATGGGATATATCTACAGTAAAGGATCTATCTATTACAAAGGATCTATCTACAGCAAACGATCTATCTACAACAAAGAATCTATCTACAGCAAAGAATATATCTACAGTGAAGGCTCTATGTACAGCAAAAGGATCTATCTACAGCAAAGCATCTATCTACAGCAAAGCATCTATCTACAGCAAGGGATCTATCGTCAGTAAAGGATCTATCTTCAGCAAAGGATCCATTTACAGCAAATGATCTATCTACAGTCAAGGATCTATCAAGAGCAAAGGATCTATATACAGCAAAAGATCTAGTAACAGCAAAAGTTCTATATTCTGCAAAGGATCTATCTACAGCAAAGGATCTATCTACAGGAAAGTATCTATCTACAGCAAAGGATCTATCCACAGCAAAGGATTTATCTACAGAAAAGGATAACAAAATGACACTGGTTTTGTTTTTCCACTTTATTATATGCATTTATTTATCAATAGACTTTTTAAATTAAATCAATACTATTCAAATTAATTTGAAAGTGTTGCTGGATGACCAGTTCATATGGTGTCACCTGATTTGGTCCTCCAGAAAAAATTAATATGTCGCACCTGAGTTTATTTCAACAGGCAGACCTGCACTAGACCTCACCAGCAGTACACACAGTTACAAGGCTCACTTTTACTAATTGGAAAGTAGGGTGAAAAACGATATCTTCGTTTACTACCATATCACCGACCATTAACGAATTATGAGGAACTGCTACTAAACTTGCTCTTCTCATCGTATCACTTCTAAGGTCGCTACCATGCACCTGATGTTAATGGCTGGTTTTAAAATGTTAATGGCTGGTTTTAACATTGGAATGGAGTGAGAAAAGAAGAGGGGTTGGGGAGGCGATGGAGGGAGTCTGGAAATCAGGATGGAAGCTGCGACAAAGGAGTTTGTTTTAAGGTGAGCCGTATGGACAATCGGTTAAAATCTAGCAACCCTTTCATATGCAATAGGTTTAAAAGAACATTGATTAAAAATTACTTGATTAAAAATTACTTGATTAAAAATTACTTGATTAAAACTTACTTGATTAAAAATTACTTGATTAAAAATTACTTGATTAAAAATTACTCTATTGAGAGTTACTTACTGCTGATATATAAAATGATCAATGTTAATAATTCTCATTGATTCGTTTTGAATGATTAAATAATGTGTACATGATTGATTGGATGGAACTATCGAACCAGTGATTTATTCCTGACTTAACACTCATCAATTCATCTCTTTTTAGATCTGTTGGGACAGTGAAGAGTGGAGGTTGGAGGTGGAGTGTCTGTGAATCCCACCAACATGAGAGAGCGGAAGTTGTGGCGGCGCATTTATGGGACATATTGCTCTTTATGAAGTCCTTTGAACCTGTAGTGCTAAACTGCTCAATAACCCTTGTCTTTTGTGATCCAGTTAAAAACCTCTTAAACCTAACTTATCTAAATCTAAATTAACTGTAGAGTGCTTATGTGAATAAATATGAAGGATGATTTGTCTTAAATTTATTTATAAACTTTACATTTAAAATTTACTATATTCACTTTCTTCGATTGGTCCTTCGAACTTTAGTCTTTTTTTTCCTAATTTGTCTCCTGAATGTGCCTCCATGACTCCCCTCAT
This sequence comes from Caprella mutica, assembly GCA_947561585.1. Classification (NCBI taxonomy): domain Eukaryota; kingdom Metazoa; phylum Arthropoda; class Malacostraca; order Amphipoda; family Caprellidae; genus Caprella; species Caprella mutica. The sequence continues at coordinate 351,345 of CANNZV010000105.1, forward strand.
CGCTTCCAATCAATCTGCCCCATTGATTTATTATTGTGGTTTGAATTTGAATACTAACCATTTTCCTTGGAATTCTGTAACTAATATTTCAGGTGGACAGGTTAATATTTCTATTAGGTCTTGACCTATATAATTGTTTAAAATGTCTAAGGACGAAAAAGAACGTGCGTCGTATAGACGACGTGTAGACAAGCTACTGTTAGAACTCGCCGACACCATGGAGCAAAGATCTAAGGCAGAACTAAAAGCCGACCATGACACACTTTTCGAGTTAGCCGAAAAGATAAAACCTCTTGATGAGAAGCTTTTGGCAAAACAGCGCAACACCGATAGTGCTGACATCCTGGACATAGAAGTTCAGGAGGATGAGTGTGATGCGTTCTTAAAGAAGATAAAGGTGAGCATGAATCTAATTAATACTCAGTGCTCCACTAATCTTGACTATTCTAACTCTAATGGTGTGCGAAATCGCATTAAATTACCAGAGATAACTCTACCTAAGTTTTGGGCTGATTCAACATTAGATAAAATGACATGTCGTGCATTTTTCGAATCTTTTGAACACCTGATATCACAATATAATTTGAATGAGCTGGAGAGCTATAATTTGCTTGAAAAGCAGTGTGGAGGTAGAGCGAAAGCAATGATATCGTCACTGAATGTTGTCAATCAAACTTATAATAAAGCTAAAGCAATTTTGATGAAGGCATTTGCCGAGGAAACTCCTCAGAAATTTACCGTAATTAAGCAAATAATTGACCTTAATTTTGTGTGGGGTGTAGATGATCCATTTCTTTATTATGCTGAATTTAAGAAACTGGTAGATTCGGTTAGAGATCTAGATATTTCACTGAATGAATTCTTGTTATATTTTATATGGAGTGGATTGCCCTCAAAATTTCAAGATTTAATTGTGTCTATTACTAATAAAGCCTATCCAACTTTGAATGAATTAAGTGATAAATTTTTAGAGGCCAGTAATAGATATGTATCTCATATACCTAATAAACCTATAAAATCAGAGGTGAGTGTTGCAGTCACCAGTCAAGCAGGCTCAGTCAGTAAAGTCAAATGTATACTCTGTAATGATATTTCCCATCCAATTTCTAAGTGTACAGAATACTTGTCAGTTCAGAATAAGTTAGACAAATTAGTAGAGTTAAAGTTGTGTACTAAATGTTTGACAGGTGGTCATGATTTTAGAAACTGTAGTTTTGTACCTTCGGGAAAATGTTTCAAGTGCAAATCCAAACATTGGAGTTTTCTTTGCACTGGTGGTACTGACAGTAGATTAGGTAATTATGATCGTAGACCGGTACATAAGAATGGGAATTCTATTTCAGTTAGCGTAAGTGCTGTGGCTGGGCAGTTAAACATTACTGATTCACTTTTGCCTTTGTTGTCTGTAGTTCCTAATATCCCAGGCAAAAATAATGTGACTATTGATACTATTATGGACATGGGAAGTCAGAATAGCTTCATTACTACTGATTTGGCCGACCAGCTTGATTTACCGGTAGTGAATGGGAATATTTCTCTGCAAATTAGGGGTATAAATTCTTCTCAGAAAATTGTTACGAAATCTGTTAAATTTCCATTTACAATAGGTAATGAAGTTTATGAAGTAGTGTGCATTTGTATTCCTAAAATAAATATAGCATTTAAAACTCCTGCCTTAGGAAAATTGTTAAATTGCTTGAATAAGGAGGGAATTACGCTTGCTTTTGATAGATTTGTATGGAATACAAATATAGATGAAATATCTAGTTTAGGTTTCCTATTAGGTGCCAGAGATTGGCATATAGTTTCTCATATGGATATAGGTACTGTAGGAGACTCTAATTCACCGAGCACTTATTATAAAACTAATGTAGGAATAGTCTTGGTAGGGTCTATTAGGGATTGGTTAACTAATTATACAGAGTTAGTTGATAGCATGCAAACAACCAGTATTAATGTTAGTGCACAGGATTTAATTGAGGACTATACAGATTGTGACTTATTAGATGATACCATATCGTACGATAATCTGCTCACGATAGCTGACGATGATGAGTTAGATTCGATATGTAATAGGTTTCTATCTATTGGTAATATTAATGAGACTGACGAGAATTTAATGACTGAACATGATTTGAATAGATTCATTTATGATAATTCTTGCAGAAATAGTTCAGGCATGCATATTATGGCTATTCCATGGATTACTAGAAATAAACAGTGTCTAAGTAAAAATGAACATTTAGCACTAAAAGTCATGGAAAACGCAGTTCACAAATTTCGAAACACTGATATTTTGAGTAGAATTAATGAGGTATTTGAGTCTCAGATTGCCCAGGGAATGATAGAGGAAATAGATAACTTTGTTCAATTCAAAGTAGATAATCCTGATTTTTCTTTCTTGAGTCATTTTCCTGTGGTAAAAGAAGACAGAGCTACATCTAAAGTACGCATAGTTTATATGGCTAATTTAGCAGAAAAAAGAAAGACCGCTGCTATGTCATTAAATCAGTGCATTCACCCAGGATTTAATAAAACTCCTAAAATTGCAGACGCATTAATGCAGACAAAATTTGACCGGACTCTTTTAACATTTGACATTTCAAAAGCATATCATAGGCTAGGAATGTCTGAAGAGAATTCTGCTCATTTTTTATTCTATTGGTGTAGAAATATTGCTGACGGAGATTATACTCCAGTAGTGTATAAATGTAACCGCATAGTCTTTGGTATGAATGTCTCTCCTTACTTGCTTCACTGTTGTTTGAGGAAGATTCTGATTGATGAGGAGGAGAATGATATTCAATTAAGAGACTTGAAAGATAGAATTTTCAGAGGAAGTTATGTAGAGAATTTCAGTATTGGTTGTAACTCATTAGATGAACTGAATTACTCTTATGACTCTGCAGTTGAAATATTTAACATTAATGGTTTTCCTTTGCAGCAGTTTGTATGTAATAATGTTAATTTCCAGAGTGATCTTGACATTAGACAAGATTGTGAAACTGAGAAAGAAGTTAAGCTGTTGGGTATGAAGTGGGATAGAGTAAATGACACTATAAGTTCCACAAAATTTAATCTAAATTTGGAAGCTAATACCAAACGACAAATAATGTGCACGTTAAAAACTGCCTTCGATTTACAGAATTCTAACATTCCAATTCTGAATAGGAGTAAAGTTTTCCTGCAGGAGTTACAGAAGGATGTTAAGTGTAAGTGGGATGCAAGGCTTTCCCAGGCGAAACTGCATGAATGGAGACTCATAGCGAAGCAAGCCAACGAATACGAACCCCCAGCTATTCCAAGGTTTATTGGAACACGTGAGTCTAAATATAGTCTAATCTCTTTAAGCGATGCGAGTAAAGACTTTATTGGTGCAGTAATTTACATTAAAAATGAAACTGACAATACTTTACATTATTTGATCTCGCACAATAACGTTCTAGATGCCTCGATGAGAGCTAGAACTATGCCTGTTCTCGAATTATGTGCACTGGAATATGCTACAGCTAAAGTTAGAGAAATTTATTGTTCATTAGTTGCTAATGGTAGGAATGTATGTAATACGTATGTTCTTACTGATTCTAACATTGCTCTGAGTTGGATAGCTAAACATGAAATTGAACAAGGTAAAACTCAAAAAAGAAGCGTATTCATTAATAATCGCATTTCTAAAATTGTTAAATATTCTAATGATTGCGTGTTGGTTAAGTTCAGCCATATCGGGACAGACGTAAATACAGCTGATTTGGTAACCAGATTTATTTCCCCAAATAAATTTAATAAGAGTAACTTTATTTGTGGTCCTGATATATTTAAATGTGAACAATTTGAGGATAGTTTTGATTGGCTACTAATTCCTAATCAACATTTAAATAACGATGAGCTTCCAACGTTTTCTGTTGCTGCTGTAGGCATAGAAAACTATACAAATGAGGGGGAAACTATTCTAGATCTTGGTAGATTTTCATCGCTCGCTAAAGCAGTCGGAGTACTTACGAAAGTAAAATTGTTTGTGTATAAACTTAAACGTAAGATTAATTTGGCTTGTAGTGAGAGAGATGTGTTTGATAGAGATCAGAATTTAAGGCAAGTATTGAGATTAGATCAAAGGAAATGCTTTCCAGATATTTTTAGATTTTTGGAATCTAAGAATAAATATAAATCCAAAATGCCACCATTGATATCACAAATGAATGTTGTATTGAGTGATGACGGTATTTTGAGGGTTAAAAGTAAGCTCTGTAACTTAAAGACTACCTCTTCTACCAAACATCCAATATTACTGAGTAAAGAGGGTGATTTTACTAGATTGGTGGTACTGGATTACCATGAGAAATACAATCATTGCGGGAAATATTTTCTAATTCATCAATTGAAGGCTACATACTTTATTTGTAAGCCATTTTCAGCCGTTAAAAATATACTTAGGCATTGCTACCATTGCAAGAGATTCAACTCTCGTACAGTTAAAACTAATGCAAATGACTACAAAAGTTGGAATGTTGAACCTGGCAAGCGATTATTTTCAACATGTTTCATAGATTGTTTCGGTCCCTATTTATGGCGGGGTCAAAACTAAAGTCTACGGGGTTGTTTTCAAATGTGTATGGAGCAAAACCATAAACGTAGAGGTAGTGATTAGTTTGTCAACGGAACATTTTGTACTCGCATTTCAGAATCATATATACGCATATGGGTTGCCAGAGCGAGTAATATCAGATGAAGGGTCGAATTTCACTTCAGGTTTCAGTCAGTTTGACAGATTTTTCAATTCATTGGAAGTGAAATCTTATCTTGATGAGTATGGAATTAAAAGTTGTACTTTCGAACAATATCCCCCAGGATCTTTAAATAGAGGTATTGGGGGTATGATTGAGAACTCTGTGAGCCTAATGAAGCGATTAGTTCAGGGTTCTATTAGGAATAGCACTATTGAATTTGTCAAGTTTTGTAATGTAATAAATCAGTGTGTGTCTTTTGCTAATAAACGTCCTATAACTGGGATATCTTCGTTGAGAGAGTCCAACTTGGATGAAATAGGTTTGGTGTTGACACCAGAAATACTTAAGTTTGGGTACGAGTTACCAGTATTCGAGGTAACTAACACATGCGAACCAGATTCATTTTCTGATTTTGCCGACGAAGATGGGAATAAATTGATCACCGTAAAAAGTAGAATAAGAGAATTTTACGCTACTGAGTTTCTTTATGGCCTAATTGATCAAGCAACTAAATCCAAAGGTAAATTCATTCCAGTAACTCATCAGAATATTGAAATAGGCGATATTGTGCTAATTAACGATGACTTTGTGAAACCTGCGAATTATCAGTTAGGTAAAGTATTGCAAGTTACAGTGAACTCATTACAAGAGACTACGGGAGTCAAGCTGCTAAAAGGCAACAAGTCAGTGGTCAATAGAGACATCTCTTCTGTTATTCTGTTTGTAAAGGGTAGATTGGAAAACCTTTCTGGATCAGTTTTACCAGTAGATAGTAAGACGCGAGTGAAAGCTAAAAGGAGAGCAGCATTAAAGTGTGCTGAGCGTAATAAGAGAATACTCGATAGTCAAGATTAATGACTATTGAGTTACTGTAAATAATATATATAATGTGTTGAAGTTAAATAAAATTGTTCTTTGTTCTTGTAGATTAGATCCTATTTATGTTTTCAAATTTGTACATTTTTATTCTTGTTGAAATATAAATAGTTAAACTTTGTATTTTACGCCTTTCCGGGGGGGCCAGATTGAAAAAAAATAACACTGGTTTTGTTTTTCCACTTTATTATATGCATTTATTTATCAATAGACTTTTTAAATTAAATCAATACTATTTAAATTAATTTGAAAGTGTTGCTGGACGACCAGTTCATATGGTGTCACCTGATTTGGTCCTCCAGAAAAAATTAATATGTCGCACCTGAGTCTATTTCAACAGGCAGACCTGCACTAGACCTCACCAGCAGTACACACAGTTACAAGGCTCACTTTTACTAATTGGAAAGTAGGGTGAAAAGCGATATCTTCGTTTACTGCCATATCACCGACCATTAACGAATTATGAGGAACTGCTACTAAACTTGCTCTTTTCATCGTATCACTTCTAAGGTCGCTACCATGCACCTGATGTTAATGGCTGGTTTTAAAATGTTAATGGCTGGTTTTAAAATTAGAATGGAGTGAGAAAAGAAGAGGGGTTGGGGAGGCGATGGAGGGAGTCTGGAAATCAGGATGGAAGCTGCGACAAAGGAGTTTGTTTTAAGGTGAGCCGTATGGACAATCGGTTAAAATCTAGCAACCCTTTCATATGCAATAGGTTTAAAAGAACATTGATTAAAAATTACTTGATTAAAAATTACTTGATTATAAATTACTTGATTAAAACTTACTTGATTAAAAATTACTTGATTAAAAATTACTTGATTAAAAATTACTTGATTAAAAATTACTCTATTGAGAGTTACTTACTGCTGATATATAAAATGATCAATGTTAATAATTCTCATTGATTCGTTTTGAATGATTAAATAATGTGTACATGATTGATTGGGTGGAACTATCGAACCAGTGATTTATTCCTGACTTAACACTCATCAATTCATCTCTTTTTAGATCTGTTGGGACAGTGAAGAGTGGAGGTTGGAGGTGGAGTGTCTGTGAATCCCACCAACATGAGAGAGCGGAAGTTGTGGCGGCGCATTTATGGGACATATTGCTCTTTATGAAGTCCTTTGAACCTGTAGTGCTAAACTGCTCAATAACCCTTGTCTTTTGTGATCCAGTTAAAAACCTCTTAAACCTAACTTATCTAAATCTAAATTAACTGTAGAGTGCTTATGTGAATAAATATGAAGGATGATTTGTCTTAAATTTATTTATAAACTTTACATTTGAAATTTACTATATTCACTTTCTTCGCTAAGGATCTATCTACAGCAAAAGATCTATCTACAGCAAAGGATCCATCTACAGCAAATGATCTATCTACAGTCAAGGATCTATCTACGGCAAAGGATTAATATATTTATTTATAGCAAAGGATCTTTGATCTATTTACATCAGTGGATCTATCTACAATAAATGATCTATCTACTACAAAAGATCTATCTACAGCAAAGGATCTATCTACAACAAAGAATCTATCTACAGCAAAAAATCTATCTACAGTAAAGGATCTATCTACAGCAAATGATCTATCTACAGCAAAGGATCTATCTACAGCAAAGAATCTATCTACAGTATAGGATCTATCTACAGCAAAGGATCTATCTACAATAAACGATATATCTACAGCGAAGTATCTATCTACAGCAAAGGATCCATCTACAGCAAAGGATCTATCTACAGTAAAGGATCTATTTACTGCGAAGGATCTGTCCACAGCAAAGGATCTATCTACAACAAAGAATCTATCTACAGCAAAGAATCTATGTTCAGCAAAGAATCTATCAACAGCAAAGGATCTATCTATAGCAAAGGATCAATCTACAGCAAATAATCAATCCACAGCAAAGGATCTATCTACAGTAAAGAAGCTATATACAGCAAAGGATCCATCTACAGGAAAGGATCTATAAACAGCAAAGGATCTATCTACAGCAAAAGATCTATTTACAGCAAAAGTTCTAACTACAGCAAAGGATCTATCTACAGGAAAGGATCTATCTACAGGAAAGGATCTATCTACAGCAAAGGATCTATCTACAGTAAAGGATCTATCTACATCATATGATCAATCTACAGCAAGGGATCTATCTACAGCAAAGAATCTATTTACAGTTAAGGATCTATCTTCAGCAAAAGATTTATCTACAATATGGGATATATCTAAAGTAAAAGATCTATCTACTACAAAGGATCTATCTACAGCAAAAGATCTATCTACAATATGGGATATATCTAAAGTAAAGGATCTATCTACTACAAAGGATCTATCTACAGCAAAAGATCTATCTACAACAAAGAATCTATCTACAGCAAAAAATATATCTACAGTCAAGGATCTATCAAGAGCAAAGGATCTATATACAGCAAAAGATCTAGTAACAGCAAAAGTTCTATATTCTGCAAAGGATCTATCTACAGCAAAGGATCTATCTACAAGAAAGTATCTATCTACAGCAAAGGATCTATCTACAGCAAAGGATTTATCTACAGAAAAGGATTTAACTACAGCAAGGGATCTATCGACAGTAAAGGATCTATCTACAGCAAAGGATCCATTTACAGCAAATTATCTATCTACAGTCAAGGATCTATCAAGAGCAAAGGATCTATAAACAGCAAAAGATCTAGTAACAGCAAAAGCTCTATATTCTGCAAAGGATCTATCTACAGCAAAGGATCTATCTACAGGAAAGTATCTATCTACAGCAAAGGATCTATCCACAGCAAAGGATTTATCTACAGAAAAGGATTTATCTACAGCAAAGGATCTATCTACAGCAAAAGATCTATCTACAGCAAAGGATCCATCTACAGCAAATGATCTATCTACAGTCAAGAATCTATCTACGGCAAAGGATTAATATATTTATTTTTAGCAAAGGATCTTTGATCTATTTACATCAGTGGATCTATCTACAATAAATGATCTATCTACTACAAAAGATCTATCTACAGCAAAGGATCTATCTACAGCAAAAAATCTATCTACAGTAAAGGATCTATCTACAGCAAATGATCTATCTACAGCAAAGGATCTATCTACAGCAAAGGATCTATCTACAGTATAGGATCTATCTACAGCAAAGGATCTATCTACAATAAACGATATATCTACAGCGAAGTATCTATCTACAGCAAAGGATCCATCTACAGCAAAGGATCTATCTACAGTGAAGGATCTATTTACTGCAAAGGATCTGTCCAAAGCAAAGGATCTATCTACAACAAAGAATCTATCTACAGCAAAGAATCTATGTTCAGCAAAGAATCTATCAACAGCAAAGGATCTATCTATAGCAAAGGATCAATCTACAGCAAATAATCAATCCACAGCAAAGGATCTATCTACAGTAAAGAAGCTATATACAGCAAAGGATCCATCTACAGGAAAGGATCTATAAACAGCAAAGGATCTATCTACAGCAAAAGATCTATTTACAGCAAAAGTTCTAACTACAGCAAAGGATCTATCTACAGGAAAGGATCTATCTACAGGAAAGGATCTATCTACAGCAAAGGATCTATCTACAGTAAAGGATCTATCTACATCATATGATCAATCTACAGCAAGGGATCTATCTACAGCAAAGAATCTATTTACAGTTAAGGATCTATCTTCAGCAAAAGATTTATCTACAATATGGGATATATCTAAAGTAAAGGATCTATCTACTACAAAGGATCTATCTACAGCAAAAGATCTATCTACAATATGGGATATATCTAAAGTAAAGGATCTATCTACTACAAAGGATCTATCTACAGCAAAAGATCTATCTACAACAAAGAATCTATCTACAGCAAAAAATATATCTACAGTCAAGGATCTATCAAGAGCAAAGGATCTATATACAGCAATAGATCTAGTAACAGCAAAAGTTCTATATTCTGCAAAGGATCTATCTACAGCAAAGGATCTATCTACAAGAAAGTATCTATCTACAGCAAAGGATCTATCTACAGCAAAGGATTTATCTACAGAAAAGGATTTATCTACAGCAAGGGATCTATCGACAGTAAAGGATCTATCTACAGCAAAGGATCCATTTACAGCAAATTATCTATCTACAGTCAAGGATCTATCAAGAGCAAAGGATCTATATACAGCAAAAGATCTAGTAACAGCAAAAGTTCTATATTCTGCAAAGGATCTATCTACAGCAAAGGATCAATCTACAGGAAAGTATCTATCTACAGCAAAGGATCTATCTACAGCAAAGGATCTATCTACAGCAAAGGATTTATCTACAGAAAAGGATTTATCTACAGCAAAGGATCTATCTACAGCAAAGGATCTATCTACAGCAAAGATCCATTTTACTGTATGGGATCTATCTACAGCAAAACTTTTATCTACAGTAAAGGATCTATCTACAGAAAAAGATCTATCTTTAGAAAAGGATTTATCTAGAGCGAAGGATCTATCTACAGCAAAGGATCTATCTACGGCAAAGGATTTATATATTTATTTATAGAAAAGGATCTTTGATCTATTTACATCAGTAGATCTATCTACAATAAATGATCTATCTACTACAAAAGATCTATCTACAGCAAAGGATCTATCTACAACAAAGAATTTATCTACAGCAAAGGATCTATCTACAGCAAGGGATCTATCTACAGTATAGGATCTATCTACAGCAAAGGATCCATCTACAGCGAAGGATTTATCTACAGTAAAGGATCTATTTACTGCAAAGGATCTGTCCACAGCAAAGGATCTATCTACAACAAAGAATCTATCTACAGCAAAGAATCTATGTTCAGCAAAGAATCTATCAACAGCAAAGGATCTATCTACAGCAAAGGATCAATCTACAGCAAAAAATCAATCCAAAGCAAAGGATCTATCTACAGTAAAGTAGCTATATACAGCTAAGGATCCATCTACAGGAAAGGATCTATAAGCAGCAAAGGATCTATCTACAGCAAAAGATCTATTTACAGCAAAAGTTCTATATACAGTAAAGGATCTATCTACAGTAAAGGATCTATCTACATCATATGATCAATCTACATCAAGGGATCTATCTACAGCAAATAATCTATTTACAGTTAAGGATCTATCTACAGCAAAAGATCTATCTACAATATGGGATATATCTACAGTAAAGGATCTATCTACTACAAAGGATCTATCTACAGCAAACGATCTATCTACAACAAAGAATCTATCTACAGCAAAGAATATATCTACAGTGAAGGCTCTAAGTACAGCAAAAGGATCTATCTACAGCATAGCATCTATCTACAGCAAAGCATCTATCTACAGCAAGGGATCTATCGTCAGTAAAGGATCTATCTACAGCAAAGGATCCATTTACAGCAAATGATCTATCTTCAGTCAAGGATCTATCAAGAGCAAAGGATCTATAAACAGCAAAAGATCTAGTAACAGCAAAAGCTCTATATTCTGCAAAGGATCTATCTACAGCAAAGGATCTATCTACAGGAAAGTATCTATCTACAGCAAAGGATCTATCCACAGCAAAGGATTTATCTACAGAAAAGGATTTATCTACAGCAAAGGATCTATCTACAGCAAAAGATCTATCTACAGCAAAGGAACCATCTACAGCAAATGATCTATCTACAGTCAAGAATCTATCTACGGCAAAGGATTAATATATTTTTTTATAGCAAAGGATCTTTGATCTATTTACATCAGTGGATCTATCTACAATAAATGATCTATCTACTACAAAAGATCTATCTACAGCAAAGGATCTATCTACAACAAAGAATCTATCTACAGCAAAAAATCTATCTACAGTAAAGGATCTATCTACAGCAAATGATCTATCTACAGCAAAGGATCTATCTACAGCAAAGGATCTATCTACAGTATAGGATCTATCTACAGCAAAGGATCTATCTACAATAAACGATATATCTACAGCGAAGTATCTATCTACAGCAAAGGATCCATCTACAGCAAAGGATCTATCTACAGTAAAGGATCTATTTACTGCAAAGGATCTGTCCACAGCAAAGGATCTATCTACAACAAAGAATCTATCTACAGCAAAGAATCTATGTTCAGCAAAGAATCTATCAACAGCAAAGGATCTATCTATAGCAAAGGATCAATCTACAGCAAATAATCAATCCACAGCAAAGGATCTATCTACAGTAAAGAAGCTATATACAGCAAAGGATCAATCTACAGGAAAGGATCTATAAACAGCAAAGGATCTATCTACAGCAAAAGATCTATTTACAGCAAAAGTTCTAACTACAGCAAAGGATCTATCTACAGGAAAGGATCTATCTACAGGAAAGGATCTATCTACAGCCAAGGATCTATCTACAGTAAAGGATTTATCTACATCATATGATCAATCTACAGCAAGGGATCTATCTACAGCAAAGAATCTATTTACAGTTAAGGATCTATCTTCAGCAAAAGATTTATCTACAATATGGGATATATCTAAAGTAAAGGATCTATCTACTACAATGGATCTATCTACAGCAAAAGATCTATCTTCAATATGAGATATATCTAAAGTAAAGGATCTATCTACTACAAAGGATCTATCTACAGCAAAAGATCTATCTACAACAAAGAATCTATCTACAGCAAAAAATATATCTACAGTCAAGGATCTATCAAGAGCAAAGGATCTATATACAGCAAAAGATCTAGTAACAGCAAAAGTTCTATATTCTGCAAAGGATCTATCTACAGCAAAGGATCTATCTACAAGAACGTATCTATCTACAGCAAAGGATCTATCCACAGCAAAAGATCTATTTACAGCAAAAGTTCTAACTACAGCAAAGGATCTATCTACAGGAAAGGATCTATCTACAGGAAAGGATCTATCTACAGCAAAGGATCTATCTACAGTAACGGATTTATCTACATCATATGATCAATCTACAGCAAGGGATCTATCTACAGCAAAGAATCTATTTACAGTTGAGGATCTATCTTCAGCAAAAGATTTATCTACAATATGGGATATATCTAAAGTAAAGGATCTATCTACTACAATGGATCTATCTACAGCAAAAGATCTATCTACAATATGGGATATATCTAAAGTAAAGGATCTATCTACTACAAAGGATCTATCTACAGCAAAAGATCTATCTACAACAAAGAATCTATCTACAGCAAAAAATATATCTACAGTCAAGGATCTATCAAGAGCAAAGGATCTATATACAGCAAAAGATCTAGTAACAGCAAAAGTTCTATATTCTGCAAAGGATCTATCTACAGCAAAGGATCTATCTACAAGAAAGTATCTATTTACAGCAAAGGATCTATCTACAGCAAAGGATTTATCTACAGAAAAGGATTTATCTACAGCAAGGGATCTATCGACAGTAAAGGATCTATCTACAGCAAAGGATCCATCTACAGCAAATTATCTATCTACAGTCAAGGATCTATCAAGAGCAAAGGATCTATATACAGCAAAAGATCTAGTAACAGCAAAAGTTCTATATTCTGCAAAGGATCTATCTACAGCAAAGGATCAATCTACAGGAAAGTATCTATCTACAGCAAAGGATCTATATACAGCAAAGGATTTATCTACAGAAAAGGATTTATCTACAGCAAAGGATCTATCTACAGCAAAGGATCTATCTACAGCAAAGATCCATTTTACTGTATGGGATCTATCTACAGCAAAACTTTTATCTACAGTAAAGGATCTATCTACAGAAAAAGATCTATCTACAGAAAAGGATTTATCTAGAGCGAAGGATCTATCTACAGCAAAGGATCTATCTACGGCAAAGGATTTATATATTTATTTATAGCAAAGGATCTTTGATCTATTTACATCAGTAGATCTATCTACAATAAATGATCTATCTACTACAAAAGATCTATCTACAGCAAAGGATCTATCTACAACAAAGAATCTATCTACAGCAAAGGATCTATCTACAGCAAGGGATCTATCTACAGTATAGGATCTATCTACAGCAAAGGATCCATCTACAGCGAAGGATTTATCTACAGTAAAGGATCTATTTACTGCAAAGGATCTGTCCACAGCAAAGGATCTATCTACAACAAAGAATCTATCTACAGCAAAGAATCTATGTTCAGCATAAAATCTATCAACAGCAAAGGATCTATCTACAGCAAAGGATCAATCTACAGCAAAAAATCAATCCACAGCAAAGGATCTATCTACAGTAAAGTAGCTATATACAGCTAAGGATCCATCTACAGGAAAGGATCTATAAGCAGCAAAGAATCTATCTACAGCAAAAGATCTATTTACAGCAAAAGTTCTATATACAGTAAAGGATCTATCTACAGTAAAGGATCTATCTACATCATATGATCAATCTACATCAAGGGATCTATCTACAGCAAATAATCTATTTACCGTTAAGGATCTATCTACAGCAAAAGATCTATCTACAATATGGGATATATCTACAGTAAAGGATCTATCTACTACAAAGGATCTATCTACAGCAAACGATCTATCTACAACAAAGAATCTATCTACAGCAAAGAATATATCTACAGTGAAGGCTCTATGTACAGCAAAAGGATCTATCTACAGCAAAGCATCTATCTACAGCAAAGCATCTATCTACAGCAAGGGATCTATCGTCAGTAAAGGATCTATCTACAGCAAAGGATCCATTTACAGCAAATGATCTATCTACAGTCAAGGATCTATCAAGAGCAAAGGATCTATATACAGCAAAAGATCTAGTAACAGCAAAAGTTCTATATTCTGCAAAGGATCTATCTACAGCAAAGGATCTATCTACAGGAAAGTATCTATCTACAGCAAAGGATCTATCCACAGCAAAGGATTTATCTACAGAAAAGGATTTATCTACAGTGAAGGATCTATCTACAGCAAAGGATCTATCTACAGTAAAGGATCCATCTACAGCAAATGATCTATCTACAGTCAAGGATCTATCAAGAGCAAAGGATCTATCTACAACAAAGGATCTATCTACAGCAAAGGAACTATCTACAGGAAAGGATTTATCTACAGCGAAGGATCTATCTATAGCAAAGGATCTATCTACAGCAAATGATCTATCTACGGCAAAGGATTTATTCTTTTATTTATAGCAAAGGATCTTAGATCTATTTACAGCAAAAGATCTATCTACGATAAATGATCTATCTACTACAAAAGATCTATCTACAGCAATGGATCTATCTACAACAAAGGATCTATCTACAGCAATGGATCACTCTACAGCAAAGGATTTATCTACAGAAAAGGATTTATCTACAGCAAAGGATCTATCTACAGCAAAGGATCTATCTACAGCAAAGATCCATTTTACTGTATGGGATCTATCTACAGCAAAACTTTTATCTACAGTAAAGGATCTATCTACAGAAAAAGATCTATCTACAGAAAAGGATTTATCTAGAGCGAAGGATCTATCTACAGCAAAGGATCTATCTACGGCAAAGGATTTATATATTTATTTATAGCAAAGGATCTTTGATCTATTTACATCAGTAGATCTATCTACAATAAATGATCTATCTACTACAAAAGATCTATCTACAGCAAAGGATCTATCTACAACAAAGAATCTATCTACAGCAAAGGATCTATCTACAGCAAGGGATCTATCTACAGTATAGGATCTATCTACAGCAAAGGATCCATCTACAGCGAAGGATTTATCTACAGTAAAGGATCTATTTACTGCAAAGGATCTGTCCACAGCAAAGGATCTATCTACAACAAAGAATCTATCTACAGCAAATAATCTATGTTCAGCATAAAATCTATCAACAGCAAAGGATCTATCTACAGCAAAGGATCAATCTACAGCAAAAAATCAATCCACAGCAAAGGATCTATCTACAGTAAAGTAGCTATATACAGCTAAGGATCCATCTACAGGAAAGGATCTATAAGCAGCAAAGGATCTATCTACAGCAGAAGATCTATTTACAGCAAAAGTTCTATATACAGTAAAGGATCTATCTACAGTAAAGGATCTATCTACATCATATGATCAATCTACATCAAGGGATCTATCTACAGCAAATAATCTATTTACAGTTAAGGATCTATCTACAGCAAAAGATCTATCTACAATATGGGATATATCTACAGTAAAGGATCTATCTACTACAAAGGATCTATCTACAGCAAACGATCTATCTACAACAAAGAATCTATCTACAGCAAAGAATATATCTACAGTGAAGGCTCTATGTACAGCAAAAGGATCTATCTACAGCAAAGCATCTATCTACAGCAAAGCATCTATCTACAGCAAGGGATCTATCGTCAGTAAAGGATCTATCTACAGCAAAGGATCCATTTACAGCAAATGATCTATCTACAGTCAAGGATCTATCAAGAGCAAAGGATCTATATACAGCAAAAGATCTAGTAACAGCAAAAGTTCTATATTCTGCAAAGGATCTATCTACAGCAAAGGATATATCTACAGGAAAGTATCTATCTACAGCAAAGGATCTATCCACAGCAAAGGATTTATCTACAGAAAAGGATTTATCTACAGCGAAGGATCTATCTACAGCAAAGGATCTATCTACAGTAAAGGATCCATCTACAGCAAATGATCTATCTACAGTCAAGGATCTATCAAGAGCAAAGGATCTATCTACAACAAAGGATCTATCTACAGCAAAGGAACTATCTACAGGAAAGGATTTATCTACAGCGAAGGATCTATCTATAGCAAAGGATCTATCTACAGCAAATGATCTATCTACGGCAAAGGATTTATTCTTTTATTTATAGCAAAGGATCTCAGATCTATTTACAGCAAAAGATCTATCTACGATAAATGATCTATCTACTACAAAAGATCTATCTACAGCAATGGATCTATCTACAACAAAGGATCTATCTACAGCAATGGATCACTCTACAGCAAAGGATTTTTCTACAGTAAAAGAACTATCTACAGTAAAGGATCCATCTACAGCAAAGTTTTTATCTACAGCAAATGATCCATCTACAGCAAAGGATCTATCTTCAGCAAAGGATCTTTCTACAGAATAGGATCTATCTACAGCAAAGGATCTATCTACAATATGTGATCTAATTACAGCAAAGGATCTATCTACAGCGAAGGATGTATCTACAGCAAATGATCAATCTATAGCAAAGGATATATCTGCAGTAAAGGAACTCTATACAGCCAAAGGATCCATTTACAGCAAAGGATCTATCTACAACAAAGAATCTATCTACAGCAAAGGAACTATTTATAGCGGAGAATCTTTCTACAGCAAAGGATCTACTACAGCAAAGGATCTATCTTCAGCAAAGGATCTATCTACATTAAAGAATCTATCTACAGCAAAGGACCTATCTACAGTGAGGGATCTATTTACAGCAAAGGATCAATCTACAGCGAAGGATCTATCTACAGCGAAGGATCTATCTACAGCATAGGATCTATCTACAGCAAAGGATCTATCTACAGTAATGGATCTTTTGCAGCGAAGGATCAATCTACAGCAAAGGATCTATTTACAGCGAAGGATCGATCTACAGCAAAGGATCTATCTACAGCAAAGGATCTATCTACAGCGAAGGATCTATCTACAGTCAAGGATTTATCTTCAGCAAAGCTTTTGTCTACAGTAAAGGATCTATCTACAGAAAAGGTTCTATCTACAGAAAAGGATTTATCTACAGCAAAGGATCTATCTACAGCAAAGGATCTATCTACAGCAAAGGATCTATCTACAGCAAAGGATCTATCTACGGCAAAGGATTAATATATTTATTTATAGCAAAGGATCTTTGATCTATTTACATCAGTGGATCTATCTACAATAAATGATCTATCTACTACAAAAGATCTATCTACAGCAAAGGATCTATCTACAACAAAGAATCTATCTACAGCAAAAAATCTATCTACAGTAAAGGATCTATCTACAGCAAATGATCTATCTACAGCAAAGGATCTATCTACAGTATAAGATCTATCTACAGCAAAGGATCTATCTACAATAAACGATATATCTACAGCGAAGTATCTATCTACAGCGAAGTATCTATCTACAGCAAAGGATCCATCTACAGCAAAGGATCTATCTACAGTAAAGGATCTATTTACTGCAAAGGATCTGTCCACAGCAAAGGATCTATCTACAACACAGAATCTATCTACAGCAAAGAATCTATGTTCAGCAAAGAATCTATCAACAGCAAAGGATCTATCTATAGCAAAGAATCAATCTACAGCAAATAATCAATCCACAGCAAAGGATCTATCTACAGTAAAGTAGCTATATACAGCAAAGGATCCATCTACAGGAAAGGATCTATAAACAGCAAAGGATCTATCTACAGCAAAAGATCTATTTACAGCAAAAGTTCTAACTACAGCAAAGGATCTATCTAAAGCAAAGAATCTATTTACAGTTAAGGATCTATCTTCAGCAAAAGATTTATCTACAATATGGGATATATCTAAAGTAAAGGATCTATCTACTACAAAGGATCTATCTACAGCAAAAGATCTATCTACAATATGGGATATATCTAAAGTAAAGGATCTATCTACTACAAAGGATCTATCTTCAGCAAAAGATCTATCTACAACAAAGAATCTATCTACAGCAAAAAATATATCTACAGTCAAGGATCTATCAAGAACAAAGGATCTATATACAGCAAAAGATCTAGTAACAGCAAAAGTTCTATATTCTGCAAAGGATCTATCTACAGCAAAGGATCTATCTACAAGAAAGTATCTATCTACAGCAAAGGATCTATCTACAGCAAAGGATTTATCTACAGAAGAGGATTTATCTACAGCAAGGGATCTATCGACAGTAAAGGATCTATCTACAGCAAAGGATCCATCTACAGCAAATGATCTATCTACAGTCAAGGATCTATCAAGAGCAAAGGATCTATATACAGCAAAAGATCTAGTAACAGCAAAAGTTCTATATTCTGCAAAGGATCAATCTACAGCAAAGGATCTATCTACAGGAAAGTATCTATCTACAGCAAAGGATCTATCTACAGCAAAGGATTTATCTACAGAAAAGGATTTATCTACAGCAAAGGATCTATCTACAGCAAAGGATCTATCTACAGCAAAGATCCATTTTACTGTATGGGATCTATCTACAGCAAAACTTTTATCTACAGTAAAGGATCTATCTACAGAAAAGGATCTATCTACAGAAAAGGATTTATCTAGAGCGAAGGATCTATCTACAGCAAAGGATCTATCTACGGCAAAGGATTTATATATCTATTTATAGCAAAGGATCTTTGATCTATTTACATCAGTAGATCTATCTACAATAAATGATCTATCTACTACAAAAGATCTATCTACAGCAAAGGATCTATCTACAACAAAGAATCTATCTACAGCAAAGGATCTATCTACAGCAAGGGATCTATCTACAGTATAGGATCTATCTACAGCAAAGGATCCATCTACAGCGAAGGATCTATCTACAGTAAAGGATCTATTTACTGCAAAGGATCTGTCCACAGCAAAGGATCTATCAACAACAAAGAATCTATCTACAGCAAAGAATCTATGTTCAGCAAAGAATCTATCAACAGCAAAGGATCTATCTACAGCAAAGGATCAATCTACAGCAAAAAATCAATCCACAGCAAAGGATCTATCTACAGTAAAGTAGCTATATACAGCTAAGGATCCATCTACAGGAAAGGATCTATAAGCAGCAAAGGATCTATCTACGGCAAAATATCTATTTACAGCAAAAGTTCTATATACAGTAAAGGATCTATCTACAGTAAAGGATCAATCTACATCATATGATCAATCTACATCAAGGGATCTATTTACAGCAAATAATCTATTTACAGTTAAGGATCTATCTACAGCAAAAGATCTATCTACAATATGGAATATATCTACAGTAAAGGATCTATCTACTACAAAGGATCTATCTACAGCAAACGATCTATCTACAACAAAGAATCAATCAACAGCAAAAAATATATCTACAGTGAAGGCTCTATGTACAGCAAAAGGATCTATCTACAGTAAAGCATCTATCTACAGCAAAGCATCTATCTACAGCAAGGGATCTATCGTCAGTAAAGGATCTATCTACAGCAAAGGATCCATTTACAGCAAATGATCTATCTACAGTCAAGGATCTATCAAGAGCAAAGGATCTATATACAGCAAAAGATCTAGTAACAGCAAAAGTTCTATATTCTGCAAAGGATCTATCTACAGCAAAGGATCTATCTACAGGAAAGTATCTATCTACAGCAAAGGATCTATCCACAGCAAAGGATTTATCTACAGAAAAGGATTTATCTACAGCAAAGGATCTATCTACAGCAAAAGATCTATCTACAGCAAAGGATCTATTTACTGTATGGGATCTATCTACAGCAAAGCTTTTATCTACAGTAAAGGATCTATCTACAGAAAAGGATCTATCTTCAGCAAAGCTTTTATCTACAGTAAAGGATCTATCTACAGAAAAGGATCTACCTACAGAAAAGGATTTATTTACAGCGAAGGATCTATCTACAGCAAAGGATCTATCTACAGCAAAGGATCTATCTACGGCAAAGGATTTATAAATTTATTT
Source organism: Caprella mutica (assembly GCA_947561585.1). Lineage (NCBI taxonomy): Eukaryota > Metazoa > Arthropoda > Malacostraca > Amphipoda > Caprellidae > Caprella > Caprella mutica. The sequence goes on from CANNZV010000105.1 coordinate 371,580, forward strand.
ATAGCAAAGGATATTTGATCTCTTTACATCAGAGGATATATCTACAATAAATGATCTATCTACTACAAAAGATCTATCTACAGCAAAGGATCTATCTACAACAAAGAATCTATTTACAGCAAAGAATCTATCTACAGTAAAGGATCTATCTACAGCAAACGATCTATTTACAGCAAAGGATTTATCTACAGCAAAAGATCTATCTACAGCAAGGGATCTATCTACAGTAAAGGATCTATCTACAGCAAAGGATCTATCTACAATAAACGATATATCTACAGCGAAGAATCTATCTACAGCAAAGGATCCATCTACAGCAAAAGATCTATCTACAGTAAAGGATCTATTTACTGCAAAGGATCTGTCCACTTCAAAGGATCTATCTACAACAAAGAATCTGTCTACAGCATAGCATCTATCTACAGAAAAGGATCTATCTACAGTAAGGGATCTTTTTGCAGCGAAGGATCAATCTACAGCAAACGGATCTATCTACAGCGAAGGATCTATCTACAGCAAAGGATCTATCTACAACAAAGGATCTATCTACAGCAAAGGATCTATCTACAGTCAAGGATTTATCTACTGCGAAGGATCTATCTACAGTAAAGGATCAATCTTCAGTTAAGGATCTATCTTAAGCAAAGGATCAATCTACAGCGAAGGATCTTTCTAAAGCCAATGATCTATCTACAACAAAGGATCTATTTACAGCAGAGGAACTTTATACAGCAAAGGATCTATCTACAGCAAAGGATCTATCTAGAGCAAAGAATCTATCTACACCAAAGGATCTTTCTACAGTGCAGGATCTGTCAACAGCAAAGGATTTATCTACAGCAAATGATCTATTTACAGCAAAAGATCTTTCTACAATAGAGGATCTTTCTACATTAAAGGATCTGTCAACAGCAAAGGATCCATCTACAGCAAATGATCTTTTTACAGTGAAGATCTTTCTACAATAGAGGATCTTTCTACATTAAAGGATCTATCTACACCAAAGGATCTTTCTACAGCGAAAGATCTGTCAACAGCAAAGTATCTTTCTACTGCAAAGGATCTATTTACAGCAGAAGATCTTTCTACAGCAGAGGATCTTTCTACAGCAAAGGATCTCTCAACAGCAAAGGATCTATTCACTTTATGGTATCTATCTACAGCAAAGGTTTTATCTACAGTAATGGATCTATCTACAGGAAAGGATCTATCTACAGAAAAGGATTTATCTACAGCGAAGGATCTATCCACAGCAAAGGATCTATCTACAGCAAAGGATCTATCTACGGCAAAGGATTTATTCTTTTATTTATAGCAAAGGATCTTAGATCTATTTACAGCAAAAGATCTATCTACGATGAATGATCTATTTACTACAAAAGATCTATCTACAGCAATGGATCTATCTACAACAAAGGATCTATCTACAGCAATGGGTCAATCTACAGCAAAGGATTTTTCTACAGTAAAAGAACTATTTACAGTAAAGGATCCATCTACAGCAAAGGATTTATCTACAGCAAATGATCCATCTACAGCAAAGGATCTATCTTCAGCAAAGGATCTTTCTACAGAATAGGATCTATCTACAGCAAAGGATCTATCTACAATATGTGATCTATTTACAGCAAAGGATCTATCTACAGCGAAGGATGTATCTACAGCAAATGATCCATCTATAGCAAAGGATATATCTGCAGTAAAGGAACTCTATACAGCCATGGGATCCATCTACAGCAAAGGATCTATCTACAACAAAGGATCTATTTACAGCAAAAGATCTTTCTACAACAGAGAATCTTTCTACATTGGAGGATCTATCTACAGCAAATGATCTAACTACAGCAAAGTGATCTATCTACAGTAAGGGATCTATCTACAGCAAAGAATCTATCCACACCAAAGGATCTTTATACAGCGAAAGATCTGTCAACAGCAAAGGATCTTTCTACTGCAAAGGATCTATTTACATCAGAAGATCTTTCTACAGCAGAATATATTTCTACAGTAAAGGATCTCTATAAAGCAAAGGATCTATTTACAGTATGGGATCTATCTACAGCAAAGCATTTATCTACAGTAAAGGATCTATCTACAGAAATGGATCTATCTACAGAAGAGGATTTATTTACAGCGAAGGATCTATCTACAGCAAAGGATCTATCTACAGCAAAGGATCTATCTACGGCAAAGGATTTATATATTTATTTATAGCAAAGGATCTTAGATCTATTTACATCAGTGGATCTATCTACAATAAATGATCTATCTACTACAAAAGATCTATCTACAGCAAAAGATCTATCTACAACAAAGAATCTATCTACAGCAAAAAATCTATCTACAGTAAAGGATCTATCTACAGCAAAGCATCTATCTACAGCAAAGGATCTATCAACAGCAAGAGATCAATCTACAGTATAGGGTCTATCTACAGCAAAGGATCTATCTACAATAAAAGATCTATCTACAACAAAGAATCTATCTACAGCAAAAAATATATCTACAGTGAAGGCTCTATGTAAAGCAAAAGGATCTATCTACAGTAAAGCATCTATCTACAGCAAAGCATCTATCTACAGCAAGGGATCTATCGTCAGTAAAGGATCTATCTACAGCAAAGGATCCATTTACAGCAAATGATCTATCTACAGTCAAGGATCTATCAAGAGCAAAGGATCTATATACAGCAAAAGATCTAGTAACAGCAAAAGTTCTATATTCTGCAAAGGATCTATCTACAGCAAAGGATCTATCTATAGGAAAGTATCTATCTACAGCAAAGGATCTATCCACAGCAAAGGATTTATCTACAGAAAAGGATTTATCTACAGCAAAAGATCTATCTACAGCAAAAGATCTATCTACAGCAAAGGATCTATTTACTGTATGGGATCTATCTACAGCAAAGCTTTTATCTACAGTAAAGGATCTATCTAATGAAAAGGATCTATCTTCAGCAAAGCTTTTATCTACAGTAAAGGATCTATCTACAGTAAAGGATCTCTCTACAGCAAAGGATCTATCTACAGCAAAGCATCTATCTACAGCAAAGGATCTATCAACAGCAAGAGATCTATCTACAGTATAGGGTCTATCTACAGCAAAGGATCTATCTACAATAAACGATATATCTACAGCAAAGGATCTATCTACAGCAAAGGATCCATCTACAGCAAAGGATCTATCTACAGTAAAGGATCTATTTACTGCAAAGTATCTGTCCACAGCAAAGAATCTATCTACAGTAAAGTAGCTATATACACAAAAGGATCCATTTACAGGAAAGGATCTATAAACACAAAAGGATCTATCTACAGCAAAAGAACTATTTACAGCAAAAGTTCTATCTACAGCAAAGGATCTATCTACAGGAAAGGATCTATCTACAGCAAAGGATCTATCTACAATAAGGGATATATCTACAGTAAAGGATCTATCTACTACAAAGGATCTATCTACAGCAAACGATCTATCTACAACAAAGAATCTATCTACAGCAAAAATATATCTACAGTAAAGGCTCTATCCACAGCAAAGGATCCATCTACAGCAAAGCATCTATCTACATCAAAGGATCTATCTACAGCAAGGGATCTATCGACAGTAAAGGATCTATCTACATCAAAGGATCCATCTACAGCAAATGATCTATCTACAGCCAAGGATCTATCAAGAGCAAAGGATCTATATACAGCAAAAGATATAGTAACAGCAAAAGTTCTATATTCTGCAAAGGATCTATCTACAGCAAAGGATCTATCTACAGGAAAGTATCTATCTACAGCAAAGGATCTATCTACAGCAAAGGATTTATCTACAGCAAAGGATCCATCTACAGCAAAGGATCTATCTTCAGCAAAGGATCTTTCTACAGAATAGGAACTATCTACAGCAAAGGATCTATCTACAGCAAATGATCAATCTATAGCAAATAATATATCTATAGTAAAGGAACTCTATACAGCCAAAGGATCCATTTACAGCAAAGGATCTACATACAACAAAGGATCTATCTACAGCAAAGGATCAATTTATAGCGTAGAATCTTTCTACAGCAAAGGATCTACTACAGCAAAGGATCTATCTTCAGCAAAGGATCTATCTACAGCAAAGGATCTATCTAAAGCAAAGGACCTATCTACAGTAAAGGATCTATTTACAGCAGAAGATCTTTCTACAGCAGAATATCTTTCTACAGCAAAGGATCTCTATAAAGCAAAGGATCTATTTACAGTATGGGATCTATCTACAGCAAAGCTTTTATCTTCAGTAAAGGATCTATCTACAGAAATGGATCTATCTACATAAGAGGATTTATTTACAGCGAAGGATCTATCTACAGCAAAGGATCTATCTACAGCAAAGGATCTATCTACGGCAAAGGATTTATATATTTATTTATAGCAAAGGATCTTAGATCTATTTACATCAGTGGATCTATCTACAATAAATGATCTATCTACTACAAAAGATCTATCTACAGCAAAGGATCTATCTACAACAAAGAATCTATCTACAGCAAAAAATCTATCTACAGTAAAGGATCTATCTACAGCAAAGGATCTATCTACAGCAAAGGATCTATCTACAGCAAAGGATCTATCAACAGCAAGGGATCTATCTACAGTATAGGATCTATCTACAGCAAAGGATCTATCTACAATAAACGATATATCTGCAGCGAAGGATCTATCTACAGCAAAAGATCCATCTACAGCAAAGGATCTATCTACAGTAAAGGATCTATTTACTGCAAAGGATCTGTCCACAGCAAAGGATCTATCTACAGTAAAGTAGCTTTATACAGCAAAGGATCCATCTACAGGAAAGGATCTATAAACAGCAAAGGATCTATCTACAACAAAAGATCTATTTACAGCAAAAGTTCTATCTACAGTTAAGGATCTATCTACAGGAAAGGATCTATCTGCAGGAAAGGATCTATCTACAGCAAAGGATCTATCTACAATAAGGGATATATCTACAGTTAAGGATCTACCTACTACAAAGGATCTATCTACAGCAAACGATCTATCTACAACATAGAATCTATTTACAGCAAAAAATATACTACAGTAAAGGCTCTATCCACACCAAAGGATCTATCTACAGCAAAGCATCTATCTACATCAAAGGATCTATCTACAGCAAGGGATCTATCGACAGTAAAGGATCTATCTACATCAAAGGATCCATCTACAGCAAATGATCTATCTACAGTCAAGGATCTATCAAGAGCAAAGGATCTATATACAGCAAAAGATATAGTAACAGCAAAAGTTCTATATTCTGCAAAGGATCTATCTACAACAAATGATCTATCTACAGCGAAGGATCTATCTACAGCAAAGGATTTATCTACAGCAAAGGATCCATCTACAGCAAAGGATCTATCTTCAGCAAAGGATCTTTCTACAGAATAGGAACTATTTACAGCAAAGGATCTATCTACAGCAAATGATCAATCTATAGCAAAGAATATATCTACAGTAAAGGAACTCTATACAGCCAAAGGATCCATTTACAGCAAAGGATCTATCTACAGCAAAGGATCTATCTACAGCAAAGGATCTATCTAAAGCCAATGATCGATCTACAGCAAAGGATCTATCTACAGTTAAGGATCTATCTACAGCAAAGGATCTATCAACAGCAAAGGATCTATCTAAAACCAATGATCTATCTACAACGAAGGATCTATTTACAGCAGAGGAACTTTATACAGCAAAGGATCTATCTACAGCAAAGAATCTATTCACAGCAAAGAATCTATCTACACCGAAGGATCTTTCTACAGTGCAGGATCTGTCAATAGCAAAGGATCTATCTCCAGCAAATGATCTATTTACAGCAAAAGATCTTTCTACAATAGAGGATCTTTCTACATTAAAGGACTTATCTACAGCAAATGAACTATCTACAGCAGAGTGATCTATCTACAGAAAGGGATCTATCTACAGCAAAGAATCTATCTACACCATAGGATCTTTCTACAGCGAAAGATCTGTCAACAGCAAAGGATCTTTCTACTGCAAAGAATCTATTTACAGCAGAAGATCTTTCTACAGCAGAGGATCTTTCTACAGCAAAGTATCTCTCTACAGCGAAGGATCTATTTACAGTATGGGATCTATCAACAGCGAAGGTTTTATCAACAGTAATGGATCTATCAACAGAAAAGGATCTATCTACAGAAAAGGATTTATCTACAGCGAAGGATCTATCTAAAGCCAATGATCTATCTACAACAAAGGATCTATCTACGGCAATGGATTTATATATTTATTTATAGCAAAGGATCTTAGATCTATTTACATCAGTGGATCTATCTACAATAAATGATCCATCTACTACAAAAGATCTATCTACAGCAAAGGATCTATCTACAACAAAGAATCTATCTACAGCAAAAAATCTATCTACAGTAAAGGATCTATCTACAGCAAAGGATCTATCTACAGCAAAGGATCTATCTACAGCAAAGGATCTATCAACAGCAAGGGATCTATCTACAGGAAAGGATCTATCTGCAGGAAAGGATCTATCTACAGCAAAGGATCTATCTACAATAAGGGATATATCTACAGTATAGGATCTATATACTACAAAGGATCTATCCACAGCAAAGGATCTATCTACAACAAAGAATCTATCTACAGCAAAAAATATACTACAGTAAAGGCTCTATCCACAGCAAAGGATCTATCTACAGCAAAGCATCTATCTACATCAAAGGATCTATCTACAGCAAGGGATCTATCGACAGTAAAGGATCTATCTACATCAAAGGATCCATCTTCAGCAAATGATCTATCTATAGTCAAGGATCTATCAAAAGCAAAGGATCTAAATACAGCAAAAGATATAGTAACAGCAAAAGTTCTATATTCTGCAAAGGTTCTATCTACAGCAAAGGATCTATCTACAGGAAAGTATCTATCTACAGCAAAGGATCTATCTACAGCAAAGGATTTATCAACAGCAAAGGATTTATCTACAATAAACGATATATCTACAGCGAAGGATCTATCTACAGCAAAGGATCCATCTACAGCAAGGGATCTATCGACAGTAAAGGATCTATCTACATCAAAGGATCCATCTACAGCAAATGATCTATCTACAGTCAAGGATCTATCAAGAGCTAAGGATCTATATACAGCAAAAGATATAGTAACAGCAAAAGTTCTATATTCTGCAAAGGATCTATCTACAGCAAAGGATCTATCTACAGCAAAGGATCTATCTACAGCAAAGGATTTATCTACAGCAAAGGATCCATCTACAGCAAAGGATCTATCTTCAGCAAAGGATCTTTCTACAGAATAGGAACTATCTACAGCAAAGGATCTATCTACAGCAAATGATCAATCTATAGCAAAGAATATATCTACAGTAAAGGAACTCTATACAGCCAAAGGATCCATTTACAGCAAAGGATCTACCTTCAACAAGGGATCTATCTACAGCAAAGGATCTATTTATAGCGTAGAATCTTTCTACAGCAAAGGATCTACTACAGCAAAGGATCTTTCTTCAGCAAAGGATCTATCTACAGCAAAGGATCTATCTACAGCAAAGGACCTATCTACAGTAAAGGATCTATTTACAGTGAAGGATCAATCTATAGCAAAGGATCTATCTACAGCAAAGGATCTATCTACAGCATAGGATCGATCTACAGCAAAGGATTTACCTACAGTAAGGGATCTATCTACAGCAAAGGATCTATCTACAGCAAAGGATCTATCTAAAGCCAATGATCGATCTACAGCAAAGGATCTATCTACAGTTAAGGATCTATCTACAGCAAAGGATCTATCTACAGCAAAGGATCTATTTACAGCAGAGGAACTTTCTACAGCAAAGGATCTATCTACAGCATAGGATCTATTCACAGCAAAGAATCTATCTACACCGAAGGATCTTTCTACAGAGCAGGATCTGTCAATAGCAAAGGATCTATCTCCAGCAAATGATCTATTTACAGCAAAAAATCTTTCTACAACAGAGGATCTTTCTACATTAAAGGACTTATCTACAGCATATGATCTATCTACAGCAGAGTGATCTATCTACAGAAAGGGATCTATCTACAGCAAAGAATCTATCTACACCAAAGGATCTTTCTACAGCGAAAGATCTGTCAACAGCAAAGGATCTTTCTACTTCAAAGAATCTATTTACAGCAGAAGATCTTTCTACAGCAAAGTATCTCTCTACAGCGAAGGATCTATTTACAGTATGGGATCTATCAACAGCAAAGGTTTTATCAACAGTAATGGATCTATCAACAGAAAAGGATCTATCTACAGAAAAGGATTTATCTACAGCGAAGGATCTATCTAAGGCCAATGATCTATCTACAACAAAGGATCTATCTACGGCAAAGGATTTATATATTTATTTATAGCAAAGGATCTTAGATATATTTACCTCAGTGGAACTATCTACAATAAATGATCTATCTACTACAAAAGATCTATCTACAGCAAAGGATCTATCTACAACAAAGAATGTATCTACAGCAAAAAATCTATCTACAGTAAAGGATCTATCTACAGCAAAGGATCTATCTACAGCAAAGGATCTATCTACAGCAAAGGATCTATCAACAGCAAGGGATCTATCTACAGTATACGATCTATCTACAGCAAAGGATCTATCTACAACAAAGATTGTATCTACAGCAAAAAATCTATCTACAGTAAAGTAGCTATATACAGCAAAGGATCCATCTACAGGAAAGGATCTATAAACAGCAAAGGATCTATCTACAACAAAAGATCTATTTACAGCAAAAGTTCTATCTACAGCAAAGGATCTATATACAGGAAAGGATCTATCTGCAGGAAAGGATCTATCTACAGCAAAGGATCTATCTACAATAAGGGATATATCTACAGTAAAGGATCTATCTACTACAAAGGATCTATCCACAGCAAACGATCTATCTACAACAAAGAATCTATCTACAGCAAAAAATATACTACAGTAATGGCTCTATCCACAGCAAAGGATCTATCTACAGCAAAGCATCTATCTACATCAAAGTATCTATCTACAGCAAGGGATCTATCGACAGTAAAGGATCTGTCAAGAGCAAAGGATCTATATACAGCAAAAGATATAGTAACAGCAAAAGTTCTATATTCTGCAAAGGATCTATCTACAGCAAAGGATCTATCTACAGGAAAGTATCTATCTACAGCAAAGGATCTATCTACAGCAAAGGATTTATCTACAGCAAAGGATCCATCTACAGCAAAGGATCTATCTTCAGCAAAGGATCTTTCTACAGAATAGGAACTATCTACAGCAAAGGATCTATCAACAGCAAATGATCAATCTATAGAAAAGAATATATCTACAGTAAAGGAACTCTATACAGCCAAAGGATCCATTTACAGCAAAGGATCTACCTACAACAAAGGATCTATCTACAGCAAAGGATCTATTTATAGCGTAGAATCTTTCTACAGCAAAGGATCTACTACAGCAAAGGATCTATCTTCAGCAAAGGATCTATCTACAGCAAAGGATCTATCTACAGCAAAGGACCTATCTACAGTAAAGGATCTATTTACAGCGAAGGATCAATCTATAGCAAAGGATCTATCTACAGCAAAGGATCTATCTACAGCATAGGATCGATCTAAAGCAAAGGATTTATCTACAGTAAGGGATCTATCTACAGCAAAGGATCTATCTACAGCAAAGGATCTATCTAAAGCCAATGATCGATCTACAGCAAAGGATCTATCTACAGTTAAGGATCTATCTACAGCAAAGGATCTATCTACAGCAAAGGATCTATCTAAAGCCAATGATCTATCTACAACAAAGGATCTATTTACAGCAGAGGAACTTTATACAGCAAAGGATCTATCTACAGCAAAGGATCTATTCACAGCAAAGAATCTATCTACACCGAAGGATCTTTCTACAGTGCAGGATCTGTCAACAGCAAAGGATCTATCTCCAGCAAATGATCTATCTACAGGAAAGGATCTATCTGCAGGAAAGGATCTATCTACAGCAAAGGATCTATCTACAATAAGGGATATATCTACAGTTAAGGATCTATCCACTACAAAGGATCTATCTACAGCAAACGATCTATCTACAACAAAGAATCTATCTACAACAAAGAATCTATCTACAGCAAAAAATATACTACAGTAAAGGCTCTATCCACAGCAAAGGATCTATCTACAGCAAAGCATCTATCTACATCAAAGGATCTATCTACAGCAAGGGATCTATCGACAGTAAAGGATCTATCTACATCAAGGGATCCATCTACAGCAAATCATCTATCTACAGTCAAGGATCTAGCAAGAGCAAAGGATCTATATACAGCAAAAGATATAGTAACAGCAAAAGTTCTATATTCTGCAAAGGATCTATCTACAGCAAAGGATCTATCTACAGCAAAGGATCTATCTACAGCAAAGGATTTATCTACAGCAAAGGATCCATCTACAGTAAAGGATCTATTTACAGCGAAGGATCAATCTATAGCAAAGGATCTATCTACAGCAAAGGATCTTTCTACAGCAAAGGATCTAATACAGCAAAGGATCTATCTACAACAAATGATCTATCTACAGCAAAGGATCTATTTATAGCGGAGAATCTTTCTACAGCAAAGGATCTAATACAGCAAAGGATCTATCTACAGCAAAGGATCCATCTACAGCAAAGGATCTATCTACAGTAAAGGATCTATTTACTGCAAAGGATCTGTCCACAGCAAAGGATCTATCTACAGTAAAGTAGCTTTATACAGCAAAGGATCCATCTACAGGAAAGGATCTATAAACAGCAAAGGATCTATCTACAACAAAAGATCTATTTACAGCAAAAGTTCTATCTACAGCAAAGGATCTATCTACAGGAAAGGATCTATCTGCAGGAAAGGATCTATCTACAGCAAAGGATCTATCTACAATAAGGGATATATCTACAGTTAAGGATCTAACTACTACAAAGGATCTATCTACAGCAAACGATCTATCTACAACAAAGAATCTATCTACATCAAAGGATCTATCTACAGCAAGGGATCTATCGACAGTAAAGGATCTATCTACATCAAATGATCCATCTACAGCAAATGATCTATCTACAGTCAAGGATCTATCAAGAGCAAAGGATCTATATACAGCAAAAGATATAGTAACAGCAAAAGTTCTATATTCTGCAAAGGATCTATCTACAGCAAAGGATCTATCTACAGCAAAGGATCTATCTACAGCAAAGGATTTATCTAAAGCAAAGGATCCATCTACAGCAAAGGATCTATCTTCAGCAAAGGATCTTTCTACAGAATAGGAACTATCTACAGCAAAGGATCTATCTACAGCAAATGATCAATCAATAGCAAAGAATATATCTACAGTAAAGGAGCTCTATACAGCCAAAGGATCCATTTACAGCAAAGGATCTAGCTACAACAAAGGATCTATCTACAGCAAAGGATCTATTTATAGCGTAGAATCTTTTTACAGCAAAGGATCTACTACAGCAAAGGATCTATCTTCAGCAAAGGATCTATCTACAGCAAAGGATCTATCTACAGCAAAGGACCTATCTACAGTAAAATATCTATTTACAGCGATGGATCAATCTATAGCAAAGGATCTATTTACAGCGAAGGATCAATCTACAGCAAAGGATTTATCTACAGTAAGGGATCTATCTACAGCAAAGGATCTATCTACAGCAAAGGATCTATCTAAAGCCAATGATCGATCTACAGCAAAGGATCTATCTACAGTTAAGGATCTATCTACAGCAAAGGATCTATCTACAGCAAAGGATCTATCTAAAGCCAGTGATCTATCTACAACAAAGGATCTATTTACAGCAGAGAAACTTTATACAGCAAGGGATCTATCTACAGCAAAGAATCTATTCACAGCAAAGAATCTATCTACACCGAAGGATCTTTCTACAGTGCAGGATCTGTCAATAGCAAAGGATCTATCTCCAAAAAATGATCTATTTACAGCAGAGTGATCTATCTACAGAAAGGGATCTATCTACTGCAAAGAATCTATCTACACCAAAGGATCTTTCTACAGCGAAAGATCTGTCAACAGCAAAGGATCTTTCTACTGCAAAGAATCTATTTACAGCAGAAGATCTTTCTACAGCAGAGGATCTTTCTACAGCAAAGTATCTCTCTACAGCGAAGGATCTATTTACAGTATGGGATCTATCAACAGCAAAGGTTTTATCAACAGTAATGGATCTATCAACAGAAAAGGATCTATCTACAGAAAAGGATTTATCTACAGCGAAGGATCTATCTAAAGCCAATGATCTATCTACAACAAAGGATCTATCTCCAGCAAAGGATTTATATATTTATTTATAGCGAAGGATCTTAGATCTATTTACATCAGTAGATCTATCTACAATAAAAAATATCCATCTACTACAAACGATCTATCTACAGCAAAGGATCTATTTACAGCAGAGGAACTTTATACAGCAAAGGATCTATCTACAGCAAAGGATCTATTCACAGCAAAGAATCTATCTACACCGAAGGATCTTTCTACAGTGCAGGATCTGTCAACAGCAAAGGATCTATCTCCAGCAAATGATCTATCTACAGGAAAGGATCTATCTGCAGGAAAGGATCTATCTTCAGCAAAGGATCTATCTACAATAAGGGATATATCTACAGTTAAGGATCTATCCACTACAAAGGATCTATCTACAGCAAACGATCTATCTACAACAAAGAATCTATCTACAGCAAAAATATACTACAGTAAAGGCTCTATCCACAGCAAAGGATCTATCTACAGCAAAGCATCTATCTACATCAAAGGATCTATCTACAGCAAGGGATCTATCGACAGTAAAGGATCTATCTACATCAAAGGATCCATCTACAGCAAATGATCTATCTACAGTCAAGGATCTATCAAGAGCAAAGGATCTATATACAGCAAAAGATATAGTAACAGCAAAAGTTCTATATTCTGCAAAGGATCTATCTACAGCAAAGGATCTATCTACAGCAAAGGATCTATCTACAGTAAAGGATCTATTTACAGCGAAGGATCTATCTACAGCAAAGGATTTATCTAAAGCAAAGGATCCATCTACAGCAAAGGATCTATCTTCAGCAAAGGATCTTTCTACAGAATAGGAACTATCTACAGCAAAGGATCTATCTACAGCAAATGATCAATCAATAGCAAAGAATATATCTACAGTAAAGGAGCTCTATACAGCCAAAGGATCCATTTACAGCAAAGGATCTAGCTACAACAAAGGATCTATCTACAGCAAAGGATCTATTTATAGCGTAGAATCTTTTTACAGCAAAGGATCTACTACAGCAAAGGATCTATCTTCAGCAAAGGATCTATCTACAGCAAAGGATCTATCTACAGCAAAGGACCTATCTACAGTAAAATATCTATTTACAGCGATGGATCAATCTATAGCAAAGGATCTATTTACAGCGAAGGATCAATCTACAGCAAAGGATTTATCTACAGTAAGGGATCTATCTACAGCAAAGGATCTATCTACAGCAAAGGATCTATCTAAAGCCAATGATCGATCTACAGCAAAGGATCTATCTACAGTTAAGGATCTATCTACAGCAAAGGATCTATCTACAGCAAAGGATCTATCTAAAGCCAGTGATCTATCTACAACAAAGGATCTATTTACAGCAGAGAAACTTTATACAGCAAGGGATCTATCTACAGCAAAGAATCTATTCACAGCAAAGAATCTATCTACACCGAAGGATCTTTCTACAGTGCAGGATCTGTCAATAGCAAAGGATCTATCTCCAAAAAATGATCTATTTACAGCAGAGTGATCTATCTACAGAAAGGGATCTATCTACTGCAAAGAATCTATCTACACCAAAGGATCTTTCTACAGCGAAAGATCTGTCAACAGCAAAGGATCTTTCTACTGCAAAGAATCTATTTACAGCAGAAGATCTTTCTACAGCAGAGGATCTTTCTACAGCAAAGTATCTCTCTACAGCGAAGGATCTATTTACAGTATGGGATCTATCAACAGCAAAGGTTTTATCAACAGTAATGGATCTATCAACAGAAAAGGATCTATCTACAGAAAAGGATTTATCTACAGCGAAGGATCTATCTAAAGCCAATGATCTATCTACAACAAAGGATCTATCTCCAGCAAAGGATTTATATATTTATTTATAGCGAAGGATCTTAGATCTATTTACATCAGTAGATCTATCTACAATAAAAAATATCCATCTACTACAAACGATCTATCTACAGCAAAGGATCTATTTACAGCAGAGGAACTTTATACAGCAAAGGATCTATCTACAGCAAAGGATCTATTCACAGCAAAGAATCTATCTACACCGAAGGATCTTTCTACAGTGCAGGATCTGTCAACAGCAAAGGATCTATCTCCAGCAAATGATCTATCTACAGGAAAGGATCTATCTGCAGGAAAGGATCTATCTTCAGCAAAGGATCTATCTACAATAAGGGATATATCTACAGTTAAGGATCTATCCACTACAAAGGATCTATCTACAGCAAACGATCTATCTACAACAAAGAATCTATCTACAGCAAAAATATACTACAGTAAAGGCTCTATCCACAGCAAAGGATCTATCTACAGCAAAGCATCTATCTACATCAAAGGATCTATCTACAGCAAGGGATCTATCGACAGTAAAGGATCTATCTACATCAAAGGATCCATCTACAGCAAATGATCTATCTACAGTCAAGGATCTATCAAGAGCAAAGGATCTATATACAGCAAAAGATATAGTAACAGCAAAAGTTCTATATTCTGCAAAGGATCTATCTACAGCAAAGGATCTATCTACAGCAAAGGATCTATCTACAGTAAAGGATCTATTTACAGCGAAGGATCAATCTATAGCAAAGGATCTATCTACAGCAAAGGATCTTTCTACAGCAAAGGATCTAATACAGCAAAGGATCTATCTACAACAAATGATCTATCCACAGCAAAGGATCTATTTATAGCGGAGAATCTTTCTACAGCAAAGGATCTAATACAGCAAAGGATCTATCTACAGCAAAGGATCCATCTACAGCAAAGGATCTATCTACAGTAAAGGATCTATTTACTGCAAAGGATCTGTCCACAGCAAAGGATCTATCTACAGTAAAGTAGCTTTATACAGCAAAGGATCAATCTACAGGAAAGGATCTATAAACAGCAAAGGATCTATCTACAACAAAAGATCTATTTACAGCAAAAGTTCTATCTACAGCAAAGGATCTATCTACAGGAAAGGATCTATCTGCAGGAAAGGATCTATCTACAGCAAAGGATCTATCTACAATAAGGGATATATCTACAGTTAAGGATCTATCTACTACAAAGGATCTATCTACCGCAAACGATCTATCTACAACCAAGAATCTATCTACAGCAAAAAATATACTACAGTAAAGGCTCTATCCACAGCAAAGGATCTATCTACAGCAAAGCATCTATCTACATCAAAGGATCTATCTACAGCAAGCAATCTATCGACAGTAAAGGATCTATCTACATCAAATGATCCATCTACAGCAAATGATCTATCTACAGTCAAGAATCTATCAAGAGCAAAGGATCTATATACAGCAAAAGATATAGTAACAGCAAAAGTTCTATATTCTGCAAAGGATCTATCTACAGCAAAGGATCTATCTACAGCAAAGGATCTATCTACAGCAAAGGATTTATCTACAGCAAAGGATCCATCTACAGCAAAGGATCTATCTTCAGCAAAGGATCTTTCTACAGAATAGGAACTATCTACAGCAAAGGATCTATCTACAGCAAATGATCAATCTATAGCAAAGAATATATCTACAGTAAAGGAACTCTATACAGCCAAAGGATCCATTTACAGCAAAGGATCTACCTACAACAAAGGATCTATCTACAGCAAAGGATCTATTTATAGCGTAGAATCTTTTTACAGCAAAGGATCTACTACAGCAAAGGATCTATTTTCAGCAAAGGATCTATCTACAGCAAAGGATCTATCTACAGCAAAGGACCTATCTACAGTAAAATATCTATTTACAGCGAAGGATCAATCTAATCTATTAGGATCTATCTACAGCAAAAGGATCTATCTACAGCATAGGATCGATCTACAGCAAAGGATTATCTACAGTAAGGGATCTATCTACAGCAAAGGATCTATCTACAGCAAAGGATCTATCTAAAGCCAATGATCGATCTACAGCAAAGGATCTATCTACAGTTAAGGATCTATCTACAGCAAAGGATCTATCTACAGCAAAGGATCTATCTAAAGCCAATGATCTATCTACAACAAAGGATCTATTTACAGCAGAGGAACTTTATACTGCAAGGGATCTATCTACAGCAAAGAATCTATTCACAGCAAAGAATCTATCTACACCGAAGATCTTTCTACAGTGCAGGATCTGTCAATAGCAAAGGATCTATCTCCAGCAAATGATCTATTTACAGCAAAAGATCTTTCTACAACAGAGGATCTTTCTACATTAAAGGACTTATCTCCAGCAAATGATCTATTTACAGCAAAAGATCTTTCTACAACAGAGGATCTTTCTACATTAAAGGACTTATCTACAGCAAATGATCTATCTACAGCAGAGTGATCTATCTACAGAAAGGGATCTATCTACAGCAAAGAATCTATCTACAGCAAAGGATCTATCTACAATAAGGGATATATCTACAGTATAGGATCTATATACTACAAAGGATCTATCCACAGCAAAGGATCTATCTACAACAAAGAATCTATCTACAGCAAAAAATATACTACAGTAAAGGCTCTATCCACAGCAAGGATCTATCTACAGCAAAGCATCTATCTACATCAAAGGATCTATCTACAGCAAGGGATCTATCGACAGTAAAGGATCTATCTACATCAAAGGATCCATCTTCAGCAAATGATCTATCTATAGTCAAGGATCTATCAAAAGCAAAGGATCTAAATACAGCAAAAGATATAGTAACAGCAAAAGTTCTATATTCTGCAAAGGTTCTATCTACAGCAAAGGATCTATCTACAGGAAAGTATCTATCTACAGCAAAGGATCTATCTACAGCAAAGGATTTATCAACAGCAAAGGATTTATCTACAATAAACGATATATCTACAGCGAAGGATCTATCTACAGCAAAGGATCCATCTACAGCAAGGGATCTATCGACAGTAAAGGATCTATCTACATCAAAGGATCCATCTACAGCAAATGATCTATCTACAGTCAAGGATCTATCAAGAGCTAAGGATCTATATACAGCAAAAGATATAGTAACAGCAAAAGTTCTATATTCTGCAAAGGATCTATCTACAGCAAAGGATCTATCTACAGCAAAGGATCTATCTACAGCAAAGGATTTATCTACAGCAAAGGATCCATCTACAGCAAAGGATCTATCTTCAGCAAAGGATCTTTCTACAGAATAGGAACTATCTACAGCAAAGGATCTATCTACAGCAAATGATCAATCTATAGCAAAGAATATATCTACAGTAAAGGAACTCTATACAGCCAAAGGATCCATTTACAGCAAAGGATCTACCTTCAACAAGGGATCTATCTACAGCAAAGGATCTATTTATAGCGTAGAATCTTTCTACAGCAAAGGATCTACTACAGCAAAGGATCTTTCTTCAGCAAAGGATCTATCTACAGCAAAGGATCTATCTACAGCAAAGGACCTATCTACAGTAAAGGATCTATTTACAGTGAAGGATCAATCTATAGCAAAGGATCTATCTACAGCAAAGGATCTATCTACAGCATAGGATCGATCTACAGCAAAGGATTTACCTACAGTAAGGGATCTATCTACAGCAAAGGATCTATCTACAGCAAAGGATCTATCTAAAGCCAATGATCGATCTACAGCAAAGGATCTATCTACAGTTAAGGATCTATCTACAGCAAAGGATCTATCTACAGCAAAGGATCTATTTACAGCAGAGGAACTTTCTACAGCAAAGGATCTATCTACAGCATAGGATCTATTCACAGCAAAGAATCTATCTACACCGAAGGATCTTTCTACAGAGCAGGATCTGTCAATAGCAAAGGATCTATCTCCAGCAAATGATCTATTTACAGCAAAAAATCTTTCTACAACAGAGGATCTTTCTACATTAAAGGACTTATCTACAGCATATGATCTATCTACAGCAGAGTGATCTATCTACAGAAAGGGATCTATCTACAGCAAAGAATCTATCTACACCAAAGGATCTTTCTACAGCGAAAGATCTGTCAACAGCAAAGGATCTTTCTACTTCAAAGAATCTATTTACAGCAGAAGATCTTTCTACAGCAAAGTATCTCTCTACAGCGAAGGATCTATTTACAGTATGGGATCTATCAACAGCAAAGGTTTTATCAACAGTAATGGATCTATCAACAGAAAAGGATCTATCTACAGAAAAGGATTTATCTACAGCGAAGGATCTATCTAAGGCCAATGATCTATCTACAACAAAGGATCTATCTACGGCAAAGGATTTATATATTTATTTATAGCAAAGGATCTTAGATATATTTACCTCAGTGGAACTATCTACAATAAATGATCTATCTACTACAAAAGATCTATCTACAGCAAAGGATCTATCTACAACAAAGAATGTATCTACAGCAAAAAATCTATCTACAGTAAAGGATCTATCTACAGCAAAGGATCTATCTACAGCAAAGGATCTATCTACAGCAAAGGATCTATCAACAGCAAGGGATCTATCTACAGTATACGATCTATCTACAGCAAAGGATCTATCTACAACAAAGATTGTATCTACAGCAAAAAATCTATCTACAGTAAAGTAGCTATATACAGCAAAGGATCCATCTACAGGAAAGGATCTATAAACAGTAAAGGATCTATCTACAACAAAAGATCTATTTACAGCAAAAGTTCTATCTACAGCAAAGGATCTATATACAGGAAAGGATCTATCTGCAGGAAAGGATCTATCTACAGCAAAGGATCTATCTACAATAAGGGATATATCTACAGTAAAGGATCTATCTACTACAAAGGATCTATCCACAGCAAACGATCTATCTACAACAAAGAATCTATCTACAGCAAAAAATATACTACAGTAATGGCTCTATCCACAGCAAAGGATCTATCTACAGCAAAGCATCTATCTACATCAAAGTATCTATCTACAGCAAGGGATCTATCGACAGTAAAGGATCTGTCAAGAGCAAAGGATCTATATACAGCAAAAGATATAGTAACAGCAAAAGTTCTATATTCTGCAAAGGATCTATCTACAGCAAAGGATCTATCTACAGGAAAGTATCTATCTACAGCAAAGGATCTATCTACAGCAAAGGATTTATCTACAGCAAAGGATCCATCTACAGCAAATGATCTATCTTCAGCAAAGGATCTTTCTACAGAATAGGAACTATCTACAGCAAAGGATCTATCAACAGCAAATGATCAATCTATAGAAAAGAATATATCTACAGTAAAGGAACTCTATACAGCCAAAGGATCCATTTACAGCAAAGGATCTACCTACAACAAAGGATCTATCTACAGCAAAGGATCTATTTATAGCGTAGAATCTTTCTACAGCAAAGGATCTACTACAGCAAAGGATCTATCTTCAGCAAAGGATCTATCTACAGCAAAGGATCTATCTACAGCAAAGGACCTATCTACAGTAAAGGATCTATTTACAGCGAAGGATCAATCTATAGCAAAGGATCTATCTACAGCAAAGGATCTATCTACAGCATAGGATCGATCTAAAGCAAAGGATTTATCTACAGCAAAGGATCTATCTACAGCAAAGGATCTATCTAAAGCCAATGATCGATCTACAGCAAAGGATCTATCTACAGTTAAGGATCTATCTACAGCAAAGGATCTATCTACAGCAAAGGATCTATCTAAAGCCAATGATCTATCTACAACAAAGGATCTATTTACAGCAGAGGAACTTTATACAGCAAAGGATCTATCTACAGCAAAGGATCTATTCACAGCAAAGAATCTATCTACACCGAAGGATCTTTCTACAGTGCAGGATCTGTCAACAGCAAAGGATCTATCTCCAGCAAATGATCTATCTACAGGAAAGGATCTATCTGCAGGAAAGGATCTATCTACAGCAAAGGATCTATCTACAATAAGGGATATATCTACAGTTAAGGATCTATCCACTACAAAGGATCTATCTACAGCAAACGATCTATCTACAACAAAGAATCTATCTACAACAAAGAATCTATCTACAGCAAAAAATATACTACAGTAAAGGCTCTATCCACAGCAAAGGATCTATCTACAGCAAAGCATCTATCTACATCAAAGGATCTATCTACAGCAAGGGATCTATCGACAGTAAAGGATCTATCTACATCAAGGGATCCATCTACAGCAAATCATCTATCTACAGTCAAGGATCTAGCAAGAGCAAAGGATCTATATACAGCAAAAGATATAGTAACAGCAAAAGTTCTATATTCTGCAAAGGATCTATCTACAGCAATAGATCTATCTACAGCAAAGGATCTATCTACAGCAAAGGATTTATCTACAGCAAAGGATCCATCTACAGTAAAGGATCTATTTACAGCGAAGGATCAATCTATAGCAAAGGATCTATCTACAGCAAAGGATCTTTCTACAGCAAAGGATCTAATACAGCAAAGGATCTATCTACAACAAATGATCTATCTACAGCAAAGGATCTATTTATAGCGGAGAATCTTTCTACAGCAAAGGATCTAATACAGCAAAGGATCTATCTACAGCAAAGGATCCATCTACAGCAAAGGATCTATCTACAGTAAAGGATCTATTTACTGCAAAGGATCTGTCCACAGCAAAGGATCTATCTACAGTAAAGTAGCTTTATACAGCAAAGGATCCATCTACAGGAAAGGATCTATAAACAGCAAAGGATCTATCTACAACAAAAGATCTATTTACAGCAAAAGTTCTATCTACAGCAAAGGATCTATCTACAGGAAAGGATCTATCTGCAGGAAAGGATCTATCTACAGCAAAGGATCTATCTACAATAAGGGATATATCTACAGTTAAGGATCTAACTACTACAAAGGATCTATCTACAGCAAACGATCTATCTACAACAAAGAATCTATCTACATCAAAGGATCTATCTACAGCAAGGGATCTATCGACAGTAAAGGATCTATCTACATCAAATGATCCATCTACAGCAAATGATCTATCTACAGTCAAGGATCTATCAAGAGCAAAGGATCTATATACAGCAAAAGATATAGTAACAGCAAAAGTTCTATATTCTGCAAAGGATCTATCTACAGCAAAGGATCTATCTACAGCAAAGGATCTATCTACAGCAAAGGATTTATCTAAAGCAAAGGATCCATCTACAGCAAAGGATCTATCTTCAGCAAAGGATCTTTCTACAGAATAGGAACTATCTACAGCAAAGGATCTATCTACAGCAAATGATCAATCAATAGCAAAGAATATATCTACAGTAAAGGAGCTCTATACAGCCAAAGGATCCATTTACAGCAAAGGATCTAGCTACAACAAAGGATCTATCTACAGCAAAGGATCTATTTATAGCGTAGAATCTTTTTACAGCAAAGGATCTACTACAGCAAAGGATCTATCTTCAGCAAAGGATCTATCTACAGCAAAGGATCTATCTACAGCAAAGGACCTATCTACAGTAAAATATCTATTTACAGCGATGGATCAATCTATAGCAAAGGATCTATTTACAGCGAAGGATCAATCTACAGCAAAGGATTTATCTACAGTAAGGGATCTATCTACAGCAAAGGATCTATCTACAGCAAAGGATCTATCTAAAGCCAATGATCGATCTACAGCAAAGGATCTATCTACAGTTAAGGATCTATCTACAGCAAAGGATCTATCTACAGCAAAGGATCTATCTAAAGCCAGTGATCTATCTACAACAAAGGATCTATTTACAGCAGAGAAACTTTATACAGCAAGGGATCTATCTACAGCAAAGAATCTATTCACAGCAAAGAATCTATCTACACCGAAGGATCTTTCTACAGTGCAGGATCTGTCAATAGCAAAGGATCTATCTCCAAAAAATGATCTATTTACAGCAGAGTGATCTATCTACAGAAAGGGATCTATCTACTGCAAAGAATCTATCTACACCAAAGGATCTTTCTACAGCGAAAGATCTGTCAACAGCAAAGGATCTTTCTACTGCAAAGAATCTATTTACAGCAGAAGATCTTTCTACAGCAGAGGATCTTTCTACAGCAAAGTATCTCTCTACAGCGAAGGATCTATTTACAGTATGGGATCTATCAACAGCAAAGGTTTTATCAACAGTAATGGATCTATCAACAGAAAAGGATCTATCTACAGAAAAGGATTTATCTACAGCGAAGGATCTATCTAAAGCCAATGATCTATCTACAACAAAGGATCTATCTCCAGCAAAGGATTTATATATTTATTTATAGCGAAGGATCTTAGATCTATTTACATCAGTAGATCTATCTACAATAAAAAATATCCATCTACTACAAACGATCTATCTACAGCAAAGGATCTATTTACAGCAGAGGAACTTTATACAGCAAAGGATCTATCTACAGCAAAGGATCTATTCACAGCAAAGAATCTATCTACACCGAAGGATCTTTCTACAGTGCAGGATCTGTCAACAGCAAAGGATCTATCTCCAGCAAATGATCTATCTACAGGAAAGGATCTATCTGCAGGAAAGGATCTATCTTCAGCAAAGGATCTATCTACAATAAGGGATATATCTACAGTTAAGGATCTATCCACTACAAAGGATCTATCTACAGCAAACGATCTATCTACAACAAAGAATCTATCTACAGCAAAAATATACTACAGTAAAGGCTCTATCCACAGCAAAGGATCTATCTACAGCAAAGCATCTATCTACATCAAAGGATCTATCTACAGCAAGGGATCTATCGACAGTAAAGGATCTATCTACATCAAAGGATCCATCTACAGCAAATGATCTATCTACAGTCAAGGATCTATCAAGAGCAAAGGATCTATATACAGCAAAAGATATAGTAACAGCAAAAGTTCTATATTCTGCAAAGGATCTATCTACAGCAAAGGATCTATCTACAGCAAAGGATCTATCTACAGTAAAGGATCTATTTACAGCGAAGGATCAATCTATAGCAAAGGATCTATCTACAGCAAAGGATCTTTCTACAGCAAAGGATCTAATACAGCAAAGGATCTATCTACAACAAATGATCTATCCACAGCAAAGGATCTATTTATAGCGGAGAATCTTTCTACAGCAAAGGATCTAATACAGCAAAGGATCTATCTACAGCAAAGGATCCATCTACAGCAAAGGATCTATCTACAGTAAAGGATCTATTTACTGCAAAGGATCTGTCCACAGCAAAGGATCTATCTACAGTAAAGTAGCTTTATACAGCAAAGGATCAATCTACAGGAAAGGATCTATAAACAGCAAAGGATCTATCTACAACAAAAGATCTATTTACAGCAAAAGTTCTATCTACAGCAAAGGATCTATCTACAGGAAAGGATCTATCTGCAGGAAAGGATCTATCTACAGCAAAGGATCTATCTACAATAAGGGATATATCTACAGTTAAGGATCTATCTACTACAAAGGATCTATCTACCGCAAACGATCTATCTACAACCAAGAATCTATCTACAGCAAAAAATATACTACAGTAAAGGCTCTATCCACAGCAAAGGATCTATCTACAGCAAAGCAACTATCTACATCAAAGGATCTATCTACAGCAAGCAATCTATCGACAGTAAAGGATCTATCTACATCAAATGATCCATCTACAGCAAATGATCTATCTACAGTCAAGAATCTATCAAGAGCAAAGGATCTATATACAGCAAAAGATATAGTAACAGCAAAAGTTCTATATTCTGCAAAGGATCTATCTACAGCAAAGGATCTATCTACAGCAAAGGATCTATCTACAGCAAAGGATTTATCTACAGCAAAGGATCCATCTACAGCAAAGGATCTATCTTCAGCAAAGGATCTTTCTACAGAATAGGAACTATCTACAGCAAAGGATCTATCTACAGCAAATGATCAATCTATAGCAAAGAATATATCTACAGTAAAGGAACTCTATACAGCCAAAGGATCCATTTACAGCAAAGGATCTACCTACAACAAAGGATCTATCTACAGCAAAGGATCTATTTATAGCGTAGAATCTTTTTACAGCAAAGGATCTACTACAGCAAAGGATCTATTTTCAGCAAAGGATCTATCTACAGCAAAGGATCTATCTACAGCAAAGGACCTATCTACAGTAAAATATCTATTTACAGCGAAGGATCAATCTATAGCAAAGGATCTATCTACAGCAAAGGATCTATCTACAGCATAGGATCGATCTACAGCAAAGGATTTATCTACAGTAAGGGATCTATCTACAGCAAAGGATCTATCTACAGCAAAGGATCTATCTAAAGCCAATGATCGATCTACAGCAAAGGATCTATCTACAGTTAAGGATCTATCTACAGCAAAGGATCTATCTACAGCAAAGGATCTATCTAAAGCCAATGATCTATCTACAACAAAGGATCTATTTACAGCAGAGGAACTTTATACAGCAAGGGATCTATCTACAGCAAAGAATCTATTCACAGCAAAGAATCTATCTACACCGAAGGATCTTTCTACAGTGCAGGATCTGTCAATAGCAAAGGATCTATCTCCAGCAAATGATCTATTTACAGCAAAAGATCTTTCTACAACAGAGGATCTTTCTACATTAAAGGACTTATCTCCAGCAAATGATCTATTTACAGCAAAAGATCTTTCTACAACAGAGGATCTTTCTACATTAAAGGACTTATCTACAGCAAATGATCTATCTACAGCAGAGTGATCTATCTACAGAAAGGGATCTATCTACAGCAAAGAATCTATCTACACCAAAGGATCTTTCTACAGCGAAAGATCTGTCAACAGCAAAGGATCTTTCTACTGCAAAGAATCTATTTACAGCAGAAGATCTTTCTACAGCAGAGGATTTTTCTACAGCAAAGTATCTCTCTACAGCGAAGGATCTATTTACAGTATGGGATCTATCAACAGCAAAGGTTTTATCAACAGTAATGGATCTATCAACAGAAAAGGATCTATCTACAGAAAAGGATTTATCTACAGCGAAGGATCTATCTAAAGCCAATGATCTATCTACAACAAAGGATCTATCTACAGCAAAGGATTTATATATTTATTTATAGCGAAGGATCTTAGATCTATTTACATCAGTGGATCTATCTACAATAAATTTTCCATCTACTACAAAAGATCTATCTACAGCAAAGGATCTATCTACAACAAAGAATCTATCTACAGCAAAAAATCTATCTACAGTAAAGGATCTATCTACAGCAAAGGAACTATCTACAGCAAAGGATCTATCTACAGCGAAGGATCTATCAACAGCAAGGGATCTATCTACAGTATAGGATCTATCTACAGCAAAGGATCTATCTACAATAAACGATATATCTACAGCGAAGGATCTATTTACAGTAAAGGATCTATTTACTGCAAAGGATCTGTCCACATCAAAGGATCTATCTACAGTAAAGTAGCTATATACAGCAAAGGATCCATCTACAGGAAAGGATCTATAAACAGCAAAGGATCTATCTACAACAAAAGATCTATTAACAGCAAAAGTTCTATCTACAGCAAAGGATCTATATACATGAAAGGATCTATCTGCAGGAAAGGATCTATCCACAGCAAAGGATCTATCTACAATAAGGGATATATCTACAGTAAAGGATCTATCTACTACAAAGGATCTATCCACAGCAAACGATCTATCTACAACAAAGAATCTATCTACAGCAAAAAATATACTACAGTAAAGGCTCTATCCACAGCAAAGGATCTATCTACAGCATAGCATCTATCTACATCAAAGGATCTATCTACAGCAAGGGATCTATCGACAGTAAAGGATCTATCTACATCAAAGGATCCATCTACAGCAAATGATCTATCTACAGTCAAGGATCTATCAAGAGCAAAGGATCTATATACAGCAAAAGATATAGTAACAGCAAAAGTTCTATATTCTGCAAAGGATCTATCTACAGCAAAGGATCTATCTACAGCAAAGGATCTATCTACAGCAAAGGATTTATCTACAGCAAAGGATCCATCTACAGTAAAGAATCTATTTACAGCGAAGGATCAATCTATAGCAAAGGATCTATCTACAGCAAAGGATCTTTCTACAGCAAAGGATCTAATACAGCAAAGGATCTATCTACAACAAATGATCTATCTACAGCAAAGGATCTAATACAGCAAAGGATCTATCTACAGCAAAGGATCCATCTACAGCAAAGGATCTATCTACAGTAAAGGATCTATTTACTGCAAAGGATCTGTCCACAGCAAAGGATCTATCTACAGTAAAGTAGCTTTATACAGCAAAGGATCCATCTACAGGAAAGGATCTATAAACAGCAAAGGATCTATCTACAACAAAAGATCTATTTACAGCAAAAGTTCTATCTACAGCAAAGGATCTATCTACAGGAAAGGATCTATCTGCAGGAAAGGATCTATCTACAGCAAAGGATCTATCTACAATAAGGGATATATCTACAGTTAAGGATCTATCTACTACAAAGGATCTATCTACAGCAAAAGATCTATCTACTACAAAGGATCTATCTACAGCAAAAGATCTATCTACAACAAAGAATCTATCTACATCAAAGGATCTATCTACAGCAAGGGATCTATCGACAGTAAAGGATCTATCTACAGTCAAGGATCTATCAAGAGCAAAGGATCTATCTACAGTCAAGGATCTATCAAGAGCAAAGGATCTATATACAGCAAAAGATATAGTAACAGCAAAAGTTCTATATTCTGCAAAGGATCTATCTACAGCAAAGGATCTATCTACAGCAAAGGATCTATCTACAGCAAAGGATTTATCTACAGCAAAGGATCCATCTACAGCAAAGGATCTATCTTCAGCAAAGGATCTTTCTACAGAATAGGAACTATCTACAGCAAAGGATCTATCTACAGCAAATGATCAATCTATAGCAAAGAATATATCTACAGTAAAGGAACTCTATACAGCCAAATGATCCATTTACAGCAAAGGATCTAGCTACAACAAAGGATCTATCTACAGCAAAGGATCTATTTATAGCGTAGAATCTTTTTACAGCAAAGGATCTACTACAGCAAAGGATCTATCTTCAGCAAAGGATCTATCTACAGCAAAGGATCTATCTACAGCAAAGGACATATCTACAGTAAAATATCTATTTACAGCGATGGATCAATCTATAGCAAAGGATCTATTTACAGCGAAGGATCAATCTACAGCAAAGGATTTATCTACAGTAAGGGATCTATCTACAGCAAAGGATCTATCTACAGCAAAGGATCTATCTAAAGCCAATGATCGATCTACAGCAAAGGATCTATCTACAGTTAAGGATCTATCTACAGCAAAGGATCTATCTACAGCAGAGGATCTATCTAAAGCCAATGATCTATCTACAACAAAGGATCTATTTACAGCAGAGGAACTTTATACAGCAAGGGATCTATCTACAGCAAAGAATCTATTCACAGCAAAGAATCTATCTACACCGAAGGATCTTTCTACAGTGCAGGATCTGTCAATAGCAAAGGATCTATCTCCAGAAAATGATCTATTTACAGCAGAGTGATCTATCTACAGAAAGGGATCTATCTACTGCAAAGAATCTATCTACACCAAAGGATCTTTCTACAGCGAAAGATCTGTCAACAGCAAAGGATCTTTCTACTGCAAAGAATCTATTTACAGCAGAAGATCTTTCTACAGCAGAGGATCTTTCTACAGAAAAGTATCTCTCTACAGCGAAGGATCTATTTACAGTATGGGATCTATCAACAGCAAAGGTTTTATCAACAGTAATGGATCTATCAACAGAAAAGGATCTATCTACAGAAAAGGATTTATCTACAGCGAAGGATCTATCTAAAGCCAATGATCTATCTACAACAAAGGATCTATCTCCAGCAAAGGATTTATATATTTATTTATAGCGAAGGATCTTAGATCTATTTACATCAGTAGATCTATCTACAATAAAATATCCATCTACTACAAATGATCTATCTACAGCAAAGGATCTATCTACTGCAAAGGATCTATCTAAAGCCAATGATCTATCTACAACAAAGGATCTATTTACAGCAGAGGAACTTTATACAGCAAAGGATCTATCTACAGCAAAGGATCTATTCACAGCAAAGAATCTATCTACACCGAAGGATCTTTCTACAGTGCAGGATCTGTCAACAGCAAAGGATCTATCTCCAGCAAATGATCTATCTACAGGAAAGGATCTATCTGCAGGAAAGGATCTATCTTCAGCAAAGGATCTATCTACAATAAGGGATATATCTACAGTTAAGGATCTATCCACTACAAAGGATCTATCTACAGCAAACGATCTATCTACAACAAAGAATCTATCTACAGCAAAAATATACTACAGTAAAGGCTCTATCCACAGCAAAGGATCTATCTACAGCAAAGCATCTATCTACATCAAAGGATCTATATACAGCAAGGGATCTATCGACAGTAAAGGATCTATCTACATCAAAGGATCCATCTACAGCAAATGATCTATCTACAGTCAAGGATCTATCAAGAGCAAAGGATCTATATACAGCAAAAGATATAGTAACAGCAAAAGTTCTATATTCTGCAAAGGATCTATCTACAGCAAAGGATCTATCTACAGCAAAGGATCTATCTACAGTAAAGGATCTATTTACAGCAAAGGATCAATCTATAGCAAAGGATCTATCTACAGCAAAGGATCTTTCTACAGCAAAGGATCTAATACAGCAAAGGATCTATCTACAACAAATGATCTATCGACAGCAAAGGATCTATTTATAGCGGAGAATCTTTCTACAGCAAAGGATCTAATACAGCAAAGGATCTATCTACAGCAAAGGATCCATCTACAGCAATGGATCTATCTACAGTAAAGGATCTATTTACTGCAAAGGATCTGTCCACAGCAAAGGATCTATCTACAGTAAAGTAGCTTTATACAGCAAAGGATCCATCTACAGGAAAGGATCTATAAACAGCAAAGGATCTATCTACAACAAAAGATCTATTTACAGCAAAAGTTCTATCTACAGCAAAGGATCTATCTACAGGAAAGGATCTATCTGCAGGAAAGGATCTATCTACAGCAAAGGATCTATCTACAATAAGGGATATATCTACAGTTAAGGATCTATCTACTACAAAGGATCTATCTACAGCAAACGATCTATCTACAACAAAGAATCTATCTACATCAAAGGATCTATCTACAGCAAGGGATCTATCGACAGTAAAGGATCTATCTACATCAAATGATCCATCTACAGCAAATGATCTATTTACAGTCAAGGATCTATCAAGAGCAAAGGATCTATATACAGCAAAAGATATAGTAACAGCAAAAGTTCTATATTCTGCAAAGGATCTATCTACAGCAAAGGATCTATCTACAGCAAAGGATCTATCTACAGCAAAGGATTTATCTACAGCAAAGGATCCATCTACAGCAAAGGATCTATCTTCAGCAAAGGATCTTTCTACAGAATAGGAACTATCTACAGCAAAGGATCTATCTACAGCAAATGATCAATCTATAGCAAAGAATATATCTACAGTAAAGGAACTCTATACAGCCAAAGGATCCATTTACAGCAAAGGATCTAGCTACAACAAAGGATCTATCTACAGCAAAGGATCTATTTATAGCGTAGAATCTTTTTACAGCAAAGGATCTACTACAGCAAAGGATCTATCTTCAGCAAAGGATCTATCTACAGCAAAGGATCTATCTACAGCAAAGGACCTATCTACAGTAAAATATCTATTTACAGCGATGGATCAATCTATAGCAAAGGATCTATTTACAGCGAAGGATCAATCTACAGCAAAGGATTTATCTACAGTAAGGGATCTATCTACAGCAAAGGATCTATCTACAGCAAAGGATCTATCTAAAGCCAATGATCGATCTACAGCAAAGGATCTATCTACAGTTAAGGATCTATCTACAGCAAAGGATCTATCTACAGCAAAGGATCTATCTAAAGCCAATGATCTATCTACAACAAAGGATCTATTTACAGCAGAGGAACTTTATACAGCAAGGGATCTATCTACAGCAAAGAATCTATTCACAGCAAAGAATCAATCTTCACCGAAGGATCTTTCTACAGTGCAGGATCTGTCAATAGCAAAGGATCTATCTCCAGAAAATGATCTATTTACAGCAGAGTGATCTATCTACAGAAAGGGATCTATCTACTGCAAAGAATCTATCTACACCAAAGGATCTTTCTACAGCGAAAGATCTGTCAACAGCAAAGGATCTTTCTACTGCAAAGAATCTATTTACAGCAGAAGATCTTTCTACAGCAGAGGATCTTTCTACAGCAAAGTATCTCTCTACAGCGAAGGATCTATTTACAGTATGGGATCTATCAACAGCAAAGGTTTTATCAACAGTAATGGATCTATCAACAGAAAAGGATCTATCTACAGAAAAGGATTTATCTACAGCGAAGGATCTATCTAAAGCCAATGATCTATCTACAACAAAGGATCTATCTCCAGCAAAGGATTTATATATTTATTTATAGCGAAGGATCTTAGATCTATTTACATCAGTAGATCTATCTACAATAAAATATCCATCTACTACAAACGATCTATCTACAGCAAAGGATCTATCTACAGCAAAGGATCTATCTAAAGCCAATGATCTATCTACAACAAAGGATCTATTTACAGCAGAGGAACTTTATACAGCAAAGGATCTATCTACAGCAAAGGATCTATTCACAGCAAAGAATCTATCTACACCGAAGGATCTTTCTACAGTGCAGGATCTGTCAACAGCAAAGGATCTATCTCCAGCAAATGATCTATCTACAGGAAAGGATCTATCTGCAGGAAAGGATCTATCTTCAGCAAAGGATCTATCTACAATAAGGGATATATCTACAGTTAAGGATCTATCCACTACAAAGGATCTATCTACAGCAAACGATCTATCTACAACAAAGAATCTATCTACAGCAAAAATATACTACAGTAAAGGCTCTATCCACAGCAAAGGATCTATCTACAGCAAAGCATCTATCTACATCAAAGGATCTATCTACAGCAAGGGATCTATCGACAGTAAAGGATCTATCTACATCAAAGGATCCATCTACAGCAAATGATCTATCTACAGTCAAGGATCTATCAAGAGCAAAGGATCTATATACAGCAAAAGATATAGTAACAGCAAAAGTTCTATATTCTGCAAAGGATCTATCTACAGCAAAGGATCTATCTACAGCAAAGGATCTATCTACAGTAAAGGATCTATTTACAGCAAAGGATCAATCTATAGCAAAGGATCTATCTACAGCAAAGGATCTTTCTACAGCAAAGGATCTAATACAGCAAAGGATCTATCTACAACAAATGATCTATCCACAGCAAAGGATCTATTTATAGCGGAGAATCTTTCTACAGCAAAGGATCTAATACAGCAAAGGATCTATCTACAGCAAAGGATCCATCTACAGCAATGGATCTATCTACAGTAAAGGATCTATTTACTGCAAAGGATCTGTCCACAGCAAAGGATCTATCTACAGTAAAGTAGCTTTATACAGCAAAGGATCAATCTACAGGAAAGGATCTATAAACAGCAAAGGATCTATCTACAACAAAAGATCTATTTACAGCAAAAGTTCTATCTACAGCAAAGGATCTATCTACAGGAAAGGATCTATCTGCAGGAAAGGATCTATCTACAGCAAAGGATCTATCTACAATAAGGGATATATCTACAGTTAAGGATCTATCTACTACAAAGGATCTATCTACAGCAAACGATCTATCTACAACCAAGAATCTATCTACAGCAAAAAATATACTACAGTAAAGGCTCTATCCACAGCAAAGGATCTATCTACAGCAAAGCATCTATCTACATCAAAGGATCTATCTACAGCAAGCAATCTATCGACAGTAAAGGATCTATCTACATCAAATGATCCATCTACAGCAAATGATCTATCTACAGTCAAGAATCTATCAAGAGCAAAGGATCTATATACAGCAAAAGATATAGTAACAGCAAAAGTTCTATATTCTGCAAAGGATCTATCTACAGCAAAGGATCTATCTACAGCAAAGGATCTATCTACAGCAAAGGATTTATCTACAGCAAAGGATCCATCTACAGCAAAGGATCTATCTTCAGCAAAGGATCTTTCTACAGAATAGGAACTATCTACAGCAAAGGATCTATCTACAGCAAATGATCAATCTATAGCAAAGAATATATCTACAGTAAAGGAACTCTATACAGCCAAAGGATCCATTTACAGCAAAGGATCTACCTACAACAAAGGATCTATCTACAACAAAGGATCTATCTACAGCAAAGGATTTATATATTTATTTATAGCGAAGGATCTTAGATCTATTTACATCAGTGGATCTATCTACAATAAATTTTCCATCTACTACAAAAGATCTATCTACAGCAAAGGATCTATCTACAACAAAGAATCTATCTACAGCAAAAAATCTATCTACAGTAAAGGATCTATCTACAGCAAAGGAACTATCTACAGCAAAGGATCTTTCTACAGCGAAGGATCTATCAACAGCAAGGGATCTATCTACAGTATAGGATCTATCTACAGCAAAGGATCTATCTACAATAAACGATATATCTACAGCGAAGGATCTATCTACAGTAAAGGATCTATTTACTGCAAAGGATCTGTCCACATCAAAGGATCTATCTACAGTAAAGTAGCTATATACAGCAAAGGATCCATCTACAGGAAAGGATCTATAAACAGCAAAGGATCTATCTACAACAAAAGATCTATTAACAGCAAAAGTTCTATCTACAGCAAAGGATCTATATACAGGAAAGGATCTATCTGCAGGAAAGGATCTATCCACAGCAAAGGATCTATCTACAATAAGGGATATATCTACAGTAAAGGATCTATCTACTACAAAGGATCTATCCACAGCAAACGATCTATCTACAACAAAGAATCTATCTACAGCAAAAAATATACTACAGTAAAGGCTCTATCCACAGCAAAGGATCTATCTACAGCAAAGCATCTATCTACATCAGAGGATCTATCTACAGCAAGGGATCTATCGACAGTAAAGGATCTATCTACATCAAAGGATCCATCTACAGCAAATGATCTATCTACAGTCAAGGATCTATCAAGAGCAAAGGATCTATATACAGCAAAAGATATAGTAACAGCAAAAGTTCTATATTCTGCAAAGAATCTATCTACAGCAAAGGATCTATCTACAGGAAAGTATCTATCTACAGCAAAGGATCTATCTACAGCAAAGGATTTATCTACAGCAAAGGATCTATCTACAATAAACGATATATCTACAGCGAAGGATCTATCTACAGCAAAGGATCCATCTACAGCAAAGGATCTATCTACAGTAAAGGATCTATTTACTGCAAAGGATCTGTCCACAGCAAAGGATCTATCTACAGTAAAGTAGCTTTATACAGCAAAGGATCCATCTACAGGAAAGGATCTATAAACAGCAAAGGATCTATCTACAACAAAAGATCTATGTACAGCAAAAGTTCTATCTACATCAAAGGATCTATCTACAGCAAGGGATCTATCGACAGTAAAGGATCTATCTACATCAAAGGATCCATCTACAGCAAATGATCTATCTACAGTCAAGGATCTATCAAGAGCAAAGGATCTATATACAGCAAAAGATATAGTAACAGCAAAAGTTCTATATTCTGCCAATGATCTATCTACAGCAAAGGATCTATCTACAGCAAAGGATCTATCTACAGCAAAGGATCTATCTACAGCAAAGGATTTATCTACAGCAAAGGATCCATCTACAGCAAAGGATCTATCTTCAGCAAAGGATCTTTCTACAGAATAGGAACTATCTACAGCAAAGGATCTATCTACAGCAAATGATCAATCTATAGCAAAGAATATATCTACAGTTAAGGAACTCTATACAGCCAAAGGATCCATTTACAGCAAAGGATCTACCTACAACAAAGGATCTATCTACAGCAAAGGATCTATTTATAGCGTAGAATCTTTCTACAGCAAAGGATCTACTACAGCAAAGGATCTATCTTCAGCAAAGGATCTATCTACAGCAAAGGATCTATCTACAGCAAAGGACCTATCTACAGTAAAGGATCTATTTACAGCGAAGGATCTATTTACAGCGAAGGATCAATCTATAGCAAAGGATCTATCTACAGCAAAGGATCTATCTACAGCATAGGATCGATCTACAGCAAAGGATTTATCTACAGTAAGGGATCTATCTACAGCAAAGGATCTATCTACAGCAAAGGATCTATCTAAAGCCAATGATCGATCTACAGTAAAGGATCCATCTACAGGAAAGGATCTATCTGCAGGAAAGGATCTATCTACAGCAAAGGATCTATCTACAATAAGGGATATATCTTTAGTTAAGGATCTACCTACTACAAAGGATCTATCTACAGCAAACGATCTATCTACAACATAGAATCTATCTACAGCAAAAAATATACTACAGTAAAGGCTCTATCCACACCAAAGGATCTATCTACAGCAAAGCATCTATCTACATCAAAGGATCTATCTACAGCAAGGGATCTATCGACAGTAAAGGATCTATCTACATCAAAGGATCCATCTACAGCAAATGATCTATCTACAGTCAAGGATCTATCAAGAGCAAAGGATCTATATACAGCAAAAGATATTGTAACAGCAAAAGTTCTATATTCTGCAAAGGATCTATCTACAGCAAATGATCTATCTACAGCGAAGGATCTATCTACAGCAAAGGATTTATCTACAGCAAAGGATCAATCTATAGCAAAGAATATATCTACAGTAAAGGAACTCTATACAGCCAAAGGATCCATTTACAGCAAAGGATCTATCTACAGCAAAGGATCTATCTACAGCAAAGGATCTATCTAAAGCCAATGATCGATTTACAGCAAAGGATCTATCTACAGTTAAGGATCTATCTACAGCAAAGGATCTATCTACAGCAAAGGATCTATCTAAAGCCAATGATCTATCTACAACGAAGAATCTATTTACAGCAGAGGAACTTTATACAGCAAAGGATCTATCTACAGCAAAGGATCTATTCACAGCAAAGAATCTATCTACACCGAAGGATCTTTCTACAGTGCAGGATCTGTCAATAGCAAAGGATCTATCTCCAGCAAATGATCTATTTACAGCAAAAGATCTTTCTACAACAGAGGATCTTTCTACATTAAAGGACTTATCTACAGCAAATGAACTATCTACAGCAGAGTGATCTATCTACAGAAAGGGATCTATCTACAGCAAAGAATCTATCTACACCAAAGGATCTTTCTACAGCGAAAGATCTGTCAACAGCAAAGGATCTTTCTACTGCAAAGAATCTATTTACAGCAGAAGATCTTTCTACAGCAGAGGATCTTTCTACAGCAAAGTATCTCTCTACAGCGAAGGATCTATCTACAGTATGGGATCTATCAACAGCAAAGGTTTTATCAACAGTAATGGATCTATCAACAGAAAAGGATCTATCTACAGGAAAGGATTTATCTACAGCGAAGGATCTATCTAAAGCCAATGATCTATCTACAACAAAGGATCTATCTACGGCAATGGATTTATATATTTATTTATAGCAAAGGATCTTAGATCTATTTACATCAGTGGATCTATCTACAATAAATGATCCATCTACTACAAAAGATCTATCTACAGCAAAGGATCTATCTACAACAAAGAATCTATCTACAGCAAAAAATCTATCTACAGTAAAGGATCTATTTTCAGCAAAGGATCTATCTACAGCAAGGGATCTATCTACAGGAAAGGATCTATCTGCAGGAAAGGATCTATCTACAGCAAAGGATCTATCTACAATAAGGGATATATTTACAGTATAGGATCTATATACTACAAAGGATCTATCCACAGCAAAGGATCTATCTACAACAAAGAATCTATCTACAGCAAAAAATATACTACAGTAAAGGCTCTATCCACAGCAAAGGATCTATCTACAGCAAAGCATCTATCTACATCAAAGGATCTATCTACAGCAAGGGATCTACCGACATTAAAGGATCTATCTACATCAAAGGATCCATCTTCAGCAAATGATCTATCTATAGTCAAGGATCTATCAAAAGCAAAGGATCTATATACAGCAAAAGATATAGTAACAGCAAAAGTTCTATATTCTGCAAAGGTTCTATCTACAGCAAAGGATCTATCTACAGGAAAGTATCTATCTACAGCAAAGGATCTATCTACAGCAAAGGATTTATCTACAGCAAAGGATCTATCTACAATAAACGATATATCTACAGCGAAGGATCTATCTACAGCAAAGGATCCATCTACAGCAAGGGATCTATCGACAGTAAAGGATCTATCTACATCAAAGGATCCATCTACAGCAAATGATCTATCTACAGTCAAGGATCTATCAAGAGCAAAGGATCTATATACAGCAAAAGATATAGTAACAGCAAAAGTTCTATATTCTGCAAAGGATCTATCTACAGCAAAGGATCTATCTACAGCAAAGGATCTATCTACAGCAAAGGATTTATCTACAGCAAAGGATCCATCTACAGCAAAGGATCTATCTTCAGCAAAGGATCTTTCTACAGAATAGGAACTATCTACAGCAAAGGATCTATCTACAGCAAATGATCAATCTATAGCAAAGAATATATCTACAGTAAAGGAACTCTATACAGCCAAAGGATCCATTTACAGCAAAGGATCTACCTACAACAAAGGATCTATCTACAGCAAAGGATCTATTTATAGCGTAGAATCTTTCTACAGCAAAGGATCTACTACAGCAAAGGATCTATCTTCAGCAAAGGATCTATCTACAGCAAAGGATCTATCTACAGCAAAGGACCTGTCTACAGTAAAGGATCTATTTACAGTGAAGGATCAATCTATAGCAAAGGATCTATCTACAGCAAAGGATCTATCTACAGCATAGGATCGATCTACAGCAAAGGATTTATCTACAGTAAGGGATCTATCTACAGCAAAGGATCTATCTACAGCAAAGGATCTATCTAAAGCCAATGATCGATCTACAGCAAAGGATCTATCTACAGTTAAGGATCTATCTACAGCAAAGGATCTATCTACAGCAAAGGATCTATTTACAGCAGAGGAACTTTCTACAGCAAAGGATCTATCTACAGCATAGGATCTATTCACAGCAAAGAATCTATCTACACCGAAGGATCTTTCTACAGAGCAGGATCTGTCAATAGCAAAGGATCTATCTCCAGCAAATGATCTATTTACAGCAAAAAATCTTTCTACAACAGAGGATCTTTCTACATTAAAGGACTTATCTACAGCAAATGATCTATCTACAGCAGAGTTATCTATCTACAGAAAGGGATCTATCTACAGCAAAGAATCTATCTACACCAAAGGATCTTTCTACAGCGAAAGATCTGTCAACAGCAAAGGATCTTTCTACTTCAAAGAATCTATTTACAGCAGAAGATCTTTCTACAGCAAAGTATCTCTCTACAGCGAAGGATCTATTTACAGTATGGGATCTATCAACAGCAAAGGTTTTATCAACAGTAATGGATCTATCAACAGAAAAGGATCTATCTACAGAAAAGGATTTATCTACAGCGAAGGATCTATCTAAGGCCAATGATCTATCTACAACAAAGGATCTATCTACGGCAAAGGATTTATATATTTATTTATAGCAAAGGATCTTAGATCTATTTACCTCAGTGGAACTATCTACAATAAATGATCTATCTACTACAAAAGATCTATCTACAGCAAAGGATCTATCTACAACAAAGAATGTATCTACAGTAAAAAATCTATCTACAGTAAAGGATCTATCTACAGCAAAGGATCTATTTATAGCGTAGAATCTTTCTACAGCAAAGGATCTACTACAGCAAAGGATCTATCTTCAGCAAAGGATCTATCTACAGCAAAGGATCTATCTACAGCAAAGGACCTATCTACAGTAAAGGATCTATTTACAGCGAAGGATCTATTTACAGCGAAGGATCAATCTATAGCAAAGGATCTATCTACAGCAAAGGATCTATCTACAGCATAGGATCGATCTACAGCAAAGGATTTATCTACAGTAAGGGATCTATCTACAGCAAAGGATCTATTTACAGCAAAGGATCTATCTAAAGCCAATGATCGATCTACAGTAATGGATCTATCTACAGGAAAGGATCTATCTGCAGGAAAGGATCTATCTACAGCAAAGGATCTATCTACAATAAGGGATATATCTACAGTTAAGGATATACCTACTACAAAGGATCTATCTACAGCAAACGATCTATCTACAACATAGAATCTATCTACAGCAAAAAATATACTACAGTAAAGGCTCTATCCACACCAAAGGATCTATCTACAGCAAAGCATCTATCTACATCAAAGGATTTATCTACAGCAAGGGATCTATCGACAGTAAAGGATCTATCTACATCAAAGGATCCATTTACAGCAAATGATCTATCTACAGTCAAGGATCTATCAAGAGCAAAGGATCTATATACAGCAAAAGATATAGTAACAGCAAAAGTTCTATATTCTGCAAAGGATCTATCTACAGCAAATGATCTATCTACAGCGAAGGATCTATCTACAGCAAAGGATTTATCTACAGCAAAGGATCCATCTACAGCAAAGGATCTATCTTCAGCAAAGGATCTTTCTACAGAATAGGAACTATTTACAGCAAAGGATCTATCTACAGCAAATGATCAATCTATAGCAAAGAATATATCTACAGTAAAGGAACTCTATACAGCCAAAGGATCCATTTACAGCAAAGGATCTATCTACAGCAAAGGATCTATCTACAGCAAAGGATCTATCTAAAGCCAATGATCGATCTACAGCAAAGGATCTATCTACAGTTAAGGATCTATCTTTAGCAAAGGATCTATCTACAGCAAAGGATCTATCTAAAGCCAATAATCTATCTACAACGAAGGATCTATTTACAGCAGAGGAACTTTATACAGCAAAGGATCTATCTACAGCAAAGAATCTATTCACAGCAAAGAATCTATCTACACCGAAGGATCTTTCTACAGTGCAGGATCTGTCAATAGCAAAGGATTTATCTCCAGCAAATGATCTATTTACAGCAAAAGATCTTTCTACAACAGAGGATCTTTCTACATTAAAGGACTTATCTACAGCAAATGAACTATCTACAGCAGAGTGATCTATCTACAGAAAGGGATCTATCTACAGCAAAGAATCTATCTACACCAAAGGATCTTTCTACAGCGAAAGATCTGTCAACAGCAAAGGATCTTTCTACTGCAAAGAATCTATTTACAGCAGAAGATCTTTCTACAGCAGAGGATCTTTCTACAGCAAAGTATCTCTCTACAGCGAAGGATCTATTTACAGTATGGGATCTATCAACAGCAAAGGTTTTATCAACAGTAATGGATCTATCAACAGAAAAGGATCTATCTACAGAAAATGATTTATCTACAGCGAAGGATCTATCTAAAGCCAATGATCTATCTACAACAAAAAATCTATCTACGGCAATGGATTTATATATTTATTTATAGCAAAGGATCTTAGATCTATTTACATCAGTGGATCTATCTACAATAAATGATCCATCTACTACAAAAGATCTATCTACAGCAAAGGATCTATCTACAACAAAGAATCTATCTACAGCAAAAAATCTATCTACAGTAAAGGATCTATCTACAGCAAAGGATCTATCTACAGCAAAGGATCTATCTACAGCAAAGGATCTATCAACAGCGAGGGATCTATCTACAGGAAAGGATCTATCTGCAGGAAAGGATCTATCTACAGCAAAAAATCTATCTACAATAAGGGATATATCTACAGTATAGGATCTATATACTACAAAGGATCTATCCACAGCAAAGGATCTATCTACAACAAAGAATCTATCTACAGCAAAGGATCTATCTACAGCAGAGGATCTATCAACAGCAAGGGATCTATCTACAGTATAGGATCTATCTACAGCAAAGGATCTATCTACAATAAACGATATATCTACAGCGAATGATCTAACTACAGCAAATGATCCATCTACAGCAAAGGATCTATCTACAGTAAAGGATCTATTTACTGCAAAGGATCTGTCCACAGCAAAGGATCTATCTACAGTAAAGTAGCTATATACAGCAAAGGATCCATCTACAGGAAAGGATCTATAAACAGCAAAGGATCTATCTACAACAAAAGATCTATTTACAGCAAAAGTTCTATCTACAGCAAAGGATCTATATACAGGAAAGGATCTATCTGCAGGAAAGGATCTATCTACAGCAAAGGATCTATCTACAATAAGGGATATATCTACAGTAAAGGATCTATCTACTACAAAGGATCTATCCACAGCAAACGATCTATCTACAACAAAGAATCTATCTACAGCAAAAAATATACTACAGTAAAGGCTCTATCCACAGCAAAGGATCTATCTACAGCAAAGCATCTATCTACATCAAAGTATCTATCTA
Source organism: Caprella mutica (assembly GCA_947561585.1). Lineage (NCBI taxonomy): Eukaryota > Metazoa > Arthropoda > Malacostraca > Amphipoda > Caprellidae > Caprella > Caprella mutica. Next base: position 412,365 of record CANNZV010000105.1, read on the forward strand.
CAGCAAGGGATCTATCGACAATAAAGGATCTATCTACATCAAAGGATCCATCTACAGCAAATGATCTATCTACAGTCAAGGATCTATCAAGAGCAAAGGATCTATATACAGCAAAAGATATAGTAACAGCAAAAGTTCTATATTCTGCAAAGAATCTATCTACAGCAAAGGATCTATCTACAGGAAAGTATCTATCTACAACAAAGGATCTATCTACAGCAAAGGATTTATCTACAGCAAAGGATCTATCTACAATAAACGATATATCTACAGCGAAGGATCTATCTACAGCAAAGGATCCATCTACAGCAAAGGATCTATCTACAGTAAAGGATCTATTTACTGCAAAGGATCTGTCCACAGCAAAAGATCTATCTACAGTAAAGTAGCTTTATACAGCAAAGGATCCATCTACAGGAAAGGATCTATAAACAGCAAAGGATCTATCTACAACAAAAGATCTATGTACAGCAAAAGTTCTATCTACATCAAAGGATCTATCTACAGCAAGGGATCTATCGACAGTGAAGGATCTATCTACATCAAAGGATCCATCTACAGCAAATGATCTATCTACAGTCAAGGATCTATCAAGAGCAAAGGATCTATATACAGCAAAAGATATAGTAACAGCAAAAGTTCTATATTCTGCCAATGATCTATCTACAGCAAAGGATCTATCTACAGCAAAGGATCTTTCTACAGCAAAAGATTTATCTACAGCAAAGGATCCATCTACAGCAAAGGATCTATCTTCAGCAAAGGATCTTTCTACAAAATAGGAACTATCTACAGCAAAGGATCTATATACAGCAAATGATCAATCTATAGCAAAGAATATATCTACAGTAAAGGATCTCTATACAGCCAAAGGATCCATTTACAGCAAAGGATCTACCTACAACAAAGGATCTATCTACAGCAAAGGATCTATTTATAGCGTAGAATCTTTCTACAGCAAAGGATCTACTACAGCAAAGGATCTATCTTCAGCAAAGGATCTATCTACAGCAAAGGATCTATCTACAGCAAAGGACCTATCTACAGTAAAGGATCTATTTACAGCGAAGGATCTATTTACAGCGAAGGATCAATCTATAGCAAAGGATCTATCTACAGCAAAGGATCTATCTACTGCATAGGATCGATCTACAGCAAAGGATTTATCTACAGTAAGGGATCTATCTACAGCAAAGGATCTATTTACAGCAAAGGATCTATCTAAAGCCAATGATCGATCTACAGTAAAGGATCTATCTACAGGAAAGGATCTATCTGCAGGAAAGGATCTATCTACAGCAAAGGATCTATCTACAATAAGGGATATATCTACAGTTAAGGATCTACCTACTACAAAGGATCTATCTACAGCAAACGATCTATCTACAACATAGAATCTATCTACAGCAAAAAATATACTACAGTAAAGGCTCTATCCACACCAAAGGATCTATCTACAGCAAAGCATCTATCTACATCAAAGGATCTATCTACAGCAAGGGATCTATCGACAGTAAAGGATCTATCTACATCAAAGGATCCATCTACAGCAAATGATCTATCTACAGTCAAGGATCTATCAAGAGCAAAGGATCTATATACAGCAAAAGATATAGTAACAGCAAAAGCTCTATATTCTGCAAAGGATCTATCTACAGCAAATGATCTATCTACAGCGAAGGATCTATCTACAGCAAAGGATTTATCTACAGCAAAGGATCCATCTACAGCAAAGGATCTATCTACAGTAAAGGAACTCTATACAGCCAAAGGATCCATTTACAGCAAAGGATCTATCTACAGCAAAGGATCTATCTACAGCAAAGGATCTATCTAAAGCCAATGATCGATCTACAGCAAAGGATCTATCTACAGTTAAGGATCTATCTACAGCAAAGGATCTATCTACAGCAAAGGATCTATCTAAAGCCAATAATCTATCTACAACGAAGGATCTATTTTCAGCAGAGGAACTTTATACAGCAAAGGATCTATCTACAGCAAAGGATCTATTCACAGCAAAGAATCTATCTGCACCGAAGGATCTTTCTACAGTGCAGGATCTGTCAATAGCAAAGGATTTATCTCCAGCAAATGATCTATTTACAGCAAAAGATCTTTCTACAACAGAGGATCTTTCTACATTAAAGGACTTATCTACAGCAAATGAACTATCTACAGCAGAGTGATCTATCTACAGAAAGGGATCTATCTACAGCAAAGAATCTATCTACACCAAAGGATCTTTCTACAGCGAAAGATCTGTCAACAGCAAAGGATCTTTCTACTGCAAAGAATCTATTTACAGCAGAAGATCTTTCTACAGCAGAGGATCTTTCTACAGCAAAGTATCTCTCTACAGCGAAGGATCTATTTACAGTATGGGATCTATCAACAGCAAAGGTTTTATCAACAGTAATGGATCTATCAACAGAAAAGGATCTATCTACAGAAAAGGATTTATCTACAGCGAAGGATCTATCTAAAGCCAATGATCTATCTACAACAAAGGATCTATCTACGGCAATGGATTTATATATTTATTCATAGCAAAGGATCTTAGATCTATTTACATCAGTGGATCTATCTACAATAAATGATCCATCTACTACAGAAGATCTATCTACAGCAAAGGATCTATCTACAACAAAGAATCTATCTACAGCAAAAAATCTATCTACAGTAAAGGATCTATCTACAGCAAAGGATCTATCTACAGCAAAGGATCTATCTACAGCAAAGGATCTATCAACAGCAAGGGATCTATCTACAGGAAAGGATCTATCTGCAGGAAAGGATCTATCTACAGCAAAGGATCTATCTACAATAAGGGATATATCTACAGTATAGGATCTATATACTATAAAGGATCTATCCACAGCAAAGGATCTATCTACAACAAAGAATCTATCTACAGCAAAAAATATACTACAGTAAAGGCTCTATCCACAGCAAAGGATCTATCTACAGCAAAGCATCTATCTACAGCAAAGGATCCATCTACAGCAAGGGATCTATCGACAGTAAAGGATCTATCTACATCAAAGGATCCATCTACAGCAAATGATCTATCTACAGTCAAGGATCTATCAAGAGCAAAGGATCTATATACAGCAAAAGATATAGTAACAGCAAAAGTTCTATATTCTGCAAAGGATCTATCTACAGCAAAGGATCTATCTACAGCAAAGGATCTATCTACAGCAAAGGATTTATCTACAGCAAAGGATCCATCTACAGCAAAGGATCTATCTTCAGCAAAGGATCTTTCTACAGAATAGGAACTATCTACAGCAAAGGATCTATCTACAGCAAATGATCAATCTATAGCAAAGAATATATCTACAGTAAAGGAACTCTATACAGCCAAAGGATCCATTTACAGCAAAGGATCTACCTACAACAAAGGATCTATCTACAGCAAAGGATCTATTTATAGCGTAGAATCTTTCTACAGCAAAGGATCTACTACAGCAAAGGATCTATCTTCAGCAAAGGATCTATCTACAGCAAATGATCTATCTACAGCAAAGGACCTATCTACAGTAAAGGATCTATTTACAGTGAAGGATCAATCTATAGCAAAGGATCTATCTACAGCAAAGGATCTATCTACAGCATAGGATCGATCTACAGCAAAGGATTTATCTACAGTAAGGGATCTATCTACAGCAAAGGATCTATCTACAGCAAAGGATCTATCTAAAGCCAATGATCGATCTACAGCAAAGAATCTATCTACACCGAAGGATCTTTCTACAGAGCAGGATCTGTCAATAGCAAAGGATCTATCTCCAGCAAATGATCTATTTACAGCAAAAAATCTTTCTACAACAGAGGATCTTTCTACATTAAAGGACTTATCTACAGCAGAAGATCTTTCTACAGCAAAGTATCTCTCTACAGCGAAGGATCTATTTACAGTATGGGATCTATCAACAGCAAAGGTTTTATCAACAGTAATGGATCTATCAACAGAAAAGGATCTATCTACAGAAAAGGATTTATCTACAGCGAAGGATCTATCTAAGGCCAATGATCTATCTACAACAAAGGATCTATCTACGGCAAAGGATTTATATATTTATTTATAGCAAAGGATCTTAGATCTATTTACCTCAGTGGAACTATCTACAATAAATGATCTATCTACTACAAAAGATCTATCTACAGCAAAGGATCTATCTACAACAAAGAATGTATCTACAGCAAAAAATCTATCTACAGTAAAGGATCTATCTACAGCAAAGGATCTATCTACAGCAAAGGATCTATCTACAGCAAAGGATCTATCAACAGCAAGGGATCTATCTACAGTATAGGATCTATCTACAGCAAAGGATCTATCTACAATAAACGATATATCTACAGCGAATGATCTAACTACAGCAAATGATCTATCTACAGCAAAGGATCTATCTACAGTAAAGGATCTATTTACTGCAAAGAATCTATCAACAGCAAGGGATCTATCTACAGGAAAGGATCTATCTGCAGGAAAGGATCTATCTACAGCAAAGGATCTATCTACAATAAGGGATATATCTACAGTATAGGATCTATATACTATAAAGGATCTATCCACAGCAAAGGATCTATCTACAACAAAGAATCTATCTACAGCAAAAAATATACTACAGTAAAGGCTCTATCCACAGCAAAGGATCTATCTACAGCAAAGCATCTATCTACAGCAAAGGATCCATCTACAGCAAGGGATCTATCGACAGTAAAGGATCTATCTACATCAAAGGATCCATCTACAGCAAATGATCTATCTACAGTCAAGGATCTATCAAGAGCAAAGGATCTATATACAGCAAAAGATATAGTAACAGCAAAAGTTCTATATTCTGCAAAGGATCTATCTACAGCAAAGGATCTATCTACAGCAAAGGATCTATCTACAGCAAAGGATTTATCTACAGCAAAGGATCCATCTACAGCAAAGGATCTATCTTCAGCAAAGGATCTTTCTACAGAATAGGAACTATCTACAGCAAAGGATCTATCTACAGCAAATGATCAATCTATAGCAAAGAATATATCTACAGTAAAGGAACTCTATACAGCCAAAGGATCCATTTACAGCAAAGGATCTACCTACAACAAAGGATCTATCTACAGCAAAGGATCTATTTATAGCGTAGAATCTTTCTACAGCAAAGGATCTACTACAGCAAAGGATCTATCTTCAGCAAAGGATCTATCTACAGCAAATGATCTATCTACAGCAAAGGACCTATCTACAGTAAAGGATCTATTTACAGTGAAGGATCAATCTATAGCAAAGGATCTATCTACAGCAAAGGATCTATCTACAGCATAGGATCGATCTACAGCAAAGGATTTATCTACAGTAAGGGATCTATCTACAGCAAAGGATCTATCTACAGCAAAGGATCTATCTAAAGCCAATGATCGATCTACAGCAAAGAATCTATCTACACCGAAGGATCTTTCTACAGAGCAGGATCTGTCAATAGCAAAGGATCTATCTCCAGCAAATGATCTATTTACAGCAAAAAATCTTTCTACAACAGAGGATCTTTCTACATTAAAGGACTTATCTACAGCAGAAGATCTTTCTACAGCAAAGTATCTCTCTACAGCGAAGGATCTATTTACAGTATGGGATCTATCAACAGCAAAGGTTTTATCAACAGTAATGGATCTATCAACAGAAAAGGATCTATCTACAGAAAAGGATTTATCTACAGCGAAGGATCTATCTAAGGCCAATGATCTATCTACAACAAAGGATCTATCTACGGCAAAGGATTTATATATTTATTTATAGCAAAGGATCTTAGATCTATTTACCTCAGTGGAACTATCTACAATAAATGATCTATCTACTACAAAAGATCTATCTACAGCAAAGGATCTATCTACAACAAAGAATGTATCTACAGCAAAAAATCTATCTACAGTAAAGGATCTATCTACAGCAAAGGATCTATCTACAGCAAAGGATCTATCTACAGCAAAGGATCTATCAACAGCAAGGGATCTATCTACAGTATAGGATCTATCTACAGCAAAGGATCTATCTACAATAAACGATATATCTACAGCGAATGATCTAACTACAGCAAATGATCTATCTACAGCAAAGGATCTATCTACAGTAAAGGATCTATTTACTGCAAAGGATCTGTCCACAGCAAAGGATCTATCTACAGTAAAGTAGCTATATACAGCAAAGGATCCATCTACAGGAAAGGATCTATAAACAGCAAAGGATCTATCTACAACAAAAGATCTATTTACAGCAAAAGTTCTATCTACAGCAAAGGATCTATATACAGGAAAGGATCTATCTGCAGGAAAGGATCTATCTACAGCAAAGGATCTATCTACAATAAGGGATATATCTACAGTAAAGGATCTATCTACTACAAAGGATCTATCCACAGCAAACGATCTATCTACAACAAAGAATCTATCTACAGCAAAAAATATACTACAGTAAAGGCTCTATCCACAGCAAAGGATCTATCTACAGCAAAGCATCTATCTACATCAAAGTATCTATCTACAGCAAGGGATCTATCGACAGTAAAGGATCTATCAAGAGCAAAGGATCTATATACAGCAAAAGATATAGTAACAATAAAAGTTCTATTTTCTGCAAAGGATCTATCTACAGCAAAGGATCTATCTACAGGAAAGTATCTATCTACAGCAAAGGATCTATCTACATCAAAGGATTTATCTACAGCAAAGGATCCATCTACAGCAAAGGATCAATCTTCAGCAAAGGATCTTTCTACAGAATAGGAACTATCTACAGCAAAGGATCTATCAACAGCAAATGATCAATCTATAGCAAAGAATATATCTACAGTAAAGGAACTCTATACAGCCAAAGGATCCATTTACAGCAAAGGATCTACCTACAACAAAGGATCTATCTACAGCAAAGGATCTATTTATAGCGTAGAATCTTTCTACAGCAAAGGATCTACTACAGCAAAGGATCTATCTTCAGCAAAGGATCTATCTACAGCAAAGGATCTATCTACAGCAAAGGACCTATCTACAGTAAAGGATCTATTTACAGCGAAGGATCAATCTATAGCAAAGGATCTATCTACAGCAAAGGATCTATCTACAGCATAGGATCGATCTAAAGCAAAGGATTTATCTACAGTAAGGGATCTATCTACAGCAAAGGATCTATCTACAGCAAAGGATCTATCTAAAGCCAATGATCGATCTACAGCAAAGGATCTATCTACAGTTAAGGATCTATCTACAGCAAAGGATCTATCTACAGCAAAGGATCTATCTAAAGCCAATGATCTATCTACAACAAAGGATCTATTTACAGCAGAGGAACTTTATACAGCAAAGGATCTATCTACAGCAAAGGATCTATTCACAGCAAAGAATCTATCTACACCGAAGGATCTTTCTACAGCAGAGGATCTATCTAAAGCCAATGATCGATCTACAGCAAAGGATCTATCTACAGTTAAGGATCTATCTACAGCAAAGGATCTATCTACAGCAAAGGATCTATCTAAAGCCAATGATCTATCTACAACAAAGGATCTATTTACAGCAGAGGAACTTTATACAGCAAAGAATCTATCTACAGCAAAGGATCTATTCACAGCAAAGAATCTATCTACACCGAAGGATCTTTCTACAGTGCAGGATCTGTCAACAGCAAAGGATCTATCTCCAGCAAATGATCTATCTACAGGAAAGGATCTATCTGCAGGAAAGGATCTATCTACAGCAAAGGATCTATCTACAATAAGGGATATATCTACAGTTAAGGATCTATCCACTACAAAGGATCTATCTACAGCAAACGATCTATCTACAACAAAGAATCTATCTACAACAAAGAATCTATCTACAGCAAAAAATATACTACAGTAAAGGCTCTATCCACAGCAAAGGATCTATCTACAGCAAAGCATCTATCTACATCAAAGGATCTATCTACAGCAAGGGATCTATCGACAGTAAAGGATCTATCTACATCAAAGGATCCATCTACAGCAAATGATCTATCTACAGTCAAGGATCTATCAAGAGCAAAGGATCTATATACAGCAAAAGATATAGTAACAGCAAAAGTTCTATATTCTGCAAAGGATCTATCTACAGCAAAGGATCTATCTACAGCAAAGGATCTATCTACAGCAAAGGATTTATCTACAGCAAAGGATCCATCTACAGTAAAGGATCTATTTACAGCGAAGGATCAATCTATAGCAAAGGATCTATCTACAGCAAAGGATCTTTCTACAGCAAAGGATCTAATACAGCAAAGGATCTATCTACAACAAATGATCTATCTACAGCAAAGGATCTATTTATAGCGGAGAATCTTTCTACAGCGAAGGATCTAATACAGCAAAGGATCTATCTACAGCAAAGGATCCATCTACAGCAAAGGATCTATCTACAGTAAAGGATCTATTTACTGCAAAGGATCTGTCCACAGCAAAGGATCTATCTACAGTAAAGTAGCTTTATACAGCAAAGGATCCATCTACAGGAAAGGATCTATAAACAGCAAAGGATCTATCTACAACAAAAGATCTATTTACAGCAAAAGTTCTATCTACAGCAAAGGATCTATCTACAGCAAAGGATCTATCTACAATAAGGGATATATCTACAGTTAAGGATCTATCTACTACAAAGGATCTATCTACAGCAAACGATCTATCTACAACAAAGAATCTATCTACAGCAAAAAATATACTACAGTAAAGGCTCTATCCACAGCAAAGGATCTATCTACAGCAAAGCATCTATCTACATCAAAGAATCTATCTACAGCAAGGGATCTATCGACAGTAAAGGATCTATCTACATCAAATGATCCATCTACAGCAAAGGATCTATCTACAGCAAAGGATCTATCTACAGCAAAGGATTTATCTACAGCAAAGGATCCATCTACAGCAAAGGATCTATCTTCAGCAAAGAATCTTTCTACAGAATAGGAACTATCTACAGCAAAGGATCTATCTACAGCAAATGATCAATCTATAGCAAAGAATATATCTACAGTAAAAGAACTCTATACAGCCAAAGGATCCATTTACAGCAAAGGATCTAGCTACAACAAAGGATCTATCTACAGCAAAGGATCTATTTATAGCGTAGAATCTTTTTACAGCAAAGGATCTACTACAGCAAAGGATCTATCTTCAGCAAAGGATCTATCTACAGCAAAGGATCTATCTACAGCAAAGGACCTATCTACAGTAAAATATCTATTTACAGCGATGGATCAATCTATAGCAAAGGATCTATTTACAGCGAAGGATCAATCTATAGCAAAGGATCTATCTACAGCAAAGGATCTATCTACAGCATAGGATCGATCTACAGCAAAGGATTTATCTACAGTAAGGGATCTATCTACAGCAAAGGATCTATCTACAGCAAAGGATCTATCTATAGCCAATGATCGATCTACAGCAAAGGATCTATCTACAGTTAAGGATCTATCTACAGCAAAGGATCTATCTACAGCAAAGGATCTATCTAAAGCCAATGATCTATCTACAACAAAGGATCTATTTACAGCAGAGGAACTTTATACAGCGAGGGATCTATCTACAGCAAAGAATCTATTCACAGCAAAGAATCTATCTACACCGAAGGATCTTTCTACAGTGCAGGATCTGTCAATAGCAAAGGATCTATCTCCAGCAAATGATCTATTTACAGCAGAGTGATCTATCTACAGAAAGGGATCTATCTACTGCAAAGAATCTATCTACACCAAAGGATCTTTCTACAGCGAAAGATCTGTCAACAGCAAAGGATCTTTCTACTGCAAAGAATCTATTTACAACAGAAGATCTTTCTACAGCAGAGGATCTTTCTACAGCAAAGTATCTCTCTACAGCGAAGGATCTATTTACAGTATGGGATCTATCAACAGCAAAGGTTTTATCAACAGTAATGGATCTATCAACAGAAAAGGATCTATCTACAGAAAAGGATTTATCTACAGCGAAGGATCTATCTAAAGCCAATGATCTATCTACAACAAAGGATCTATCTCCAGCAAAGGATATATATATTTATTTATAGCGAAGGATCTTAGATCTATTTACATCAGTAGATCTATCTACAATAAATTATCCATCTACTACAAAAGATCTATCTACAGCAAAGGATCTATCTACAGCAAAGGATCTATCTAAAGCCAATGATCTATCTACAACAAAGGATCTATTTACAGCAGAGGAACTTTATACAGCAAAGGATCTATCTACAGCAAAGGATCTATTCACAGCAAAGAATCTATCTACACCGAAGGATCTTTCTACAGTGCAGGATCTGTCAACAGCAAAGGATCTATCTCCAGCAAATGATCTATCTACAGGAAAGGATCTATCTGCAGGAAAGGATCTATCTACAGCAAAGGATCTATCTACAATAAGGGATATATCTACAGTTAAGGATCTATCCACTACAAAGGATCTATCTACAGCAAACGATCTATCTACAACAAAGAATCTATCTACAGCAAAAATATACTACAGTAAAGGCTCTATCCACAGCAAAGGATCTATCTACAGCAAAGCATCTATCTACATCAAAGGATATATCTACAGCAAGGGATCTATCGACAGTAAAGGATCTATCTACATCAAAGGATCCATCTACAGCAAATAATCTATCTACAGTCAAGGATCTATCAAGAGCAAAGGATCTATATACAGCAAAAGATATAGTAACAGCAAAAGTTCTATATTCTGCAAAGGATCTATCTACAGCAAAGGATCTATCTACAGCAAAGGATCTATCTACAGTAAAGGATCTATTTACAGCGAAGGATCAATCTATAGCAAAGGATCTATCTACAGCAAAGGATCTATTTATAGCGTAGAATCTTTTTACAGCAAAGGATCTACTACAGCAAAGGATCTATCTTCAGCAAAGGATCTATCTACAGCAAAGGATCTATCTACAGCAAAGGACCTATCTACAGTAAAATATCTATTTACAGCGATGGATCAATCTATAGCAAAGGATCTATTTACAGCGAAGGATCAATCTATAGCAAAGGATCTATCTACAGCAAAGGATCTATCTACAGCATAGGATCGATCTACAGCAAAGGATTTATCTACAGTAAGGGATCTATCTACAGCAAAGGATCTATCTACAGCAAAGGATCTATCTATAGCCAATGATCGATCTACAGCAAAGGATCTATCTACAGTTAAGGATCTATCTACAGCAAAGGATCTATCTACAGCAAAGGATCTATCTAAAGCCAATGATCTATCTACAACAAAGGATCTATTAACAGCAGAGGAACTTTATACAGCGAGGGATCTATCTACAGCAAAGAATCTATTCACAGCAAAGAATCTATCTACACCGAAGGATCTTTCTACAGTGCAGGATCTGTCAATAGCAAAGGATCTATCTCCAGCAAATGATCTATTTACAGCAGAGTGATCTATCTACAGAAAGGGATCTATCTACTGCAAAGAATCTATCTACACCAAAGGATCTTTCTACAGCGAAAGATCTGTCAACAGCAAAGGATCTTTCTACTGCAAAGAATCTATTTACAACAGAAGATCTTTCTACAGCAGAGGATCTTTCTACAGCAAAGTATCTCTCTACAGCGAAGGATCTATTTACAGTATGGGATCTATCAACAGCAAAGGTTTTATCAACAGTAATGGATCTATCAACAGAAAAGGATCTATCTACAGAAAAGGATTTATCTACAGCGAAGGATCTATCTAAAGCCAATGATCTATCTACAACAAAGGATCTATCTCCAGCAAAGGATATATATATTTATTTATAGCGAAGGATCTTAGATCTATTTACATCAGTAGATCTATCTACAATAAATTATCCATCTACTACAAAAGATCTATCTACAGCAAAGGATCTATCTACAGCAAAGGATCTATCTAAAGCCAATGATCTATCTACAACAAAGGATCTATTTACAGCAGAGGAACTTTATACAGCAAAGGATCTATCTACAGCAAAGGATCTATTCACAGCAAAGAATCTATCTACACCGAAGGATCTTTCTACAGTGCAGGATCTGTCAACAGCAAAGGATCTATCTCCAGCAAATGATCTATCTACAGGAAAGGATCTATCTGCAGGAAAGGATCTATCTACAGCAAAGGATCTATCTACAATAAGGGATATATCTACAGTTAAGGATCTATCCACTACAAAGGATCTATCTACAGCAAACGATCTATCTACAACAAAGAATCTATCTACAGCAAAAATATACTACAGTAAAGGCTCTATCCACAGCAAAGGATCTATCTACAGCAAAGCATCTATCTACATCAAAGGATATATCTACAGCAAGGGATCTATCGACAGTAAAGGATCTATCTACATCAAAGGATCCATCTACAGCAAATAATCTATCTACAGTCAAGGATCTATCAAGAGCAAAGGATCTATATACAGCAAAAGATATAGTAACAGCAAAAGTTCTATATTCTGCAAAGGATCTATCTACAGCAAAGGATCTATCTACAGCAAAGGATCTATCTACAGTAAAGGATCTATTTACAGCGAAGGATCAATCTATAGCAAAGGATCTATCTACAGCAAAGGATCTTTCTACAGCAAAGGATCTAATACAGCAAAGGATCTATCTACAACAAATGATCTATCTACAGCAAAGGATCTATTTATAGCGGAGAATCTTTCTACAGCAAAGGATCTAATACAGCAAAGGATCTATCTACAGCAAAGGATCCATCTACAGCAAAGGATCTATCTACAGTAAAGGATCTATTTACTGCAAAGGATCTGTCCACAGCAAAGGATCTATCTACAGTAAAGTAGCTTTATACAGCAAAGGATCCATCTACAGGAAAGGATCTATAAACAGCAAAGGATCTATCTACAACAAAATATCTATTTACAGCAAAAGTTCTATCTACAGCAAAGGATCTATCTACAGGAAAGGATCTATCTGCAGGAAAGGATCTATCTACAGCAAAGGATCTATCTACAATAAGGGATATATCTACAGTTAAGGATCTATCTACTACAAAGGATCTATCTACAGCAAACGATCTATCTACAACCAAGAATCTATCTACAGCAAAAAATATACTACAGTAAAGGCTCTATCCACAGCAAAGGATCTATCTACAGCAAAGCATCTATCTACATCAAAGGATCTATCTACAGCAAGGGATCTATCGACAGTAAAGGATCTATCTACATCAAATGATCCATCTACAGCAAATGATCTATCTACAGTCAAGGATCTATCAAGAGCAAAGGATCTATATACATCAAAAGATATAGTAACAGCAAAAGTTCTATATTCTGCAAAGGATCTATCTACAGCAAAGGATCTATCTACAGCAAAGGATCTATCTACAGCAAAGGATTTATCTACAGCAAAGGATCCATCTACAGCAAAGGATCTATCTTCAGCAAAGGATCTTTCTACAGAATAGGAACTATCTACAGCAAAGGATCTATCTACAGCAAATGATCAATCTATAGCAAAGAATATATCTACAGTAAAGGAACTCTTTACAGCCAAAGGATCCATTTACAGCAAAGGATCTACCTACAACAAAGGATCTATCTACAGCAAAGGATCTATTTATAGCGTAGAATCTTTTTACAGCAAAGGATCTACTACAGCAAAGGATCTATTTTCAGCAAAGGATCTATCTACAGCAAAGGATCTATTTACAGCAAAGGACCTATCTACAGTAAAATATCTATTTACAGCGAAGGATCAATCTATAGCAAAGAATCTATCTACAGCAAAGGATCTATCTACAGCATAGGATCGATCTACAGCAAAGGATTTATCTACAGTAAGGGATCTATCTACAGCAAAGGATCTATCTACAGCAAAGGATCTATCTAAAGCCAATGATCGATCTACAGCAAAGGATCTATCTACAGTTAAGGATCTATCTACAGCAAAGGATCTATCTACAGCAAAGGATCTATCTAAAGCCAATGATCTATCTACAACAAAGGATCTATTTACAGCAGAGGAACTTTATACAGCAAGGGATCTATCTACAGCAAAGAATCTATTCACAGCAAAGAATCTACCTACACCGAAGGATCTTTCTACAGTGCAGGATCTGTCAATAGCAAAGGATCTATCTCCAGCAAATGATCTATTTACAGCAAAAGATCTTTCTACAACAGAGGATCTTTCTACATTAAAGGACTTATCTCCAGCAAATGATCTATTTACAGCAAAAGATCTTTCTACAACAGAGGATCTTTCTACATTAAAGGACTTATCTACAGCAAATGATCTATCTACAGCAGAGTGATCTATCTACAGAAAGGGATCTATCTACAGCAAAGAATCTATCTACACCAAAGGATCTTTCTACAGCGAAAGATCTGTCAACAGCAAAGGATCTTTCTACTGCAAAGAATCTATTTACAGCAGAAGATCTTTCTACAGCAGAGGATTTTTCTACAGCAAAGTATCTCTCTACAGCGAAGGATCTATTTACAGTATGGGATCTATCAACAGCAAAGGTTTTATCAACAGTAATGGATCTATCAACAGAAAAGGATCTATCTACAGAAAAGGATTTATCTACAGCGAAGGATCTATCTAAAGCCAATGATCTATCTACAACAAAGGATCTATCTACGGCAATGGATTTATATATTTATTTATAGCAAAGGATCTTAGATCTATTTACATCAGTGGATCTATCTACAATAAATGATCCATCTACTACAAAAGATCTATCTACAGCAAATGATCTATCTACAACAAAGAATCTATCTACAGCAAAAAATCTATCTACAGTAAAGGATCTATCTATAGCAAAGGATCTATCTACAGCAAGGGATCTATCTACAGGAAAGGATCTATCTGCAGGAAAGGATCTATCTACAGCAAAGGATCTATCTACAATAAGGGATATATCTACAGTATAGGATCTATATACTACAAAGGATCTATCCACAGCAAAGGATCTATCTACAACAAAGAATCTATCTACAGCAAAAAATATACTACAGTAAAGGCTCTATCCACAGCAAAGGATCTATCTACAGCAAAGCATCTATCTACATCAAAGGATCTATCTACAGCAAGGGATCTACCGACATTAAAGGATCTATCTACATCAAAGGATCCATCTTCAGCAAATGATCTATCTATAGTCAAGGATCTATCAAAAGCAAAGGATCTATATACAGCAAAAGATATAGTAACAGCAAAAGTTCTATATTCTGCAAAGGTTCTATCTACAGCAAAGGATCTATCTACAGGAAAGTATCTATCTACAGCAAAGGATCTATCTACAGCAAAGGATTTATCTACAGCAAAGGATCTATCTACAATAAACGATATATCTACAGCGAAGGATCTATCTACAGCAAAGGATCCATCTACAGCAAGGGATCTATCGACAGTAAAGGATCTATCTACATCAAAGGATCCATCTACAGCAAATGATCTATCTACAGTCAAGGATCTATCAAGAGCAAAGGATCTATATACAGCAAAAGATATAGTAACAGCAAAAGTTCTATATTCTGCAAAGGATCTATCTACAGCAAAGGATCTATCTACAGCAAAGGATCTATCTACAGCAAAGGATTTATCTACAGCAAAGGATCCATCTACAGCAAAGGATCTATCTTCAGCAAAGGATCTTTCTACAGAATAGGAACTATCTACAGCAAAGGATCTATCTACAGCAAATGATCAATCTATAGCAAAGAATATATCTACAGTAAAGGAACTCTATACAGCCAAAGGATCCATTTACAGCAAAGGATCTACCTACAACAAAGGATCTATCTACAGCAAAGGATCTATTTATAGCGTAGAATCTTTCTACAGCAAAGGATCTACTACAGCAAAGGATCTATCTTCAGCAAAGGATCTATCTACAGCAAAGGATCTATCTACAGCAAAGGACCTATCTACAGTAAAGGATCTATTTACAGTGAAGGATCAATCTATAGCAAAGGATCTATCTACAGCAAAGGATCTATCTACAGCATAGCATCGATCTACAGCAAAGGATTTATCTACAGTAAGGGATCTATCTACAGCAAAGGATCTATCTACAGCAAAGGATCTATCTAAAGCCAATGATCGATCTACAGCAAAGGATCTATCTACAGTTAAGGATCTATCTACAGCAAAGGATCTATCTACAGCAAAGGATCTATTTACAGCAGAGGAACTTTCTACAGCAAAGGATCTATCTACAGCATAGGATCTATTCACAGCAAAGAATCTATCTACACCGAAGGATCTTTCTACAGAGCAGGATCTGTCAATAGCAAAGGATCTATCTCCAGCAAATGATCTATTTACAGCAAAAAATCTTTCTACAACAGAGGATCTTTCTACATTAAAGGACTTATCTACAGCAAATGATCTATCTACAGCAAATGATCTATCTACAGCAGAGTTATCTATCTACAGAAAGGGATCTATCTACAGCAAAGAATCTATCTACACCAAAGGATCTTTCTACAGCGAAAGATCTGTCAACAGCAAAGGATCTTTCTACTTCAAAGAATCTATTTACAGCAGAAGATCTTTCTACAGCAAAGTATCTTTCTACAGCGAAGGATCTATTTACAGTATGGGATCTATCAACAGCAAAGGTTTTATCAACAGTAATGGATCTATCAACAGAAAAGGATCTATCTACAGAAAAGGATTTATCTACAGCGAAGGATCTATCTAAGGCCAATGATCTATCTACAACAAAGGATCTATCTACGGCAAAGGATTTATATATTTATTTATAGCAAAGGATCTTAGATCTATTTACCTCAGTGGAACTATCTACAATAAATGATCTATCTACTACAAAAGATCTATCTACAGCAAAGGATCTATCTACAACAAAGAATGTATCTACAGCAAAAAATCTATCTACAGTAAAGGATCTATCTACAGCAAAGGATCTATCTACAGCAAAGGATCTATCTACAGCAAAGGATCTATCAACAGCAAGGGATCTATCTACAGTATAGGATCTATCTACAGCAAAGGATCTATCTACAATAAACGATATATCTACAGCGAATGATCTAACTACAGCAAATGATCCATCTACAGCAAAGGATCTATCTACAGTAAAGGATCTATTTACTGCAAAGGATCTGTCCACAGCAAAGGATCTATCTACAGTAAAGTAGCTATATACAGCAAAGGATCCATCTACAGGAAAGGATCTATAAACAGCAAAGGATCTATCTACAACAAAAGATCTATTTACAGCAAAAGTTCTATCTACAGCAAAGGATCTATATACAGGAAAGGATCTATCTGCAGGAAAGGATCTATCTACAGCAAAAGATCTATCTACAATAAGGGATATATCTACAGTAAAGGATCTATCTACTACAAAGGATCTATCCACAGCAAACGATCTATCTACAACAAAGAATCTATCTACAGCAAAAAATATACTACAGTAAAGGCTCTATCCACAGCAAAGGATCTATCTACAGCAAAGCATCTATCTACATCAAAGTATCTATCTACAGCAAGGGATCTATCGACAGTAAAGGATCTATCTACATCAAAGGATCCATCTACAGCCAATGATCTATCTACAGTCAAGGATCTATCAAGAGCAAAGGATCTATATACAGTAAAAGATATAGTAACAGCAAAAGTTCTATATTCTGCAAAGAATCTATCTACAGCGCAGGATCTATCTACAGGAAAGTATCTATCTACAGCAAAGGATCTATCTACAGCAAAGGATTTATCTACAGCAAAGGATCTATCTACAATAAACGATATATCTACAGCGAAGGATCTATCTACAGCAAAGGATCCATCTACAGCAAAGGATCTATCTACAGTAAAGGATCTATTTACTGCAAAGGATCTGTCCACAGCAAAAGATCTATCTACAGTAAAGTAGCTTTATACAGCAAAGGATCCATCTACAGGAAAGGATCTATAAACAGCAAAGGATCTATCTACAACAAAAGATCTATGTACAGCAAAAGTTCTATCTACATCAAAGGATCTATCTACAGCAAGGGATCTATCGACAGTAAAGGATCTATCTACATCAAAGGATCCATCTACAGCAAATGATCTATCTACAGTCAAGGATCTATCAAGAGCAAAGGATCTATATACAGCAAAAGATATAGTAACAGCAAAAGTTCTATATTCTGCCAATGATCTATCTACAGCAAAGGATCTATCTACAGCAAAGGATCTATCTACAGCAAAAGATTTATCTACAGCAAAGGATCCATCTACAGCAAAGGATCTATCTTCAGCAAAGGATCTTTCTACAGAATAGGAACTATCTACAGCAAAGGATCTATCTACAGCAAATGATCAATCTATAGCAAAGAATATATCTACAGTAAAGGAACTCTATACAGCCAAAGGATCCATTTACAGCAAAGGATCTACCTACAACAAAGGATCTATCTACAGCAAAGGATCTATTTATAGCGTAGAATCTTTCTACAGCAAAGGATCTACTACAGCAAAGGATCTATCTTCAGCAAAGGATCTATCTACAGCAAAGGATCTATCTACAGCAAAGGACCTATCTACAGTAAAGGATCTATTTACAGCGAAGGATCTATTTACAGCGAAGGATCAATCTATAGCAAAGGATCTATCTACAGCAAAGGATCTATCTACAGCATAGGATCGATCTACAGCAAAGGATTTATCTACAGTAAGGGATCTATCTACAGCAAAGGATCTATTTACAGCAAAGGATCTATCTAAAGCCAATGATCGATCTACAGTAAAGGATCTATCTACAGGAAAGGATCTATCTGCAGGAAAGGATCTATCTACAGCAAAGGATCTATCTACAATAAGGGATATATCTACAGTTAAGGATCTACCTACTACAAAGGATCTATCTACAGCAAACGATCTATCTACAACATAGAATCTATCTACAGCAAAAAATATACTACAGTAAAGGCTCTATCAACACCAAAGGATCTATCTACAGCAAAGCATCTATCTACATCAAAGGATCTATCTACAGCAAGGGATCTATCGACAGTAAAGGATCTATCTACATCAAAGGATCCATCTACGGCAAATGATCTATCTACAGTCAAGGATCTATCAAGAGCAAAGGATCTATATACAGCAAAAGATATAGTAACAGCAAAAGTTCTATATTCTGCAAAGGATCTATCTACAGCAAATGATCTATCTACAGCGAAGGATCTATCTACAGCAAAGGATTTATCTACAGCAAAGGATCCATCTACAGCAAAGGATCTATCTTCAGCAAAGGATCTTTCTACAGAATAGGAACTATTTACAGCAAAGGATCTATCTACAGCAAATGATCAATCTATAGCAAAGAATATATCTACAGTAAAGGAACTCTATACAGCCAAAGGATCCATTTACAGCAAAGGATCTATCTACAGCAAAGGATCTATCTACAGCAAAGGATCTATCTAAAGCCAATGATCGATCTACAGCAAAGGATCTATCTACAGTTAAGGATCTATCTAAAGCCAATAATCTATCTACAACGAAGGATCTATTTACAGCAGAGGAACTTTATACAGCAAAGGATCTATCTACAGCAAAGAATCTATTCACAGCAAAGAATCTATCTACACCGAAGGATCTTTCTACAGTGCAGGATCTGTCAATAGCAAAGGATTTATCTCCAGCAAATGATCTATTTACAGCAAAAGATCTTTCTACAACAGAGGATCTTTCTACATTAAAGGACTTATCTACAGCAAATGAACTATCTACAGCAGAGTGATCTATCTACAGAAAGGGATCTATCTACAGCAAAGAATCTATCTACACCAAAGGATCTTTCTACAGCGAAAGATCTGTCAACAGCAAAGGATCTTTCTACTGCAAAGAATCTATTTACAGCAGAAGATCTTTCTACAGCAGAGGATCTTTCTACAGCAAAGTATCTCTCTACAGCGAAGGATCTATTTACAGTATGGGATCTATCAACAGCAAAGGTTTTATCAACAGTAACGGATCTATCAACAGAAAAGGATCTATCTACAGAAAAGGATTTATCTACAGCGAAGGATCTATCTAAAGCCAATGATCTATCTACAACAAAGGATCTATCTACGGCAATGGATTTATATATTCATTTATAGCAAAGGATCTTAGATCTATTTACATCAGTGGATCTATCTACAATAAATGATCCATCTACTACAAAAGATCTATCTACAGCAAAGGATCTATCTACAACAAAGAATCTATCTACAGCAAAAAATCTATCTACAGTAAAGGATCTATCTACAGCAAAGGATCTATCTACAGCAAAGGATCTATCTACAGCAAAGGATCTATCAACAGCAAGGGATCTATCTACAGGAAAGGATCTATCTGCAGGAAAGGATCTATCTACAGCAAAGGATCTATCTACAATAAGGGATATATCTACAGTATAGGATCTATATACTACAAAGGATCTATTCACAGCAAAGGATCTATCTACAACAAAGAATCTATCTACAGCAAAGGATCTATCTACAGCAAAGGATCTATCAACAGCAAGGGATCTATCTACAGTATAGGATCTATCTACAGCAAAGGATCTATCTACAATAAACGATATATCTACAGCGAATGATCTAACTACAGCAAATGATCCATCTACAGCAAAGGATCTATCTACAGTAAAGGATCTATTTACTGCAAAGGATCTGTCCACAGCAAAGGATCTATCTACAGTAAAGTAGCTATATACAGCAAAGGATCCATCTACAGGAAAGGATCTATAAACAGCAAAGGATCTATCTACAACAAAAGATCTATTTACAGCAAAAGTTCTATCTACAGCAAAGGATCTATATACAGGAAAGGATCTATCTGCAGGAAAGGATCTATCTACAGCAAAGGATCTATCTACAATAAGGGATATATCTACAGTAAAGGATCTATCAACTACAAAAGATCTATCCACAGCAAACGATCTATCTACAACAAAGAATCTATCTACAGCAAAAAATATACTACAGTAAAGGCTCTATCCACAGCAAAGGATCTATCTACAGCAAAGCATCTATCTACACCAAAGTATCTATCTACAGCAAGGGATCTATCGACAGTAAAGGATCTATCTACATCAAAAGATCCATCTACAGCAAATGATCTATCTACAGTCAAGGATCTATCAAGAGCAAAGGATCTATATACAGCAAAAGATATAGTAACAGCAAAAGTTCTATATTCTGCAAAGAATCTATCTACAGCAAAGGATCTATCTACATGAAAGTATCTATCTACAGCAAAGGATCTATCTACAGCAAAGGATTTATCTACAGCAAAGGATCTATCTACAATAAACGATATATCTACAGCGAAGGATCTATCTACAGCAAAGGATCCATCTACAGCAAAGGATCTATCTACAGTGAAGGATCTATTTACTGCAAAGGATCTGTCCACAGCAAAAGATCTATCTACAGTAAAGTAGCTTTATACAGCAAAGGATCCATCTACAGGAAAGGATCTATAAACAGCAAAGGATCTATCTACAACAAAAGATCTATGTACAGCAAAAGTTCTATCTACATCAAAGGATCTATCTACAGCAAGGGATCTATCGACAGTAAAGGATCTATCTACATCAAAGGATCCATCTACAGCAAATGATCTATCTACAGTCAAGGATCTATCAAGAGCAAAGGATCTATATACAGCAAAAGATATAGTAACAGCAAAAGTTCTATATTCTGCCAATGATCTATCTACAGCAAAGGATCTATCTACAGCAAAGGATCTATCTACAGCAAAAGATTTATCTACAGCAAAGGATCCATCTACAGCAAAGGATCTATCTTCAGCAAAGGATCTTTCTACAGAATAGGAACTATCTACAGCAAAGGATCTATCTACAGCAAATGATCAATCTATAGCAAAGAATATATCTACAGTAAAGGAACTCTATACAGCCAAAGGATCCATTTACAGCAAAGGATCTACCTACAACAAAGGATCTATCTACAGCAAAGGATCTATTTATAGCGTAGAATCTTTCTACAGCAAAGGATCTACTACAGCAAAGGATCTATCTTCAGCAAAGGATCTATCTACAGCAAAGGATCTATCTACAGCAAAGGACCTATCTACAGTAAAGGATCTATTTACAGCGAAGGATCTATTTACAGCGAAGGATCAATCTATAGCAAAGGATCTATCTACAGCAAAGGATCTATCTACAGCATAGGATCGATCTACAGCAAAGGATTTATCTACAGTAAGGGATCTATCTACAGCAAAGGATCTATTTACAGCAAAGGATCTATCTAAAGCCAATGATCGATCTACAGTAAAGGATCTATCTACAGGAAAGGATCTATCTGCAGGAAAGGATCTATCTACAGCAAAGGATCTATCTACAATAAGGGATATATCTACAGTTAAGGATCTACCTACTACAAAGGATCTATCTACAGCAAACGATCTATCTACAACATAGAATCTATCTACAGCAAAAAATATACTACAGTAAAGGCTCTATCAACACCAAAGGATCTATCTACAGCAAAGCATCTATCTACATCAAAGGATCTATCTACAGCAAGGGATCTATCGACAGTAAAGGATCTATCTACATCAAAGGATCCATCTACAGCAAATGATCTATCTACAGTCAAGGATCTATCAAGAGCAAAGGATCTATATACAGCAAAAGATATAGTAACAGCAAAAGTTCTATATTCTGCAAAGGATCTATCTACAGCAAATGATCTATCTACAGCGAAGGATCTATCTACAGCAAAGGATTTATCTACAGCAAAGGATCCATCTACAGCAAAGGATCTATCTTCAGCAAAGGATCTTTCTACAGAATAGGAACTATTTACAGCAAAGGATCTATCTACAGCAAATGATCAATCTATAGCAAAGAATATATCTACAGTAAAGGAACTCTATACAGCCAAAGGATCCATTTACAGCAAAGGATCTATCTACAGCAAAGGATCTATCTACAGCAAAGGATCTATCTAAAGCCAATGATCGATCTACAGCAAAGGATCTATCTACAGTTAAGGATCTATCTTTAGCAAAGGATCTATCTACAGCAAAGGATCTATCTAAAGCCAATAATCTATCTACAACGAAGGATCTATTTACAGCAGAGGAACTTTATACAGCAAAGGATCTATCTACAGCAAAGAATCTATTCACAGCAAAGAATCTATCTACACCGAAGGATCTTTCTACAGTGCAGGATCTGTCAATAGCAAAGGATTTATCTCCAGCAAATGATCTATTTACAGCAAAAGATCTTTCTACAACAGAGGATCTTTCTACATTAAAGGACTTATCTACAGCAAATGAACTATCTACAGCAGAGTGATCTATCTACAGAAAGGGATCTATCTACAGCAAAGAATCTATCTACACCAAAGGATCTTTCTACAGCGAAAGATCTGTCAACAGCAAAGGATCTTTCTACTGCAAAGAATCTATTTACAGCAGAAGATCTTTCTACAGCAGAGGATCTTTCTACAGCAAAGTATCTCTCTACAGCGAAGGATCTATTTACAGTATGGGATCTATCAACAGCAAAGGTTTTATCAACAGTAATGGATCTATCAACAGAAAAGGATCTATCTACAGAAAATGATTTATCTACAGCGAAGGATCTATCTAAAGCCAATGATCTATCTACAACAAAGGATCTATCTACGGCAATGGATTTATATATTTATTTATAGCAAAGGATCTTAGATCTATTTACATCAGTGGATCTATCTACAATAAATGATCCATCTACTACAAAAGATCTATCTACAGCAAAGGATCTATCTACAACAAAGAATCTATCTACAGCAAAAAATCTATCTACAGTAAAGGATCTATCTACAGCAAAGGATCTATCTACAGCAAAGGATCTATCTACAGCAAAGGATCTATCAACAGCAAGGGATCTATCTACAGGAAAGGATCTATCTGCAGGAAAGGATCTATCTACAGCAAAGGATCTATCTACAATAAGGGATATATCTACAGTATAGGATCTATATACTACAAAGGATCTATCCACAGCAAAGGATCTATCTACAACAAAGAATCTATCTACAGCAAAGGATCTATCTACAGCAAAGGATCTATCAACAGCAAGGGATCTATCTACAGTATAGGATCTATCTACAGCAAAGGATCTATCTACAATAAACGATATATCTACAGCGAATGATCTAACTACAGCAAATGATCCATCTACAGCAAAGGATCTATCTACAGTAAAGGATCTATTTACTGCAAAGGATCTGTCCACAGCAAAGGATCTATCTACAGTAAAGTAGCTATATACAGCAAAGGATCCATCTACAGGAAAGGATCTATAAACAGCAAAGGATCTATCTACAACAAAAGATCTATTTACAGCAAAAGTTCTATCTACAGCAAAGGATCTATATACAGGAAAGGATCTATCTGCAGGAAAGGATCTATCTACAGCAAAGGATCTATCTACAATAAGGGATATATCTACAGTAAAGGATCTATCTACTACAAAGGATCTATCCACAGCAAACGATCTATCTACAACAAAGAATCTATCTACAGCAAAAAATATACTACAGTAAAGGCTCTATCCACAGCAAAGGATCTATCTACAGCAAAGCATCTATCTACATCAAAGTATCTATCTACAGCAAGGGATCTATCGACAGTAAAGGATCTATCTACATCAAAGGATCCATCTACAGCAAATGATCTATCTACAGTCAAAGATCTATCAAGAGCAATGGATCTATATACAGCAAAAGATATAGTAACAGCAAAAGTTCTATATTCTGCAAAGAATCTATCTACAGCAAAGGATCTATCTACAGGAAAGTATCTATCTACAGCAAAGGATCTATCTACAGCAAAGGATTTATCTACAGCAAAGGATCTATCTACAGCAAAGGATCTATCTACAGCAAAGGATTTATCTACAGCAAAGGATCCATCTACAGCAAAGGATCTATCTTCAGCAAAGAATCTTTCTACAGAATAGGAACTATCTACAGCAAAGGATCTATCTACAGCAAATGATCAATCTATAGCAAAGAATATATCTACAGTAAAAGAACTCTATACAGCCAAAGGATCCATTTACAGCAAAGGATCTAGCTACAACAAAGGATCTATCTACAGCAAAGGATCTATTTATAGCGTAGAATATTTTTACAGCAAAGGATCTACTACAGCAAAGGATCTATCTTCAGCAAAGGATCTATCTACAGCAAAGGATCTATCTACAGCAAAGGACCTATCTACAGTAAAATATCTATTTACAGCGATGGATCAATCTATAGCAAAGGATCTATTTACAGCGAAGGATCAATCTATAGCAAAGGATATATCTACAGCAAAGGATCTATCTACAGCATAGGATCGATCTACAGCAAAGGATTTATCTACAGTAAGGGATCTATCTACAGCAAAGGATCTATCTACAGCAAAGGATCTATCTATAGCCAATGGTCGATCTACAGCAAAGGATCTATCTACAGTTAAGGATCTATCTACAGCAAAGGATCTATCTACAGCAAAGGATCTATCTAAAGCCAATGATCTATCTACAACAAAGGATCTATTTACAGCAGAGGAACTTTATACAGCAAGGGATCTATCTACAGCAAAGAATCTATTCACAGCAAAGAATCTATCTACACCGAAGGATCTTTCTACAGTGCAGGATCTGTCAATAGCAAAGGATCTATCTCCAGCAAATGATCTATTTACAGCAGAGTGATCTATCTACAGAAAGGGATCTATCTACTGCAAAGAATCTATCTACACCAAAGGATCTTTCTACAGCGAAAGATCTGTCAACAGCAAAGGATCTTTCTACTGCAAAGAATCTATTTACAACAGAAGATCTTTCTACAGCAGAGGATCTTTCTACAGCAAAGTATCTCTCTACAGCGAAGGATCTATTTACAGTATGGGATCTATCAACAGCAAAGGTTTTATCAACAGTAATGGATCTATCAACAGAAAAGGATCTATCTACAGAAAAGGATTTATCTACAGCGAAGGATCTATCTAAAGCCAATGATCTATCTACAACAAAGGATCTATCTCCAGCAAAGGATATATATATTTATTTATAGCGAAGGATCTTAGATCTATTTACATCAGTAGATCTATCTACAATAAATTATCCATCTACTACAAAAGATCTATCTACAGCAAAGGATCTATCTACAGCAAAGGATCTATCTAAAGCCAATGATCTATCTACAACAAAGGATCTATTTACAGCAGAGGAACTTTATACAGCAAAGGATCTATCTACAGCAAAGGATCTATTCACAGCAAAGAATCTATCTACACCGAAGGATCTTTCTACAGTGCAGGATCTGTCAACAGCAAAGGATCTATCTCCAGCAAATGATCTATCTACAGGAAAGGATCTATCTGCAGGAAAGGATCTATCTACAGCAAAGGATCTATCTACAATAAGGGATATATCTACAGTTAAGGATCTATCCACTACAAAGGATCTATCTACAGCAAACGATCTATCTACAACAAAGAATCTATCTACAGCAAAAATATACTACAGTAAAGGCTCTATCCACAGCAAAGGATCTATCTACAGCAAAGCATCTATCTACATCAAAGGATATATCTACAGCAAGGGATCTATCGACAGTAAAGGATCTATCTACATCAAAGGATCCATCTACAGCAAATGATCTATCTACAGTCAAGGATCTATCAAGAGCAAAGGATCTATATACAGCAAAAGATATAGTAACAGCAAAAGTTCTATATTCTGCAAAGGATCTATCTACAGCAAAGGATCTATCTACAGCAAAGGATCTATCTACAGTAAAGGATCTATTTACAGCGAAGGATCAATCTATAGCAAAGGATCTATCTACAGCAAAGGATCTTTCTACAGCAAAGGATCTAATACAGCAAAGGATCTATCTACAACAAATGATCTATCTACAGCAAAGGATCTATTTATAGCGGAGAATCTTTCTACAGCAAAGGATCTAATACAGCAAAGGATCTATCTACAGCAAAGGATCCATCTACAGCAAAGGATCTATCTACAGTAAAGGATCTATTTACTGCAAAGGATCTGTCCACAGCAAAGGATCTATCTACAGTAAAGTAGCTTTATACAGCAAAGGATCCATCTACAGGAAAGGATCTATAAACAGCAAAGGATCTATCTACAACAAAAGATCTATTTACAGCAAAAGTTCTATCTACAGCAAAGGATCTATCTACAGGAAAGGATCTATCTGCAGGAAAGGATCTATCTACAGCAAAGGATCTATCTACAATAAGGGATATATCTACAGTTAAGGATCTATCTACTACAAAGGATCTATCTACAGCAAACGATCTATCTACAACCAAGAATCTATCTACAGCAAAAAATATACTACAGTAAAGGCTCTATCCACAGCAAAGGATCTATCTACAGCAAAGCATCTATCTACATCAAAGGATCTATCTACAGCAAGGGATCTATCGACAGTAAAGGATCTATCTACATCAAATGATCCATCTACAGCAAATGATCTATCTACAGTCAAGGATCTATCAAGAGCAAAGGAACTATATACATCAAAAGATATAGTAACAGCAAAAGTACAATGCAGGATCTGTCAACAGCAAAGGATCAATCTATAGCAAAAGATCTATTTACAAAAAAGTTCAATCTACAGCAAAAAATCTATCAACAGCAGGGGATCTATCTACAGGAAAGGATCTGTCTACAGCAAGGGATCTATTTACAGTAAAGGAGCTATCTACAGCAAAAGATCTATCAACAATAAGGATCTATCTGCAGCAAAGAATCTATCTACAGCAAAGGATCTATCTTCAGCAAAGGATCTATCTACAGCAAAGTGATATATCTACAGTAGGGGATGGATCTACAGCAAATGATCTATCTACAGCAAAGTGTTCTATCTACAGTAAGGGATCTATCTACAGCAAAAAATCTATCTACACCAGAGGATCTTTCTACAGCGAAAGAAATGTCAACAGCAAAGGATCTTTCTACAGCAAAGGATCTATTTACAGCAGAAGATCTTTCTACAGCAGAGGATTTTTCTACAGCAAAGGATCTATCTACAGCAAAGGATCTATCTTCAGCAACGGTTTTATTTACAATAAAATATCTATCTACAGAAAAAGATCTATCTACAGAAAAGGATCTATCTACAGTAAAGGAACTATCTACAGCAAATTATCTATCTACAACAAACGATTTATCTACAGCAAAGGATCTATCTACATATAAGGATCCATCTACAGCAAAGGATCTATCTACAGTAAAGGATCTATATACAGCAAAGGACCTATCTACAGTAAGGATCTATCTACATCATATGATCAATCCACAGCAAGGGATCTATCTGCAGCAAAGGATCTATTTACAGTAAAGGATCTATCTACAACAAATAATCTATGTACAGCTAGGAATCTATCTACAGCAAAGGATCTATCTACGGCAAGGGATCTATCTACGGCAAAGGATTTATTTATTTATTTACAGCAAAGGATCTAAGATCTATCTACAGCAAAGGATCTTAGATCTATCTACAGCTAAGGATCTATCTATAGTAAAAGATCTATCTACTACAAAGGATCTATCTACAGCAAAGGATCTATCTACAACAAATATTCTATGTACAGCAAGGAATCTATCTACAGCAAAGGATCTATCTACAGTGAAGGATCTATCTACTGCAAAGGGTCTGTCTACATCAAAGGATCTATCTACAACAAAGAATCTATCTACAGCAGAGAATCTATGTTCAGCAGATAATCTATCTACAGCAAATGATCTATCTACAGCAAAGGATCAATCTACAGACAATGATCTATCTAAAGTAACGGGACTATATACAGCAAATGGTCCATCTACAGTTAATGATCTATCAACAGCAAAGGATCAATCTATAACAAAAGATCTATTTGCAACAAAAGTTCTATCTACAGCAAAGGATCTATCTACAGCAAAGGATCTATTTACAGGAAAGGAGCTATCTATAGAAAATGATCTATCAACAATGAGGGATCTATCTGCAGCAAATGATCTATCAACACCAAGGAGCTATTTACAGCAAAAGATTTATCAACAAAGAGGGATCTATCTGCAGCAAAGGATCTATCTACAGCAAAGGATCTATCTTCAGCAAAGGATCTTTTTACAGCATTGGATCTATGTACAGTAATGGATCTATCTTCTGCATAGGATACATCTACTGCAAAGAATCTATCTACAGCAAAGAATCTATCTTAAGCAAAGAATCTATCTACAGCAAAGGATCTATCTACAGCAAAGGATCTATCTACAGAAAAGGATCGATCTACAGCAAAGGATCTATCTACAGTCAAGGATTTATCTACTGCATAGGATCTCTCTAGAGCAAAGGATCAATCTACAGTTAAGGATCTATCTTAAGCAAAGGATCTATCTACAGCAAAATATCTATCTAATGCCAATGATCTATCTACAACAAAGGATCTATTTACAACAGCAGAACTTTATATCCTAATGGATCTATCTACAGCAAAGGATCTATCTACAGTAAAGGAACTATCTACATCAAATTATCTATCTACAACAAACGATTTATCTACAGCAAAGGATCTATCTACATATAAGGATCCATCTACAGCAAAAGATCTATCTACAGTAAAGGATCTATATACAGCAAAGGACCTATCTACAGTAAGGATCTATCTACATCATATGATCAATCCACAGCAGGGGATCTATCTGCAGCAAAGGATCTATTTACAGTAAAGGAGCTATCTAAAGCAAAAGATCTATCTACAGCAAAAGATCTATCTACAGCAAAGAATCTATCTCCAGCAAATGATCTATCTACAGCAAAGGATCTATCTACAGTCAAGGATTTATCTACTGCAAAGGATCTCTCTACAGTGAAGGATCAATCTACATTTAAGGATCTATCTACAGCAAAGGATCTATCTACAGCAAATGATCTATCTAAAGCCAATGATCTATCTACAACAAAGGATCTATTTACAAAAGCAGAACTTTATACAGCAAAGGATCTATCTACAGCAAATTGATCTATCTTCAGTAAGGGATCTATCTACAGCAAATTATCTGTCTACACCAAAGGATCTTTCTACAGCGCAGGATCTGTCAACAGCAAAGGATCAACCTACAGCAAAGGATCTATTTACAGTAAAGGAGCTATCTACAGCAAAAGATCTATCAACAATGAGGGATCTATCTGCAGCAAAGGATCTATCTACAGCAAAGGATCTATCTTCAGCAAAGGATCTTTATACAGCATAGGATCTATCTACAGTCAAGGATTTATCTACTGCAAAGGATTTCTCTACAGCATAGGATCAATCTAAAGTTAAGGATCTATCTTAAGCAAAGGATCTATCTACAGCAAAGGATTTATCTAAAGCCAATGATCTATCTACAACAAAAAATCTATTTACAAAAGCAGAACTTTATACAGCGAAGGATCTATCTACAGCAAAGGATCTATCTACAGCAAAGTGATCTATCTTCAGTAAGGGATCTATCTACAGCAAAGAATCTGTCTTCACCAAAGTATCTTTCTACAATGCAGGATCTGTCAACAGCAAAGGATCAATCTATAGCAAAAGATCTATTTACAAAAAAGTTCAATCTACAGCAAAAAATCTATCAACAGCAGGGGATCTATCTACAGGAAAGGATCTGTCTACAGCAAGGGATCTATTTACAGTAAAGGAGCTATCTACAGCAAAAGATCTATCAACAATAAGGATCTATCTGCAGCAAAGAATCTATCTACAGCAAAGGATCTATCTTCAGCAAAGGATCTATCTACAGCAAAGTGATATATCTACAGTAGGGGATGGATCTACAGCAAATGATCTATCTACAGCAAAGTGTTCTATCTACAGTAAGGGATCTATCTACAGCAAAAAATCTATCTACACCAGAGGATCTTTCTACAGCGAAAGAAATGTCAACAGCAAAGGATCTTTCTACAGCAAAGGATCTATTTACAGCAGAAGATCTTTCTACAGCAGAGGATTTTTCTACAGCAAAGGATCTATCTACAGCAAAGGATCTATCTTCAGCAACGGTTTTATTTACAATAAAATATCTATCTACAGAAAAAGATCTATCTACAGAAAAGGATCTATCTACAGTAAAGGAACTATCTACAGCAAATTATCTATCTACAACAAACGATTTATCTACAGCAAAGGATCTATCTACATATAAGGATCCATCTACAGCAAAGGATCTATCTACAGTAAAGGATCTATATACAGCAAAGGACCTATCTACAGTAAGGATCTATCTACATCATATGATCAATCCACAGCAAGGGATCTATCTGCAGCAAAGGATCTATTTACAGTAAAGGATCTATCTACAACAAATAATCTATGTACAGCTAGGAATCTATCTACAGCAAAGGATCTATCTACAGTGAAGGATCTATCTACTGCAAAGGGTCTGTCTACATCAAAGGATCTATCTACAACAAAGAATCTATCTACAGCAGAGAATCTATGTTCAGCAGATAATCTATCTACAGCAAATGATCTATCTACAGCAAAGGATCAATCTACAGACAATGATCTATCTAAAGTAACGGGACTATATACAGCAAATGGTCCATCTACAGTTAATGATCTATCAACAGCAAAGGATCAATCTATAACAAAAGATCTATTTGCAACAAAAGTTCTATCTACAGCAAAGGATCTATCTACAGCAAAGGATCTATTTACAGGAAAGGAGCTATCTATAGAAAATGATCTATCAACAATGAGGGATCTATCTGCAGCAAATGATCTATCTACACCAAGGAGCTATTTACAGCAAAAGATTTATCAACAAAGAGGGATCTATCTGCAGCAAAGGATCTATCTACAGCAAAGGATCTATCTTCAGCAAAGGATCTTTTTACAGCATTGGATCTATGTACAGTAATGGATCTATCTTCTGCATAGGATACATCTACTGCAAAGAATCTATCTACAGCAAAGAATCTATCTTAAGCAAAGAATCTATCTACAGCAAAGGATCTATCTACAGCAAAGGATCTATCTACAGAAAAGGATCGATCTACAGCAAAGGATCTATCTACAGTCAAGGATTTATCTACTGCATAGGATCTCTCTACAGCAAAGGATCAATCTACAGTTATGGATCTATCTTAAGCAAAGGATCTATCTACAGCAAAATATCTATCTAATGCCAATGATCTATCTACAACAAAGGATCTATTTACAACAGCAGAACTTTATATCCTAATGGATCTATCTACAGCAAAGGATTTATCTACAGTAAAGGAACTATCTACATCAAATTATCTATCTACAACAAACGTTTTATCTACAGCAAAGGATCTATCTACATATAAGGATCCATCTACAGCAAAAGATCTATCTACAGTAAAGGATCTATATACAGCAAAGGACCTATCTACAGTAAGGATCTATCTACATCATATGATCAATCCACAGCAGGGGATCTATCTGCAGCAAAGGATCTATTTACAGTAAAGGAGCTATCTAAAGCAAAAGATCTATCTACAGCAAAAGATCTATCTACAGCAAAGAATCTATCTACAGCAAAGGATCTATCTACAGCAAAGGATCTATCTACAGTCAAGGATTTATCTACTGCAAAGGATCTCTCTACAGTGAAGGATCAATCTACATTTAAGGATCTATCTACAGCAAAGGATCTATCTACAGCAAAGGATCTATCTATAGCCAATGATCTATCTACAACAAAGGATCTATTTACAACAGCTGAACTTTATACAGCAAAGGATCTATCTACAGCAAAGTGATCTATCTTCAGTAAGGGATCTATCTACAGCAAATTATCTGTCTACACCAAAGGATCTTTCTACAGCGCAGGATCTGTCAACAGCAAAGGATCAATCTATAGCAAAAGATCTATTTACAACAAAAGTTCTATCTACAGCAAAGGATCTATCTACAGGGAAGGATCTATCTACAGGAAAGGATCTATCTACAGCAAAGGATCTATTTACAGTAAAAGAGCTATCTACAGCAAAAGATCTATCAACAATAAGGGATCTATCTGCAGCAAAGGATCGATCTACAGCAAAAGATCTATCTACAACAAAAGTTCTATCTACAGCAAAGGATCTATCTACAACAAAGGATCTATTTACAGGAAAGGATCTATCTACAGCAAAGGATCTATTTACAGTAAAGGAGCTATCTACAGAAAATGATCTATCAACAATGAGGGATCTATCTGCAGCAAATGATCTATCTACACCAAGGAGCTCTTTACAGCAAAAGATCTATCAACAAAGAGGGATCTATCTGCAGCAAAGGATCTATCTACAGCAAAGTATCTATCTTCAGCAAAGAATCTATCTACAGCAAAGGATCTATCTACAGCAAAGGATCTATCTACAGAAAAGGATCTACCTACAGCAAAGGATCTATCTACAGTCAAGGATTTATCTACTGCATAGGATCTCTCTACAGCAAAGGATCTATCTACAGTAAAGGAACTATCTACAGCAAATTATCTATCTACAACAAACGATTTATCTATAGCAAAGGATCTATCTACATATAAGGATCCATCTACAGCAAAGGATCTATCTACAGTAAAGGATCTATATACAGCAAATGACCTATCAACAGTAAGGATCTATCTACATCATATGATCAATCCACAGCAGGGGATCTATCTGCAGCAAAGGATCTATTTACAGTAAAGGAGCTATCTAGAGCAAAAGATCTATCTACAGCAAATGATCTATCTACAGCAAAGAATCTATCTACAGCAAAGGATTTATCTACTGCAAAGGATCTCTCTACAGTAAAGGATCAATCTACATTTAAGGATCTATCTACAGCAAAGGATCTATCTACAGCAAAGGATCTATCTAAAGCCAATGATCTATCTACATCAAAGGATCTATTTACAACAGCAGAACTTTATACAGCAAAGGATCTATCTACAGCAAATTGATCTATCTTCAGTAAGGGATCTATCTACAGCAAATTATCTGTCTACACCAAAGGATCTGTCTACAGCGCAGGATCTGTCAACAGCAAAGGATCAATCTATAGCAAAAGATCTATTTACTACAAAAGTTCTATCTACAGCAAAGGATCTATCTACAGCAAAGGATCTATCTACAGGAAAGGATCTATCTACAGCAAAGGATCTATTTACAGTAAAGGAGCTTTCTACAGCAAAAGATCTATCAACAATAAGGGATCTATCTGCAGCAAAGGATCTATCTACAGCAAAAGATCTATCTTCAGCAAAGGATCTATCTACAGCAAAGTGATCGATCTACAGCAAATGATCTATCTACAGCAATGTGATCTATCTACAGTAAGGGATCTATCTACAGCAAAGAATCTATCTACACCAAAGGATCTTTCTACAGCGAAAGATCTGTCAACAGCAAAGGATCTATCTACAGCAATGGATCTATTTACAGCAGATCTTTCTACAGCAGGGGATTTTTCTACAGTAAAGGATCTATCTACAGCAAAGGATCTATTTTCAGTATGGGATCTATCTACAGCAACGGTTTTATCTACAATAAAAGATCTATCTACAGAAAAGGATCTATCTACAGAAAAGGATCTATATACAGCGAAGAATCTATCTACAGCAAAGGATCTATCTACAGCAAAAGATCTATCTACGGCTAAGGATCTATTTGTGGCAAAGGATTTATTTATTTATTTACAGCAAAGGATCTTAGATCTATCTACAGCTAAGGATCTATCTACAGTAAAAGATCTATCTACTACAAAGGATCTATCTACAGCAAAGGATCTATCTACAACAAATAATCTATGTACAGCTAGGAATCTATCTACAGCAAAGGATCTATCTACAGTAAAGGATCTATCTACTGCAAAGGGTCTGTCTACATCAAAGGATCTATCTACAACAAAGAATCTATCTACAGCAAATAATCTATCTACAGCAATAGATCAATCTACAGACAATGATCTATCTAAAGTTACGATACTATATACAGCAAATGATCCATCTACAGTTAAGGATCTATCAACAGCAAAGGATCTATCTACGGCAAGGGATCTATCTACGGCAAAGGATTTATTTATTTATTTACAGCAAAGGATCTTAGATCTATCTACAGCTAAGGATCTATCTACAGTAAAAGATCTATCTACTACAAAGGATCTATCTACAGCAAAGGATCTATCTACAACAAAGGATCTATCTACAGCAAAGGATCTATCTACAACAAATAATCTATGTACAGCTAGGAATCTATCTACTACTATCTACAGCAAAGTGATCTATCTACAGCTAGGAATCTATCTACAGCAAAGGATCTATCTACAGTAAAAGATCTATCTACTACAAAGGATCTATCTACAGCAAAGGATCTATCTACAACAAATAATCTATGTACAGCTAGGAATCTATCTACTACTATCTACAGCAAAGTGATCTATCTACAGTGAGGGATCTATCTACAGCAAATGATCTATCTACAGCAATGTGATCTATCTACAGTAAGGGATCTATCTACAGCAAAGAATCTATCTACACCAAAGGATCTTTCTACAGCGAAAGATCTGTCAACAGCAAAGGATCTATCTACAGCAATGGATCTATTTACAGCAGATCTTTCTACAGCAGGAGATTTTTCTACAGTAAAGGATCTATCTACAGCAAAGGATCTATTTTCAGTATGGGATCTATCTACAGCAACGGTTTTATCTACAATAAAAGATCTATCTACAGAAAAGGATCTATCTACAGAAAAGGATCTATATACAGCGAAGAATCTATCTACAGCAAAGGATCTATCTACAGCAAAGGATCTATCTACGGCAAGGGATCTATCTACGGCAAAGGATTTATTTATTTATTTACAGCAAAGGATCTTAGATATATCTACAGCTAAGGATCTATCTACAGTAAAAGATCTATCTACTACAAAGGATCTATCTACAGCAAAGGATCTATCTACAACAAATAATCTATGTACAGCTAGGAATCTATCTACAGCAAAGGATCTATCTACAGTAAAGGATCTATCTACTGCAAAGGGTCTGTCTACATCAAAGGATCTATCTACAACAAAGAATCTATCTACAGCAAAGAATCTATGTTCAGCAGATAATCTATCTACAGCAAATGATCTATCTACAGCAATAGATCAATCTACAGACAATGATCTATCTAAAGTTACGATACTATATACAGCAAATGATCCATCTACAGTTAAGGATCTATCAACAGCAAAGGGTCAATCTATAACAAAAGATCTATTTACAACAAAAGTTCTATCAACAGCAAAGGATCTATCTACATCAAAGAATATATTTACAGGAAAGGATCTATCTACAGCAAAGGATCTATTTACAGTAAAGGAGCTATCTACAGAAAATGATCTATCAACAATGAGAGATCTATCTGCAGCAAATGATCTATCTACACCAAGGAGCTATTTACAGCAAAAGATCTATCAACAAAGAGGGATCTATCTGCAGCAATGGATCTATCTACAGCAAAGGATCTATCTTCAGCAAAAGATCTTTATACAGCATAAGATCTATGTATAGTAATGGATCTATCTTCTGCATAGGATACATCTATTGCAAAGAATCTATCTACAGCAAAGAATCTATCTTCTGCAAAGAATCTATCTACAGCAAAGGATCTATCTACAGTAAAGGATCTATATACAGCAAAGGACCTATCTAAAGTAAGGATCTATCTACATCATATGATCAATCCACAGCAAGGGATCTATCTGCAGCAAAGGATCTATTTACAGTAAAGGAGCTATCTAGAGAAAAAGATCTATCTACAGCACAAGATCTATTTACAGCAAAGGATCTATCTACAGTCAAGGATTTATCTACTGCAAAGGATTTCTCTACAGTAAAGGATCAATCTACATTAAAGGATCTATCTACAGCAGAGGATCTATCTACAGCAAAGGATCTATCTATAGCCAATGATCTATCTACAACAAAGGATCTATTTACAACAGCAGAACTTTATACAGCAAAGGATCTATCCACAGCAAAGTGATCTATCTTCAGTAAGGGATCTATCTACAGCAAATTATTTGTCTACACCAAAGGATCTTTCTACAGCACAGGATCTGTCAACAGCAAAGGATCAATCAATAGCAAAAGATCTATTTACAACAAAAGTTCTATCTACAGCAAAGGATCTATCTACAGCAAAGGATCTATCTACAGGAAAGGATCTATCTACAGCAAAGGATCTATTTACAGTAAAGGAGCTATCTACAGCAAAAGATCTATCAACAATAAGGGATCTATCTGCAGCAAAGGATCGATCTACAGCAAAAGATCTATCTTCAGCAAAGGATCTATCTACAGCAAAGTGATCTATCTACAGTAAGGGATCGATCTAAAGCAAATGATCTACCTACAGCAAAATGATCTATCTACAGTAAGGGATCTATCTACAGCAAAGAATCTATCTACACCAAAGGATCTTTCTACAGCGAAAGATCTGTCAACAGCAAAGGATCTATCTACAGCAATGGATCTATTTACAGCAGATCTTTCTACAGCAGGGGATTTTTCTACAGTAAAGAATCTATCTACAGCAAAAGATCTATTTTCAGTATGGGATCTATCTACAGCAACGGTTATATCTACAATAAAAGATCTATCTACAGAAAAGGATCTATCTACAGAAAAGGATCTATCTACAGCGAAGAATCTATCTACAGCAAAGGATCTATCTACAGCAAAGGATCTATCAACGGCAAGGGATCTATCTACGGCAACGGATTTATTTATTTATTTACAGCAAAGGATCTTAGATCTATCTACAGCTAAGGATCTATCTATAGTAAAAGATCTATCTACTACAAAGGATCTATCTACAGCAAAGGATCTATCTACAACAAATAATCTATGTACAGCTAGGAATCTATCTACAGCAAAGGATCTATCTACAGTGAAGGATCTATCTACTGCAAAGGGTCTTTCTACATCAAAGGATCTATCTACAACAAAGAATCTATCTACAGCAAAGAATCTATGTTCAGCAGATAATCTATCTACAGCAAATGATCTATCTACAGCAAAGGATCAATCTACAGACAATGATCTATCTAAAGTAACGGGACTATATACAACAAATGGTCCATCTACAGTTGAGGATCTATCAACAGGAAAGGATCAATCTATAACAAAAGATCTATTTACAACAAAAGTTCTATCAACAACAAAGGATCTATCTACAGCAAAGGATCTATTTACAGGAAAGAATCTATCTACAGCAAAGGATTTATTTACAGTAAAGGAGCTATCTACAGAAAATGATCTATCAACAATGAGGGATCTATCTGTAGCAAATGATCTATCTACACCAAGGAGCTATTTACAGCAAAAGATCTATCAACAAAGAGGGATCTATTTGCAGCAAAGGATCTATCTACAGCAAAGAATCTATCTTCAGCAAAGGATCTTTATACAGCAAAAGATCTATCAACAATGAGGGATCTATCTGCAGCAATGGATCTATCTACAGCAAAGTATCTATCTTCAGCAAAGGATCTTTTTACAGCATAGGATCTATGTACAGTAATGGATCAATCTTCTGCATAGGATACATCTACTGCAAAGAATCTATCTACAGCAAAGAATCTATCTTCAGCAAAGAATCTATCTACTGCAAAGGATCTATCTACAGAAAAGGATCTATCTACAGCAAAGGATCTATCTACAGTCAAGGATTTATCTACTGCATAGGATCTCTCTACAGCAAAGGATCAATCTACAGTTAAGGATCTATCTTAAGCAAAGGATCTATCTACAGCAAAATATATATCTAATGCCAATGATCTATCTACAACAAAGGATCTATTTACAACAGCAGAACTTTATACCCTAATGGATCTATCTACAGCAAAGAATCTATCTACAGTAAAGGAACTATCTACAGCAAATTATCTATCTACAACAAACGATTTATCTACAGCAAAGGATCTATCTACATATAAGGATCCATCTACAGCAAAGGATCTATCTACAGAAAAGGATCTATATACAGCAAAGGACCTATCTACAGTAAGGATCTATCTACATCATATGATCAATCCACAGCAGGGGATCTATCTGCAGCAAAGGATCTATTTACAGTAAAGGAGCTATCTAGAGCAAAAGATCTATCTACAATAAAAGATCTATCTACAGCAAAGAATCTATCTACAGCAAAGGATTTATCTACTGCAAAAGATCTCTCTACAGTAAAGGATCAATCTACATTTAAGGATCTATCTACAGCTAAGGATCTATCTACAGCAAAGGATCTATCTAAAGCCAATGATCTATCTACAACAAAGGATCTATTTACAACAGCAGAACATTATACAGCAAAGGATCTATCTACAGCAAATTGATCTATCTTAAGTAAGGGACCTATCTACAGCAAATTATCTGTCTACACCAAAGGATCTTTCTACAGCGCAGGATCTGTCAACAGCAAAGGATCAATCTATAGCAAAAGATTTATTTACAACAAAAGTTCTATCTACAGCAAAGGATCTATCTACAGTAAAGGATCTATCTACAGGAAAGGATCTTTCTACAGCAAAGGATCTATTTACAGTAAAGGAGCTATCTACAGCAAAAGATATATCAGCAATAAGGGATCTATCTGCAGCAAAGGATCTATCTACAGCAAAAGATCTATCTTCAGCAAAGGATCTATCTACAGCAAAGTGATCTATCTACAGTAAGGGATCTATCTACAGCAAATGATCTATCTACAGCAAAGTGATCTATTTACAGTAAGGGATCTATCTACAGCAAAGAATCTATCTACACCAAAGGATCTTTCTACAGCGAAAGATCTGTCAACAGCAAAGGATCTATCTACAGCAATGGATCTCTTTACAGCAGATCATTCTACAGCAGGGGATTTTTCTACAATAGAGGATCTATCTACAGCAAAGTATCTATTTTCAGTATGGGATCTATCTACAGCAACGGTTTTATCTACAATAAAAGATCTATCTACAGAAAAGGATCTATCTACAGAAAAGGATCTATCTACAGCGAAGAATCTATCTACAGCAAAGGATCTATCTACAGCAAAGGATCTATCTACGGTAAGGGATCTATCTACGGCAAAGTATTTATTTATTTATTTACAGCAAAGGATCTTAGATCTATCTACAGCTAAGGATCTATCTACAGTAAAAGATCTATCTACTATAAAGGATCTATCTACAGCAAAGGATCTATCTACAACAAATAATCTATGTACAGCTAGGAATCTATCAACAGCAAAGGATCTATCTACAGTAAAGGATCTATCTACTGCAAAGGGTCTGTCTACATCAGTGGATCTATCTACAACAAAGAATCTATCTACAGCAAAGAATCTATGTTCAGCAGATAATCTATCTACAGCAAATGATCTATCTACAGTAAAGGATCAATCTACAGACAATGATCTATCTAAAGTTACGGGACTATATACAGAAAATGATTCATCTACAGTTAAGGATCTATCAACAGCAAAGGATCAATCTATAACAAAAGATCTATTTACAACAAAAGTTCTATCAACAGCAAAGGATCTATCTACGGCAAAGGATCTATTTACAGGAAAGGATCTATCTACAGCAAAGGATCTATTAACAGTAAAGGAGCTATCTACAGCAAAAGATCTACCTACAATAAGGGATCTATCTGCAGCAAAGGATCTATCTGCAGCGAAGGATCTATCTTCAGCAAAAGATCTTTATACAGCATAGGATCTACGTACAGTAAAGGATCTATCTACTGCATAGGATACATCTACTGCAAAGAATCTATCTAGAGCAAAGAATCTATCTTCAGCAAAGAATCTATCTACAGAAAAGTATCTATCTACAACGAAAGATCTCTCTACAGTAAAGGATCAATCTACATTTAAGGATCTATCTACAGCAAAGGATCTATCTACAGCAAAGGATCTATCTAAAGCCAATGATCTATCTACATCAAAGGATCTATTTACAACAGCAGAACTTTATACAGCAAAGGATCTATCTACAGCCAATTGATCTATCTTCAGTAAGGGATCTATCTACAGCAAATTATCTGTCTACACCAAAGGATCTGTCTACAGCGCAGGATCTGTCAACAGCAAAGGATCAATCTATAGCAAAAGATCTATTTACTACAAAAGTTCTATCTACAGCAAAGGATCTATCTACAGCAAAGGATCTATCTACAGGAAAGGATCTATCTACAGCAAAGGATCTATTAACAGTAAAGGAGCTATCTACAGCAAAAGATCTATCAACAATAAGGGATCTATCTGCAGCAAAGGATCTATCTACAGCAAAAGATCTATCTTCAGCAAAGGATCTATCTACAGCAAAGTGATCTATCTACAGCAAATGATCTATCTACAGCAATGTGATCTATCTACAGCAAAGGATCTATCTACAGTCAAGGATTTATCTACTGCATAGGATCTCTCTACAGCAAAGGATCTATCTACAGTAAAGGAACTATCTACAGCAAATTATCTATCTACAACAAACGATTTATCTATAGCAAAGGATCTATCTACATATAAGGATCCATCTACAGCAAAGGATCTATCTACAGTAAAGGATCTATATACAGCAAAGGACCTATCAACAGTAAGGATCTATCTACATCATATGATCAATCCACAGCAGGGGATCTATCTGCAGCAAAGGATCTATTTACAGTAAAGGAGCTATCTAGAGCAAAAGATCTATCTACAGCAAATGATCTATCTACAGCAAAGAATCTATCTACAGCAAAGGATTTATCTACTGCAAAGGATCTCTCTACAGTAAAGGATCAATCTACATTTAAGGATCTATCTACAGCAAAGGATCTATCTACAGCAAAGGATCTATCTAAAGCCAATGATCTATCTACATCAAAGGATCTATTTACAACAGCAGAACTTTATACAGCAAAGGATCTATCTACAGCAAATTGATCTAACTTCAGTAAGGGATCTATCTACAGCAAATTATCTGTCTACACCAAAGGATCTGTCTACAGCGCAGGATCTGTCAACAGCAAAGGATCAATCTATAGCAAAAGATCTATTTACTACAAAAGTTCTATCTACAGCAAAGGATCTATCTACAGCAAAGGATCTATCTACAGCAAAGGATCTATCTACAGGAAAGGATCTATCTACAGCAAAGGATCTATTTACAGTAAAGGAGCTTTCTACAGCAAAAGATCTATCAACAATAAGGGATCTATCTGCAGCAAAGGATCTATCTACAGCAAAAGATCTATCTTCAGCAAAGGATCTATCTACAGCAAAGTGATCGATCTACAGCAAATGATCTATCTACAGCAATGTGATCTATCTACAGTAAGGGATCTATCTACAGCAAAGAATCTATCTACACCAAAGGATCTTTCTACAGCGAAAGATCTGTCAACAGCAAAGGATCTATCTACAGCAATGGATCTATTTACAGCAGATCTTTCTACAGCAGGGGATTTTTCTACAGTAAAGGATCTATCTACAGCAAAGGATCTATTTTCAGTATGGGATCTATCTACAGCAACGGTTTTATCTACAATAAAAGATCTATCTACAGAAAAGGATCTATCTACAGAAAAGGATCTATATACAGCGAAGAATCTATCTACAGCAAAGGATCTATCTACAGCAAAAGATCTAACTACGGCTAAGGATCTATTTGTGGCAAAGGATTTATTTATTTATTTACAGCAAAGGATCTTAGATCTATCTACAGCTAAGGATCTATCTACAGTAAAAGATCTATCTACTACAAAGGATCTATCTACAGCAAAGGATCTATCTACAACAAATAATCTATGTACAGCTAGGAATCTATCTACAGCAAAGGATCTATCTACAGTTAAGGATCTATCTACTGCAAAGGGTCTGTCTACATCAAAGGATCTATCTACAACAAAGAATCTATCTACAGCAAATGATCTATCTACAGCAATAGATCAATCTACAGACAATGATCTATCTAAAGTTACGATACTATATACAGCAAATGATCCATCTACAGTTAAGGATCTATCAACAGCAAAGGATCTATCTACGGCAAGGGATCTATCTACGGCAAAGGAATTATTTATTTATTTACAGCAAAGGATCTTAGATCTATCTACAGCTAAGGATCTATCTACAGTAAAAGATCTATCTACTACAAAGGATCTATCTACAGCAAAGGATCTATCTACAACAAATAATCTATGTACAGCTAGGAATCTATCTACAGCAAAGGATCTATCTACAGTAAAAGATCTATCTACTACAAAGGATCTATCTACAGCAAAGGATCTATCTACAACAAATAATCTATGTACAGCTAGGAATCTATCTACTACTATCTACAGCAAAGTGATCTATCTACAGTGGGGGATCTATCTACAGCAAATGATCTATCTACAGCAATGTGATCTATCTACAGTAAGGGATCTATCTACAGCAAAGAATCTATCTACACCAAAGGATCTTTCTACAGCGAAAGATCTGTCAACAGCAAAGGATCTATCTACAGCAATGAATCTATTTACAGCAGATCTTTCTACAGCAGGGGATTTTTCTACAGTAAAGGATCTATCTACAGCAAAGGATCTATTTTCAGTATGGGATCTATCTACAGCAACGGTTTTATCTACAATAAAAGATCTATCTACAGAAAAGGATCTATCTACAGAAAAGGATCTATATACAGCGAA
The DNA here is from genome assembly GCA_947561585.1 of Caprella mutica. Classification (NCBI taxonomy): domain Eukaryota; kingdom Metazoa; phylum Arthropoda; class Malacostraca; order Amphipoda; family Caprellidae; genus Caprella; species Caprella mutica. The sequence continues at coordinate 456,082 of CANNZV010000105.1, forward strand.
GAATCTATCTACAGCAAAGGATCTATCTACAGCAAAGGATCTATCTACGGCAAGGGATCTATCTACGGCAAAGGATTTATTTATTTATTTACAGCAAAGGATCTTAGATATATCTACAGCTAAGGATCTATCTACAGTAAAAGATCTATCTACTACAAAGGATCTATCTACAGCAAAGGATCTATCTACAACAAATAATCTATGTACAGCTAGGAATCTATCTACAGCAAAGGATCTATCTACAGTAAAGGATCTATCTACTGCAAAGGGTCTGTCTACATCAAAGGATCTATCTACAACAAAGAATCTATCTACAGCAAAGAATCTATGTTCAGCAGATAATCTATCTACAGCAAATGATCTATCTACAGCAATAGATCAATCTACAGACAATGATCTATCTAAAGTTACGATACTATATACAGCAAATGATCCATCTACAGTTAAGGATCTATCAACAGCAAAGGGTCAATCTATAACAAAAGATCTATTTACAACAAAAGTTCTATCAACAGCAAAGGATCTATCTACAGCAAAGGATCTATTTACAGCAGAAGATCTTTCTACAGCAGAGGATCTTTCTACAGCAAAGGATCTATCTACAGCAAGGGATCTATCTTCAGCAACGGTTTTATCTACAATAAAAGATCTATCTACAGAAAAAGATCTATCTACAGAAAAGGATCTATCTACAGTAAAGGAACTATCTACAGCAAATTATCTATCTACAACAAACGATTTATCTACAGCAAAGGATCTATCTACATATAAGGATCCATCTAAAGCTAAGGATCTATCTACAGTAAAGGATCTATATACAGCAAAGGACCTATCTACAGTAAGGATCTATCTTCATCATATGATCAATTCACAGCAAGGGATCTATCTGCAGCAAAGGATCTATTTACAGTAAAGGAGCTATCTAGATCAAAAGATCTATCTACAGCAAAAGATCTATCTACAGCAAAGAATCTATCTACAGCAAAGGATCTATCTACAGCAAAGGATCTATCTACAGTCAAGGATTTATCTACTGCAAAGGATCTCTCTACAGTAAAGGATCAATCTACATTTAAGGATCTATCTACAGCAAAGGATCTATCTATAGCCAATGATCTATCTACAACAAAGGATCTTTTTACAACAGCTGAACTTTATACCGCAAAAGATCTATCTATAGCAAAGTGATCTATCTTCAGTAAGGGATCTATCTACAGTAAATTATCTGTCTACACCAAAGGATCTATCTACAGCGCAGGATCTGTCAACAGCAAAGGATCAATCTATAGAAAAAGATCTATTTACAACAAAAGTTCTATCTACAGCAAAGGATCTATCTACAGCAAAGGATCTATCTACAGGGAAAAATCTATCTACAGCAAAGGATCTATTTACAGTAAGGGAGCTATCTACAGCAAAAGATCTATCAACAATAAGGGATCTATCTGCAGCAAAGGATCTATCTACAGCAAAAGATCTATCTTCAGCAAAGGATCTATCTACAGCAAAGTGATCTATCTACAGTAAGGGATCTATCTACAGCAAATGATCTACCTACAGTTAAGTGATCTATCTACGGAAAGGGATCTATCTACAGCAAAGAATCTATCTACACCAAAGGATCTTTCTACAGCGAAAGATCTGTCAACAGCAAAGGATCTATCTACAGCAATGGATCTATTTACAGCAGATCTTTCTACAGCAGGGGATTTTTCTACAGCAAAGGATCTATCTAAAGCAAAGGATCTATTTTCAGTATGGGATCTATCTACAGCAACGGTTTTATCTACAATAAAAGATCTATCTACAGAAAAGGATGTATCTACAGAAAAGGATCTATCTACAGCGAAGAATCTATCTACAGCAAAGGATCTATCTACAGCAAAGGATCTATCTACGGCAAGGGATCTATCTACGGCAAAGGATTTATTTATTTATTTACAGCAAAGGATCTTAGATCTATCTACAGCAAAGGATCTTAGATCTATCTACAGCTAAGGATCTATCTATAGTAAAAGATCTATCTACTACAAAGGATCTATCTACAGCAAAGGATCTATCAACAACAAATAATCTATGTACAGCTAGGAATCTATCTACAGCAAAGGATCTATCTACAGTGAAGGATCTATCTACTGCAAAGGGTCTGTCTACATCAAAGGATCTATCTACAACAAAGAATCTATCTACAGCAGAGAATCTATGTTCAGCAGATAATCTATCTACAGCAAATGATCTATCTACAGCAAAGGATCAATCTACAGACAATGATCTATCTAAAGTAACGGGACTATATACAGCAAATGGTCCATCTACAGTTAATGATCTATCAACAGCAAAGGATCAATCTATAACAAAAGATCTATTTGCAACAAAAGTTCTATCTACAGCAAAGGATCTATCTACAGCAAAGGATCTATTTACAGGAAAGGAGCTATCTATAGAAAATGATCTATCAACAATGAGGGATCTATCTGCAGCAAATGATCTATCTACACCAAGGAGCTATTTACAGCAAAAGATTTATCAACAAAGAGGGATCTATCTGCAGCAAAGGATCTATCTACAGCAAAGGATCTATCTTCAGCAAAGGATCTTTTTACAGCATTGGATCTATGTACAGTAATGGATCTATCTTCTGCATAGGATACATCTACTGCAAAGAATCTATCTACAGCAAAGAATCTATCTTAAGCAAAGAATCTATCTACAACAAAGGATCTATCTACAGCAAAGGATCTATCTACAGAAAAGGATCGATCTACAGCAAAGGTTCTATCTACAGTCAAGGATTTATCTACTGCATAGGATCTCTCTAGAGCAAAGGATCAATCTACAGTTAAGGATCTATCTTAAGCAAAGGATCTATCTACAGCAAAATATCTATCTAATGCCAATGATCTATCTACAACAAAGGATCTATTTACAACAGCAGAACTTTATATCCTAATGGATCTATCTACAGCAAAGATTCTATCTACAGCAAAGGATCTATCTACAGCAAAGGATCTATCTACAGTCAAGGATTTATCTACTGCAAAGGATCTCTCTACAGTAAAGGATCAATCTACATTTAAGGATCTATCTACAGCAAAGGATCTATCTATAGCCAATGATCTATCTACAACAAAGGATCTTTTTACAACAGCTGAACTTTATACCGCAAAGGATCTATCTATAGCAAAGTGATCTATCTTCAGTAAGGGATCTATCTACAGTAAATTATCTGTCTACACCAAAGGATCTATCTACAGCGCAGGATCTGTCAACAGCAAAGGATCAATCTATAGCAAAAGATCTATTTACAACAAAAGTTCTATCTACAGCAAAGGATCTATCTACAGCAAAGGATCTATCTACAGGGAAGGATCTATCTACAGCAAAGGATCTATTTACAGTAAGGGAGCTATCTACAGCAAAAGATCTATCAACAATAAGGGATCTATCTGCAGCAAAAGATCTATCTACAGCAAAAGATCTATCTTCAGCAAAGGATCTATCTACAGCAAAGTGATCTATCTACAGTAAGGGATCTATCTACAGCAAATGATCTACCTACAGTTAAGTGATCTATCTACGGAAAGGGATCTATCTACAGCAAAGAATCTATCTACACCAAAGGATCTTTCTACAGCGAAAGATCTGTCAACAGCAAAGGATCTATCTACAGCAATGGATCTATTTACAGCAGATCTTTCTACAGCAGGGGATTTTTCTACAGCAAAGGATCTATCTAAAGCAAAGGATCTATTTTCAGTATGGGATCTATCTACAGCAACGGTTTTATCTACAATAAAAGATCTATCTACAGAAAAGGATGTATCTACAGAAAAGGATCTATCTACAGCGAAGAATCTATCTACAGCAAAGGATCTATCTACAGCAAAGGATCTATCTACGGCAAGGGATCTATCTACGGCAAAGGATTTATTTATTTATTTACAGCAAAGGATCTTAGATCTATCTACAGCAAAGGATCTTAGATCTATCTACAGCTAAGGATCTATCTATAGTAAAAGATCTATCTACTACAAAGGATCTATCTACAGCAAAGGATCTATCTACAACAAATAATCTATGTACAGCTAGGAATCTATCTACAGCAAAGGATCTATCTACAGTGAAGGATCTATCTACTGCAAAGGGTCTGTCTACATCAAAGGATCTATCTACAACAAAGAATCTATCTACAGCAGAGAATCTATGTTCAGCAGATAATCTATCTACAGCAAATGATCTATCTACAGCAAAGGATCAATCTACAGACAATGATCTATCTAAAGTAACGGGACTATATACAGCAAATGGTCCATCTACAGTTAATGATCTATCAACAGCAAAGGATCAATCTATAACAAAAGATCTATTTGCAACAAAAGTTCTATCTACAGCAAAGGATCTATCTACAGCAAAGGATCTATTTACAGGAAAGGAGCTATCTATAGAAAATGATCTATCAACAATGAGGGATCTATCTGCAGCAAATGATCAGACAAGGATTTATCTACTGCAAAGGATCTTTCTACAGCATAGTATCAATCTAAAGTTAAGGATCTATTTTAAACAAAGGATCGATCTACAGCAAGGGATCTATCTAAAGCCAATGATCTATCTACAACAAAAAATCTATTTACAAAAGCAGAACTTTATACAGCAAAGGATCTATCTACAGCAAAGGATCTATCTACAGCAAAGGATCTATCTACAGCAAAGAATCTGTCTTCAACAAAGGATCTTTCTATAATGCAGGATCTGTCAACAGCAAAGGATCAATCTATAGCAAAAGATCTATTTACAACAAAAGTTCAATCTACAGCAAAAAATCTATCAACAGCAAAGGATTTATCTACAGGGAAGGATCTGTCTACAGCAAGGGATCTATTTACAGTAAAGGAGCTATCTACAGCAAAAGATCTATCAACAATAAGGGATCTATCTGCAGCAAAGAATCTATCTACAGCAAAGGATCTATCTTCAGTAAATGATCTATCTACAGCAAAGTGATCTATCAACAGTAGGGGATCGATCTACAGCAAATGATCTATCTACAGCAAAGTGTTCTATCTACAGTAAGGGATCTATCTACAGCAAAAAATCTATCTACACAAAAGGATCTTTCTACAGCGAAAGATCTGTCAACAGCAAAGGATCTATCTACAGCAATGGATCTATTTACAGCAGAAGATCTTTCTACAACAGAGATCTTTCTACAGCAAAGGATTTATCTACAGCAACGGTTTTATCTACAATAAAAGATCTATCTACAGAAAAAGATCTCTCTACAGAAAAGGATCTATCTACAGTAAAGGAACGATCTACAGCAAATTATCTATCTACAACAAACGATTTATCTACAGCAAAGGATCTATCTACATATAAGGATCAATCTACAGCAAAGGATCTATCTACAGTAAAGGATCTATATACATCATATGATCAATCCACAGCAAGGGATCTATCTGCATCAAAGGATCTATTTACAGTAAAGGAGCTATTTAGAGCAAAAGATTTATCTACAGCAAAAGATCTATCTACAGCAAATGATCTATCTACAGCAAAGGATCTATCTACAGCAAAGGATCTATCTGCAGTCAAGGATTTATCTACTGCAAAGGATCTATCTACAGCAAAGAATCTATTTATAGCGGAGAATCTTTCTACAGCAAAGGAACTACTACAGCAAAAGATCTATCAATGTTTTGCAGCCTTTTTTGTCCGTTTTCATGCTTTAGTGTCCCGTTTTCATGAAATCACTGATCTTTCTCAATTTTCCTCCATTTCGTCAGCTTTGCTAATTTACAGTGTTTGAAGCCTTTTGGTCCTTTTTCATGCTTTAGTGTTCCGTTTTCATCACTGTTTCCTCTCGTTTCCATGAAATCACTGATTTCTCTCAATTTTCCTCCATTTCGTCAGTTTTGCTAATTTTCAGTGTTTTGCAGCCTTTTTGGTCCGTTTTCATGCTTTAGTGTCCCGTTTACATGAAATCACTGATTTCTTTCAATTATTCTCCATTTAGTCAAATTTTCAAATTTTCGGTGTTTTGCAGCCTTTTTGGTCTGTTTTCATGCTCTAGTGTCCCGTTTTCATGAAATCACTGATTTCTCTCAATTTTCCTCCATTTCGTCAGTTTTGCTAATTTTCAGTGTTTTGAAGCTTTTTGGTTTTTTTTCATGCTCTAGTGTTCCGTTTCAGCAAAAGTTCTATATTCTGTAAAGGATCTATCTACAGCAAAGGATCTATCTACAGGAAAGTATCTATCTACAGCAAAGGATCTATCTACAGCAAAGGATTTATCTACAGAAAAGGATTTATCTACAGCAAAGGATCTATCTACAGCAAGGGATTCATCTACAGCAAAGATCCATTTTACTGTATGGGATCTATCTAAAGCAAAGCTTTTATCTACAGCAAAGGATCTATCTACAGCAAAGGATCTATCTACGGCAAAGGATCTTTGATCTATTTACATCAGTGGATCTATCTACAATGAATGATCTATCTACTACAAAAGATCTATCTACAGCAAAGGATCTATCTACAACAAAGAATCTATCTACAGCGAAAAATCTATCTACAGTAAAGGATCTATCTACAGCAAAGGATCTATCTACAGCAAAGGATCTATCTACAGCAAAGGATCTATCTACAACAAACGATTTATCTACAGCAAAGGATCTATCTACAGACAAGGATCCATCTACAGCAAGGGATCTATCTACAGTAAAGGATCTATCTACTGCAAAGGATATATCTACAGCAAAGGATCTATCTACAACAAAGGACCTATCTACAGTAAAGGATCTATCTACATCATATGATCAATCCACAGCAAGGGATCTATCTACAGCAAAGGATCTATTTACAGTAAAGGAGCTATCTACAGCAAAAAATCTATCTACAATAAGGGATCTATCTGCAGCAAAGGATCTTTCTACAGCATAAGATCTATCTACAGCAAAGGATCTATCTACAATAAGTGATCTATCTACAGCAAAGGATCTATCTACTGCAAAAGATCTATCTACAGCAAATGATCAATCTACAGCGAAGGATATATCTACAGTAAAAGAATTGTATACAGCCAAAGGATCCATTTACAGCAAAGGATCTATTTACAACAAAGGATCTATCTACAGCAAAGGATATATTTATAGCGGAGAATCTTCCTAAAGCAAAGGAACTACTACAGCAAAAGATCTATCAGTGTTTTGCAGCCTTTTTGGTCCGTTTTCATGCTTTAGTGTCCCGTTTTCATGAAATCACTGATCTCTCTCAATTTTCCTCCATTTCGTCAGCTATGCTAATTTACAGTGTTTTGAAGACTTTTTGTCCTTTTTCATGCTTTAGTGTTCCGTTTTCATCACTGTTCCCTCTCGTTTCCATGAAATCACTGATTTCTCTCAATTTTCCTCCATTTCGTCAGTTATGCTTATTTTCAGTGTTTTGCAGCCTTTTTAGTCCGTTTACATGCTTTAGTGTCCCGTTTACATGAAATCACTGATTTCTTTCAATTTTTCTCCATATAGTCAGATTTTCAAATTTTCGGTGTTTTGCAGCCTTTTTGGTCTGTTTTCATGCTTTAGTGTCCCGTTTTCATGAAATCACTGATTTCTCTCAATTTTCCTCCATTTCGTCAGTTTTGCTAATTTTCAGTGTTCGATGCTTTTTGGTCCTTTTTCATGCTTTAGTGTTACGTTTCAGCAAAAGTTCTATATTCTGTAAAGGATCTATCTACAGCAAAGGATCTATCTACAGGAAAGTATCTATCTACAGCAAAGGATCTATCTACAGCAAAGGATTAATCTACAGAAAAGGATTCATCTACAGCAAAGGATCCATATACAGCAAGGGATTCATCTACAGCAAAGATCCATTTTACTGTATGGATCTATCTAAAGCAAAGCTTTTATCTACAGTAAAGGATCAATCTACAGCAAAGGATCTATCTACAAGAGAGGATCTATCTACAACAAAGGATCTATTTACAGTAAAGGAGCTATCTACAACAAAAGATCTATCAACAATAAGGGATCTATCTGCAGCAAAGGATCTATCTACAGCAAAAGATCTATCTTCAGCAAAGGATAAATCTACAGCAAAGTGATCTATCTACAGTAAGCGATCTATCTACAGTAAATGATCTATCTACAGCAAAGTGATCTATCTACAGTAAGGGATCTATCTACAGCAAAGAATCTATCTACTCCAAAGGATCTTTCTACAGCGAAAGATCTGTCAACAGCAAAGGATCTATCTACAGCAAAGGATCTATCTACGGCAAGGGATCTATCTACGGAAAAGGATTCATTTATTTATTTACAGCAAAAGATCTTAGATCTATCGACAGCTAAGGATCTATCTACAGATAAGGACCTCTCTACAGCAAAGGATCTATTTACAGTATGGGATCTATCTACAGCGAAGGTTTTATTTACATTATGGGATCTATCAAAAAAAATGTTTTATTTACAGTATGAGATCTATCAACAGCAAAGGTTTTATCTACAGTAAAGGATCTTTCTACAGAAAAGGATATATTTGCAGAAAAGGATCTATCTACAGCGAAGGATCTATCAACAACAAAGGATCTATCTACAGCAAATGATCTATCTACGGCAAGGGATCTATCTACGGCAAAGGATTTATTTATTTATTTACAGCAAAGGATCTTAGATCTATCTACAGCAAAGGATTTATCTACAGTAAAAGATCTATCTTCAGCAAAGGATCTATCTACAGCAAAGTGATCTATCTACAGTAAGCGATCTATCTACAGCAAATGATCTATCTACAGCAAAGTGATCTATCTACAGTAAGGGATCTATCTACAGCAAAGAATCTATCTACAACAAAGGATCTTTCTACAGCGAAAGATCTGTCAACAGCAAAGGATCTATCTACAGCAAAGGATCTATCTACGGCAAGGGATCTATCTACGGGAAAGGATTCATTTATTTATTTGCAGCAAAAGATCTTAGATCTATCGACAGCTAAGGATCTATCTACAGCAAAGGACCTCTCTACAGCAAAGGATCTATTTACAGTATGGGATCTATCTACAACGAAGGTTTTATTTACAGTATGGGATCTATCAAAAAAAATGTTTTATTTACAGTATGAGATCTATCAACAGCAAAGGTTTTATCTACAGTAAAGGATCTTTCTACAGAAAAGGATATATTTGCAGAAAAGGATCTATCTACAGCGAAGGATCTATCAACAACAAAGGATCTATCTACAGCAAATGATCTATCTACGGCAAGGGATCTATCTACGGCAAAGGATATATTTATTTATTTACAGCAAAGGATCTTAGATCTATCTACAGCAAAGGATTTATCTACAGTAAATAATCTATCTACAACAGAGAATCTATGTACTGCAAAGAATCTATCTACAACAAACGATTTATCTACATTAAAGAATCTATCTTCAGCATAGGATCTATCTACAGAAAAGGATCTATCTACAGCAAAGGATCTATCTACAGCAAAAGATCAATCTACAGTAAAGGATCTATCTACATCAAAGTATCTATCTACAACAAACGATTTATCAACAGCAAAGGATCTATTTACAGACAAGGATCCATCTACAGCAAGGGATATATCTACAGTAAAGGATCTATCTACTGCAAAGGATATATCTACAGCATAGGATCTATCTACAACAAAGGAACTATCTACAGTAATGGATCTATCTACATCATATGATCAATCCACAGCAAGGAATCTATCTACAGCAAAGGATCTATTTACAGTAAAGGAGCTATCTACAGCAAAAGATCTATCTACAATAAGGGATCTATCTGCAGCAAAGGATCTTTCTACAGCATAAGATCTATCTACAGCAAAGGATCTATCTACAATAAGTGATCTATCTACAGCAAAGGATCTATCTACTGCAAAAGATCTATCTACAGCAAAGGATCTATCAACAGCAAAGGATCTATCTACAGCAAAGGACCTATCTACAGTAAGGGATCTATTTACAGCGAAGGATCAATCTACAGCAAATGATCTATCTACAGCAAAGGATATTTCTACAGCATAGGATCTATCTACAGCAATGGATCTATCTACAGTTAGGGATCTTTTTGCAGCAATGGATCAATCTACAACTAAGAATCTATATACAACTAAGAATCTATCTACAGTAAAGGATCTATCTACAGCAAAGGATCTATCTACAGCAAAGGATCTCTCTACAGCAAAGGATCTATCTACAGTAAAGGATCTATCTACAACAAAGGATCTATCTACAACAAACGATTTATCTACAGCAAAGGATCTATCTACTGCAAAGGATCCATCTACAGCAAAGGATCTATCTACAGTAAAGGATCTATCTACTGCAAAGGATCTGTCTTCAGCAAAGGATCTATCTACAACAAAGAAACTATCTACAGCAAAGGGACTATATACAGCAAAGGATCCATCTACAGTTAAGGATCTATCAACAGCAAAGGATCAATCTATAACAAAAGATCTATTTTCAAAAAAAGTTTTATCTACAGAAAAGGGTCTATCTACAGCAAAGGATCTATCTACAGGAAAGGATCTATCTACAGCAAAGGATCTATTTACAGTAAAGAAGTTATCTACAGCAAAAAATCTATCAACAATGAGGGATCTATCTGCAGCAAAGGATCTATCTACTGCAAAGGATTTATCTTCAGCAAAGGATCTTTATACAGCATAGGATCTATCTACAGTCAAGGATTTATCTACTGCAAAGGATCTTTCTACAGCATAGTATCAATCTAAAGTTAAGGATCTATTTTAAACAAAGGATCTATCTACAGCAAGGGATCTATCTAAAGCCAATGATCTATCTACAACAAAAAATCTATTTACAAAAGCAGAACTTTATACAGCAAAGGATCTATCTACAGCAAAGGATCTATCTACAGCAAAGGATCTATCTACAGCAAAGAATCTGTCTTCAAAAAGGATCTTTCTACAATGCAGGATCTGTCAACAGCAAAGGATCAATCTATAGCAAAAGATCTATTTACAACAAAAGTTCAATCTACAGCAAAAAATCTATCAACAGCAAAGGATTTATCTACAGGGAAGGATGTGTCTACAGCAAGGGATCTATTTACAGTAAAGGAGCTATCTACAGCAAAAGATCTATCAACAATGAGGGATCTATCTGCAGCAAAGAATCTATCTACAGCAAAGGATCTATCTTCAGTAAATGATCTATCTACAGCAAAGTGATCTATCAACAGTAGGGGATCGATCTACAGCAAATGATCTATCTACAGCAAAGTGTTCTATCTACAGTAAGGGATCTATCTACAGCAAAAAATCTATCTACACAAAAGGATCTTTCTACAGCGAAATATCTGTCAACAGCAAAGGATCTATCTACAGCAAAGGATCTATTTACAGCAGAAGATCTTTCTACAACAGAGATCTTTCTACAGCAAAGGATTTATCTACAGCAAAGGATCTATTCACAGTATGGGATCTATCTACAGCAACGGTTTCATCTACAATAAAAGATCTATCTACAGAAAAAGATCTATCTACAGAAAAGGATCTATCTACAGTAAAGGAACGATCTACAGCAAATTATCTATCTACAACAAACGATTTATCTACAGCAAAGGATCTATCTACATATAAGGATCAATCTACAGCAAAGGATCTATCTACAGTAAAGGATCTATATACATCATATGATCAATCCACAGCAAGGGATCTATCTGCATCAAAGGATCTATTTACAGTAAAGGAGCTATTTAGAGCAAAAGATTTATCTACAGCAAAAGATCTATCTACAGCAAAGGATCTATCTACAGCAAAGGATCTATCTACAGCAAAAGATCTATCTACAGTCAAGGATTTATCTACTGCATAGGATCTCTCTACAGCAAAGGATCAATCTACATTTAAGGATTTATCTACTGCAAAAGATCTATCTACAGCAAATGATTAATCTACAGCAAAGGATCTATCTACAGCAAATGATCTATTTATAGCGGAGAATCTTTCTAAAGCAAAGGAACTACTACGGCAAAAGATCTATCAATGTTTTGCAGCCTTTTTGGTCCGTTTTCATGCTTTAGTGTCCCGTTTTCATGAAATCACTGATCTCTCTCAATTTTCCTCCATTTCGTCAGCTTTGCTAATTTACAGTGTTTGAAGCCTTTTGGTCCATTTTCATGCTTTAGTGTTCCGTTTTCATAACTGTTTCCTCTCGTTTCCATGAAATCACTGATTTCTCTCAATTTTCCTCCATATCGTCAGTTTTGCTAATTTCAGTGTTTTGCAGCCTTTTTGGTCCGTTTTCATGCTTTAGGGTCCCGTTTACATGAAATCACTGATTTCTTTCAATTATTCTTCATTTAGTCAGATTTTCAAATTTTCGTTGTTTTGCAGCCTTTTTGGTCCCGTTTTCATGAAATCACTGATTTCTCTCAATTTTCCTCCATTTCGTCAGTTCTGCTAATTTTCAGTGTTTTGAAGCTTTTTGGTCCTTTTTCATGCTCTAGTGTTCCGTTTCAGCAAAAGTTTTATATTCTGTAAAGGATCTATCTACAGCAAAGGATCTATCTACAGGAAAGTATCTATCTACAGCAAAGGATTTATCTACAGCAAAGGATCTATCTACAGCAAGGGATTCATCTACAGCAAAGATCCATTTTACTGTATGGGATCTATCTAAAGCAAAGCTTTTATCTACAGTAAAGGATCTATCTACAGAAAAGGATCTATCTACAGAAAAGGATCTATCTACAGAAAAGGATTTATCTACAGCGTTCGATGCTTTTTGGTCCTTTTTCATGCTTTAGTGTTCCGTTTCAGCAAAAGTTCTATATTCTGTAAAGGATCTATCTACAGCAAAGGATCTATCTACAGGAAAGTATCTATCTACAGCAAAGGATCTATCTACAGCAAAGGATTAATCTACAGAGAAGGATTCATCTACAGCAAAGGATCTATCTACAGCAAGGGATTCATCTACAGCAAAGATCCATTTTACTGTATGGATCTATCTAAAGCAAAGCTTTTATCTACAGTAAAGGATCTATCTACAGCAAAGGATCTATCTACAGGAAAGGATCTATCTACAACAAAGGATCTATTTACAGTAAAGGAGCTATCTACAACAAAAGATCTATAAACAATAAGGGATCAATCTGCAGCAAAGGATCTATCTACAGCAAAAGATCTATCTTCAGCAAAGGATCTATCTACAGCAAAGTGATCTATCTACAGTAAGCGATCTATCTACAGCAAATGATCTATCTACAGCAAAGTGATCTATCTACAGTAAGGGATCTATCTACAGCAAAGAATCTATCTACACCAAAGGATCTTTCTACAGCGAAAGATCTGTCAACAGCAAAGGATCTATCTATAGCAAAAGATCTATCTACGGCAAGGGATCTATCTACGGAAAAGGATTCATTTATTTATTTACAGCAAAAGATCTTAGATCTATCGACAGCTAAGGATCTATCTACAGCAAAGGACCTTTCTACAGCAAAGGATCTATTTACAGTATGGGATCTATCTACAGCGAAGGTTTTATTTACAGTATGGGATCTATCAAAAAAAATGTTTTATTTACAGTATGAGATCTATCAACAGCAAAGGTTTTATCTACAGTAAAGGATCTTTCTACAGAAAAGGATATATTTGCAGAAAAGGATCTATCTACAGCGAAGGATCTATCAACAACAAAGGATCTATCTACAGCAAATGATCTATCTACGGCAAGGGATCTATCTACGGCAAAGGATTTATTTATTTATTTACAGCAAAGGATCTTAGATCTATCTACAGCAAAGGATTTATCTACAGTAAATAATCTATCTACAACAGAGAATCTATGTACTGCAAAGAATCTATCTACAACAAACGATTTATCTACATTAAAGAATCTATCTACAGCATAGGATCTATCTACAGCAAAGGATCTATCTACAGCAATGGATCTATCTACAGCAAAAGATCAATCTACAAAAAAGGATCTATCTACATCAAAGTATCTATCTACAACAAACGATTTATCAACAGCAAAGAATCTATTTACAGACAAGGATCCATCTACAGCAAGGGATCTATCTACAGTAAAGGATCTATCTACTGCAAAGGATATATCTACAGCAAAGGATCTATCTACAACAAAGGAACTATCTACAGTAAAGGATCTATCTACATCATATGATCAATCCACAGCAAGGAATCTATCTACAGCAAAGGATCTATTTACAGTAAAGGAGCTATCTGCAGCAAAAGATCTATCTACAATAAGGGATCTATCTGCAGCAAAGGATTTTTCTACAGCATAAGATCTATCTACAGCAAAGGATCTATCTACAATAAGTGATCTATCTACAGCAAAGGATCTATCTACTGCAAAAGATCTATCTACAGCAAATGATCAATCTACAGCAAAGGATCTATCTACAGCAAATGATCTATTTATAGCGGAGAATCTTTCTACAGCAAAGGATCTACTACAGCAAAAGATCTATCAGTGTTTTGCAGCCTTTTTGGTCCGTTTTCATGCTTTAGTGTCCCGTTTTCATGAAATCACTGATCTCTCTCAATTTTCCTCCATTCCGTCAGCTTTGCTAATTTACAGTGTCTTGAAGCCTTTTGGTCCTTTTTCATGCTTTAGTGTTCCGTTTTCATCACTGTTCCCTCTCGTTTCCATGAAATCACTGATTTCTCTCAATTTTCCTCCATTTCGTCAGTTTTGCTAATTTTCAGTGTTTTGCAGCCTTTTTGGTCCGTTTTCATGCTTTAGTGTCCCGTTTACATGAAATCACTGATTTCTTTCAATTTTTCTCCATTAGTCAGATTTTCAAATTTTCGGTGTTTTGCAGCCTTTTTGGTCTGTTTTCATGCTTTAGTGTCCCGTTTTCATGAAATCACTGATTTCTCTCAATTTTCTTCCATTTCGTCAGTTTTGCTAATTTTCAGTGTTTTGAAGCTTTTTGGTCCTTTTTCATGCTTTAGTGTTCCGTTTCAGCAAAAGTTCTATATTCTGTAAAGGATCTATCTACAGCAAAGGATCTATCTACAGGAAAGTATCTATCTACAGCAAAGGATCTATCTACAGCAAAGGATCTATCTACAGCAAGGGATTCATCTACAGCAAAGATCCATTTTACTGTATGGGATCTATCTAAAGCAAAGCTTTTATCTACAGTAAAGGATCTATCTACAGAAAAGGATCTATCTACAGAAAAGTATTTATCTACAGCGAAAAATCTATCTACAGTAAAGGATCTATCTACAGCAAAGGATCTATCTACAGCAAAGGATCTATCTTCAGCAAAGGATCTATCTACAACAAACGATTTATCTACAGCAAAGGATCTATCTACAGACAAGGATCCATCTACAGCAAGGGATCTATCTACAGTAAAGGATCTATATACGGCAAAGGATATATCTACAGCAAAGGATCTATCTACAACAAAGGACCTATCTACAGTAAAGGATCTATCTACATCATATGATCAATCCACAGCAAGGGATCTATCTACAGCAAAGGATCTATTTACAATAAAGGAGCTATTTACAGCAAAAGATCTATCTACAATAAGGGATCTATCTGCAGCAAAGGATCTATCTACAATAAGTGATCTATCTACAGCAAAGGATCTATCTACAATAAGTGATCTATCTACAGCAAAGGATCTATCTACTGCAAAAGATCTATCTACAGCAAATGATCAATCTACAGCGAAGGATATATCTACAGTAAAAGAATTGTATACAGCCAAAGGATCCATTTGCAGCAAAGGATCTATCTACAACAAAGGATCTATCTACAGCAAAGGTTCTATTTATAGCGGAGAATCTTTCTACAGCAAATGAACTACTACAGCGAAAGATCTATCAGTGTTTTGCAGCCTTTTTGGTCCGTTTTCATGCTTTAGTGTCCCGTTTCCATGAATCACTGATCTCTCTCAATTTTCCTCCATTTTGTCAGCTTTGCTAATTTACAGTTTTTTGAAGCCTTTTTGTCCTTTTTCATGCTTTAGTGTTCCGTTTTCTTCACTGTTCCCTCTCGTTTCCATGAAATCACTGATTTCTCTCAATTTTCCTCCATTGCGTCAGTTTTGCTAATTTTCAGTGTTTTGCAGCCTTTTTGGTCCGTTTTCATGCTTTAGTGTCCCGTTTTCATGAAATCACTGATTTTTTCTCAATTTTCCTCCATTTCGTCAGTTTTGCTAATTTTCAGTGTTTGAAGCTTTTTGGTCCTTTTTCATGCTTTAGTGTTCCGTTTCAGCAAAAGTTCTATATTCTGTAAAGGATCTATCTACAGCAAAGGATCTATCTACAGGAAAGTATCTATCTACAGCAAAGGATCTATCTACAGCAAAGGATTTATCTACAGAAAAGAATTTATCTACAGCAAAGAATATATCTACAGCAAGGGATTCATCTACAGCAAAGATCCATTTTACTGTATAGATCTATCTAAAGCAAAGCTTTTATCTACAGTAAAGTATCTATCTACAGAAAAGGATCTATCTACAGAAAAGGATTTATCTACAGCGAAAGATCTATCTACAGCAAAGGATCTATCTACAGCGAAGGATCTATCTACGGCTAAGGATTTATATATTTATTTATAGCAAAGGATCTTTGATCTATTTACATCAGTGGATCTATTCAATGAATGATCTATCTACTACAAAAGATCTATCTACAGCAAAGGATCTATCTACAACAAAGAATTTATCTACAGCAAAAAATCTATCTACAGCAAAGAATCTATCTACAGCAAGGGATTCATCAACAGCAAAGATCCATTTTACTGTATAGATCTATCTAAAGCAAAGCTTTTATTTACAGTAAAGGATCTATCTACAGAAAAGGATCTATCTACAGAAAAGGATTTATCTACAGCGAAGGATCTATCTACAGCAAAGGCTCTATCTACAGCAAAGGATCTATCTACGGCAAAGGATTTATATATTTATTTATAGCAAAGGATCTTTGATCTATTTACATCAGTGGATCTATTCAATGAATGATCTATCTACTACAAAAGATCTATCTACAGCAAAGGATCTATCTACAACAAAGAATCTATCTACAGCAAAAAATCTATCTACAGCAAAGGATCTATCTACAGCAAGGGATTCATCAACAGCAAAGATCCATTTTACTGTATGGGTATCTATCTAAAGCAAAGCTTTTATCTACAGTAAAGGATCTATCTACAGAAAAGAATCTATCTACAGAAAAGGATCTATCTACAGAAAAGGATCTATCTACAGAAAAGGATTTATCTACAGCGAAGGATCTATCTACAGCAAAGGATCTATCTACAGCAAAGGATCTATCTACAGCAAAGGATCTATCTACGGCAAAGGATTTATATATTCATTTATAGCAAAGGATCTTTGATCTATTTACATCAGTGGATCTATCTACAATGAATGATCTATCTACTACAAAAGATCTATCTACAGCAAAGGATCTATCTACAACAAAGAATCTATCTACAGCGAAAAATCTATCTACAGTAAAGGATCTATCTACAGCAAAGGATCTATCTACAGCAAAGGATCTATCTACGGCAAAGGATTTATATATTCATTTATAGCAAAGGATCTTTGATCTATTTACATCAGTGGATCTATCTACAATGAATGATCTATCTACAACAAACGATTTATCTATAGCAAAGGATCTATCTACAGACAAGGATCCATCTACAGCAAGGGATCTATCTACAGTAAAGGATCTATCTACTGCAAAGGATATATCTACAGCAAGGATCTATCTACAACAAAGGACCTATCTACAGTAAAGGATCTATCTACATCATATGATCAATCCACAGCAAGGGATCTATCTACAGCAAAGGATCTATTTACAGCAAAGGATCTATTTACAGTAAAGGAGCTATCTACAGCTAAAGATCTCTCTACAATAAGGTGTCTATCTGCAGCAAAGGATCTTTCTTCAGCATAAGATCTATCTACAGCAAAGGATCTATCTACAATAAGTGATCTATCTACAGCAAAGGATCTATCTACTGCAAAATATCTATCTACAGCAAATGATCAATCTACAGCGAAGGATATATCTACAGTAAAAGAATTGTATACAGCCAAAGGATCCATTTACAGCAAAGGATCTATCTACAACAAAGGATCTATCTACAGCAAAGAATCTATTTATAGCGAGGAATCTTTCTACAGCAAAGGAACTACTACAGCAAAAGATCTATCAGTGTTATGCAGCCTTTTTGGTCCGTTTTCATGCTTTAGTGTCCCGTTTTCATGAAATCACTGATCTCTCTCAATTTTCCTACATTTCGTCAGCTTTGCTAATTTACAGTGTTTTGAAGCCTTTTTGTCCTTTTTCATGCTTTAGTGTTCCGTTTTCATCACTGTTCCCTCTCGTTTCCATGAAATCACTGATTTCTCTCAATTTTCCTCCATTTCGTCAGTTTTGCTAATTTTCAGTGTATGGCAGCTTTTTTGGTCCGTTTTCATGCTCTAGTGTCCCGTTTTCATGAAATCACTGATTTCTCTCAATTTTCCTCCATTTCGTCAGTTTTGCTAATTTTCAGTGTTCTGAAGCTTTTTGGTCCTTTTTCATGCTTTAGTGTTCCGTTTCAGCAAAAGTTCTATATTCTGTAAAGGATCTATCTACAGCAGAGGATCTATCTACAGGAAAGTATCTATCCACAGCAAAGGATCTATCTACAGCAAAGCTTTTATCTACAGTAAAGGATCTATCTACAGAAAAGGATCTATCTACAGAAAAGGATTTATCTACAGCGAAGGATCTATCTACAGCAAAGGATCTATCTACAGCAAAGGATCTATCTACGGCAAAGGATTTATATACTTATTTATAGCAAAGGATCTTTGATCTATTTACATCAGTGGATCTATTCAATGAATGATCTATCTACTACAAAAGATCTATCTACAGCACAGGATCTATCTACAACAAAGAATCTATCTACAGCAAAAAATCTATCTACAGTAATGGATCTATCTACAGCAAAGGATCTATCTACAGCAAAGGATCTATCTACAGCAAAGGATCTATCTACAGCAAGGGATCTATCTACAGTATAGGATCTATCTACAGCAAAGGATCTATCTACAATAAACGATATATCTACAGCGAAGGATCTATCTACAGCAAAGGATCCATCTACAGCAAAGGATCTATCTACAGTAAAGGATCTATTTACTGCAAAGGATCTGTCCACAGCAGAGGATCAATCTACAACAAAGAATCTATCTACAGCAAAGAATCTATGTTCAGCAAAGAATCTATCAACAGCAAAGGATCTATCTACAGCAAAGGATCAATCTACAGCAAAGGATCTATCTACAGTAAAGTAGCTATATACATCAAAGGATCCATCTACAGGAAAGGATCTATAAACAGCAAAGAATATATCTACAGCAAAAGTTCTAACTACAGCAAAGGATCTATCTACAGGAAAGGATCTATCTACAGGAAAGGATCTATCTACAGTAAAGGATCTATCTACATCATATGATCAATCTACAGCAGGGGATCTATCTACAGCAAAGAATTTATTTACAGTTAAGGAACTATCTACAGCAAAAGATCTATCTACAATATGGGATATATCTAAAGTAAAGGATCTATCTACTACAAAGGATCTATCTACAGCAAACGATCTATCTACAACAAAGAATCTATCTGCAGCAAAAAATATATCTACAGTAAAGGCTCTATCTACAGCAAAGGATCTATCTACAGCAAAGCATCTATCTACAGCAAAGGATCTATCTACAGCAAGGGATCTATCGACAGTAAAGGATCTATCTACAGCAAAGGATCCATCTACAGCAAATGATCTATCTACAGTCAAGGAACTATCAAGAGCAAAGGATCTATATACAGCAAAAGATCTAGTAACAGCAAAAATTCTATATTCTGCAAAGGATCTATCTAAAGCAAAGGATCTATCTACAGGAAAGTATCTATCTACAGCAAAGGATCTATCAACAGCAAAGGATTTATCTACAGAAAAGGATTTATCTACAGCAAAAGATCTATCGACAGTAAAGGATCTATCTACAGCAAAGGATCCATCTACAGCAAATAATCTATCTACTGTCAAGGATCTATCAAGAGCAAAGGATCTATATACAGCAAAAGATCTAGTAACAGCAAAAGCTCTATATTCTGCAAAGGATCTATCTACAGCAAAGGATCTATCTACAGGAAAGTATCTATCCACAGCAAAGGATCTATCTACAGCAAAGGATTTATCTACAGAAAAGGATTTATCTACAGCAAAGGATCTATCTACAGCTAAGGATCTATCTACAGCAAAGATCCATTTTACTGTATGGGATCTATCTACAGCAAAGCTTCTATCTACAGTAAAGGATCTATCTACAGAAAAGGATCTATCTACAGAAAAGGATTTATCTACAGCGAAGGATCTATCTACAGCAAAGGATCTATTTACAGCAAAGGATCTATCTACGGCAAAGGATTTATATATTTATTTGTAGCAAAGGATCTTTGATCTATTTACATCAGTAGATCTATCTACAATAAATGATCTATTTACTACAAAAGATCTATCTACAGCAAAGGATCTATCTACAACAAAGAATCTATCCACAGCAAAAAATCTATCTACAGTAAAAGATCTATCTACAGCAAAGGATCTATCTACAGCAAAGGATCTATCTACAGCAAAAGATCTATCTACAATATGGGATATATCTACAGTAAAGGATCTATCTACTACAAAGGATCTATCTACAGCAAACGATCTATCAACAACAAAGAATTTATCTAAAGCAAAAAATATATCTATAGTAAAGGCTCTATCTACAGCAAAGGATATATCTACAGCAAAGCATCTATCTACAGCAAAGGATCTATCTACAGCAAGGGATCTATCGACAGTAAAGGATCTATCTACAGCAAAGTAGCTATATACAGCAAAGGATCCATCTACAGGAAAGGATCTATAAACAGCAAAGGATCTATCTACAGCAAAAGATCTATTTACAGCGAAAGTTCTATCTACAGCAAAGGATCTATCTACAGTAAAGGATCTATCTACATCATATGATCAATCTACAGCAAAGGATCTATCTACAGCAAAGAATCTATTTACAGTTAAGGATATATCTACAGCAAAAGATCTATCTACAATATGGGATATATCTACAGTAAAGGATCTATCTACAGCAAAGGATCTATCTACAGCAAAGTATCTATCTACAGCAAAGGATCTATCTACAGCAAGGGATCTATCGACAGTAAAGGATCTATCTACAGCAAAGGATCCATCTACAGCAAATGATCTATCTACAGTCAAGGATCTATCAAGAGCAAAGGATTTATATACAGCAAAAGATCTAGTAACAGCAAAAGTTCTATATTCTGCAAAGGATCTATCTACAGCAAAGGATCTATCTACTGGAAAGTATCTATCTACAGCAAAGGATCTATCTACATCAAAGGATTTATCTACAGAAAAGGATTTACCTACAGCAAAGGATCTATCTACAGCAAAGGATCTATCTACAGCAAAGGATCTATTTACTGTATGGGATCTATCTACAGCAAAGCTTTTATCTACAGTAAAGGATCTATCAACAGAAAAGGATCTATCTACAGCAAAGCTTTTATCTACAGTAAAGGATCTATCTACAGAAAAGGATCTATCTACAGAAAAGGATTTATCTACTGCGAAGGATCTATCTACAGCAAAAGATCTATCTACAGCAAAGGATCTATCTACGGCAAAGGTTTTATATATTTATTTATAGCAAAGGATCTTAGATCTATTTACATCAGAGGATCTATCTACAATAAATGATCTATCTACAATAAATGATCTATCTACTACAAAAGATCTATC
Source organism: Caprella mutica (assembly GCA_947561585.1). NCBI lineage: Eukaryota > Metazoa > Arthropoda > Malacostraca > Amphipoda > Caprellidae > Caprella > Caprella mutica. The sequence continues at coordinate 477,958 of CANNZV010000105.1, forward strand.
TACAGCAAAGGATTTATCTACAACAAAGAATCTATTTACAGCAAAGAATCTATCTACAGTAAAGGGTCTATCTACAGCAAAGAATCTATTTACAGCAAAGGATCTATCTACAGCAAAAGATCTATCTACAGCGAGGGATCTATCTAAAGTATAGGATCTATCTACAGCAAAGGATCTATCTACAATAAACGATATATCTACAGCGAAGAATCTATCTACAGCAAAGGATCCATCTACAGCAAAAGATCTATCTACAGTAAAGGATCTATTTACTGCAAAGGATCTGTCCACTTCAAAGGATCTATCTACAACAAAGAATCTATCAACAGCAAAGGAACTATCTACAGCATAGGATCTATCTACAGAAAAGGATCTATCTACAGCAAAGGATCTATCTTCAGCAAAGGATCTATCTACAACAAACGATTTATCTACAGCAAAGGATCTATCTACAGACAAGGATCCATCTACAGCAAGGGATCTATCTACAGTAAAGGATCTATATACTGCAAAGGATATATCTACAGCAAAGGATCTATCTACAACAAAGGACCTATCTACAGTAAAGGATCTATCTACATCATATGATCAATCCACAGCAAGGGATCTATCTACAGCAAAGGATCTATTTACAGTAAAGGAGCTATTTACAGCAAAAGATCTATCTACAATAAGGGATCTATCTGCAGCAAAGGATCTATCTACAATAAGTGATCTATCTACAGCAAAGGATCTATCTACAATAAGTGATCTATCTACAGCAAAGGATCTATCTACTGCAAAAGATCTATCTACAGCAAATGATCAATCTACAGCGAAGGATATATCTACAGTAAAAGAATTGTATACAGCCAAAGGATCCATTTGCAGCAAAGGATCTATCTACAACAAAGGATCTAAATACAGCAAAGGTTCTATTTATAGCGGAGAATCTTTCTACAGCAAATGAACTACTACAGCGAAAGATCTATCAGTGTTTTGCAGCCTTTTTGGTCCGTTTTCATGCTTTAGTGTCCCGTTTCCATGAATCACTGATCTCTCTCAATTTTCCTCCATTTCGTCAGTTTTGCTAATTTTCAGTGTTTGAAGCTTTTTGGTCCTTTTTCATGCTTTAGTGTTCCGTTTCAGCAAAAGTTCTATATTCTGTAAAGGATCTATCTACAGCAAAGGATCTATCTACAGGAAAGTATCTATCTACAGCAAAGGATCTATCTACAGCAAAGGATTTATCTACAGAAAAGAATTTATCTACAGCAAAGAATATATCTACAGCAAGGGATTC